>CM070833.1:37179776-37347276 GCA_036326025.1 Chrosomus eos
TTCAAGATATTTTAAGGCATGAAGACATTTTTATTAAGTAAAATTCAAATTTTGAGTAAAATTAATTTACTCACCACATGATGGAAGAGGTTTGGTACCAGTAAGACTTTGGTTCATCTTCGAAACGTAACTGATGATCATATTAATGAAGTCTGAGAGCTTTCTTTCCCTCCATTGACAACACAACACAACTACAGCTTTAACACTTCAAGAAGTTCATAAAGAGATCATAAAACTAATTGTGAATTGAGTGGTTTAGTCCAAATTATCTGAAGAGACATGATTGCTTTATACGACGAACAGATTGAATCTAGGCTTTTATTATTATTCTTTTTTTCTTCCTTTTTTTTGGTGAACGAAACCTTTAAGGTCTATCATATTTTCAACTGAATTCAGTTATAATGTGCATACCAATAAACATTTAAAGATCATGCTCTCCAGGCAAATATCCTTGCAGATAAAGTGCGCATATGAACATATAAAATGTAACCTGTAAACTTTTTTCCTATCTATTTTTTCCTACCACTTTAAATAAACGTTAATTGTGTCCACATTTCCTTTATAGTCTTCCTTTCTTCCATTTCTGACTTAAATTTTCTGATGGACAGGCATTTCTAAAAAATATATATATATACATGTCAACTAATATAACCAGTGAATGTCAACTTATTTATTTGAATTGGAGTATAATCACTGAAGGTTAAAGGTGACCCGCTTTTCCTGAATCCTGAATGTTTTTCCACATTTCATTCTTTGCATTTTATTCAACTGTAAAAACAAATACAGGGCCTGCCACAGCAATATTTGTCTACATTTCAATTAAATTTAAAGGTCCATTGTTTGACTGGTTTGAGGTGTGGCCACGCCCACCAGTGTCATATTGCATCAGCTAAAGAAACAGTGTCCCTATAATTAAAGACAATTGCTGTGCTCTGAAAGTGTGATCTTACTGAACACAAGCTGAAACGACCCAATGTATCTGTTAAAATTCACACACAGAACATGAGCCTGATCGCTTCATGTTGAGCCTATAGATCCAGTCAGGGAACATGTATACTGTACATATTAAACCATCTTTCCATAGGCACTTTGTAACAAGTGTAAATATACTCTCATAATCCAATGCTTTTAACATTTTGGTAAAATATTGCAGTCTCAAGACAAGCATCTGTTTCAATTGGAACATTTTTCAAAGTTAAGTTGTGAACAATATGACACGTGTTACAAGGGTTTTGATTTTCCGTGATGACAGTAAAGATTTTATGCCAGTCGCCGATGCTGGATTGGCTTCTTTTTTATATGCAAATGAGGAAGACTTGTTCAACGTTGTTGTAGAAAGCGGCTCGTCGTCTGTGTTCTGTGACTGAACCGAGATGTTGTACAGTCCGTGGTTATTGGGGTTTATATTGAAGTGACCTTTCCAGTCTGAGTCTCTGAATAGACTCTCGGTGTGTGTGTGTGTGTGTGTGTGTGTGTGTGTGTGTGTGTGTGTGTGTGTGTGTGTGTGTGTGTGTGTGTGTGTGTGTGTGTGTGTGTGTGTGTGTGTGTGTGTGTGTGTGTGTGTGTGTGTGTGTGTGTGTGTGTGTGTGTCCTGGAATGACAACTGTCTAGTCTAGAAATTCATTCAGGTCTGTGTTTAGGAAGGCTAGTTGATGTCATTTTACTGTCTTCAAAGGGGAAAAAGCCATTGTTTTTTTTTTCTTCTTCTTCTTTATATTTTAATTAATTGGACAGCCAAAAAATACAGGTTAAAAACGACCTATTCAAATCGGTTTTATATATTTAGCAATGTGAAATAAAATCCTAAAATCTGTCCGCATTGACAACATTATATGAGAACTGACCTGAGCTGGACGATGACATCACGGTTTCTCCAGAGCGGCTATTTATAAATTAACTAAATTAATAATTTTTTACAACAAAAATGAACATGATCAACAGAAATGATCACTGAACTTACTTAAGCTGGACTATGACATTATTTTATTCTAGATCTCCTGTACAACAGAAACAAACTTTGTTGCATTATTTTCCTGTTATCTCTGTTAAGCTGCTTTGAAACAATCAGTATTGTAAAAATCTCTATATCAATAAAGAACTATGAAAGTGTCACAATATCACAATATTTCCCACAACTAGTTTGTTGTCATGGTTCTGATTTGAATCTTATCGTTAATCACTTCATTTGTCTTTTTATGATTAAAAACTGCTGTGATCTTTCATCTTGTTGTGCGTATGATATATCATTACCGAGTTGTGACAGAAAGCAACGTATCAATATGGTCATGATTTTGCATTTTACCGTAAAATGTAAAAACAATTCTTTGCAATTAGTGACAAAATTGGGCAATTTTCTCAGCAATTACTGATTTTGATGGAGTGACTGACAGAAGGGATTCTCTCGGGATCAGGAACAGAAAATAAACAAGACATTCTCAAGCATTAGAGAGTTTTACACCCTGCTATTGGATTTAATTTCCAATCCTTAACTCATATTAATTGAAACACTATGGAATGTTTTTTTTTTAAGTTACTAAAAGTGGTGTAAAAACGTAAAAATACACTCTTCCTTATTCAAACATATCAGTTTTAACTAGGCATGCACCTAAATGAAAATATTGGCCGATACGATAACTGATAATTCTTTATATTTGAAAGCCGATAACCGTTATATTGGCCGATAAATAAAAAAAAAATAATAATAATAATAATTAAAGCCTGATTACAAAAACAAAATTCTCATTGTTAAAAGTCATGTCTCAAAAAAACATGATTACTATGTTCTCATTATAAGGTTATGTAGCTGATATGATAGACATGTGCTGTATGTTACACTTTACTGTATTTTCCTTTTTTGAAGTGATTCCAATCATATTTCAAGCAGTTCAAAAACATCATGTTGAACAGTGTCTCATCTAAAGGAAAAATTCCATTATTTATCAGCTTTAATATAAATGTTCTTATCGGGTCGATAACATTATAAATGAACATATCGGCTGATACCGATATGGTGGCCGATGTATTATGCATCTCTAGTTTTAACCAAAAGTTTTGAAATTGAAAATGTCTGTCAACCTATTTATGTCACGATTCTGGTCCACGAAGAGTTTAGGAAGTAAAGTAGCAAAGTAACTTTATTAAACAAAACAAAAGAGTATAATCCAGCAATCCACATCCTTGTAAACAATGTAACGGTGTGTGTATAGAAACACACACAACACCAGACAAAGAACTGAGGAAACTGAAGGGCTTAAACACACACACTAATGAACTGAAACGGCAACAGGTGTGATCTAATTACCAAAACAATCAATCACCATAGCAACAAATAATGAGTGGGAACACTGGGCAAAAAATAGCGGGAAAACAAAGAGAGGCAAACTGAGAATCCTTGAAAACAAAAACAAAAAAAATTAAACTGTGACAATTTGCTGTTCTCTTTCATAGGTTCTCTCAACGCTGCGGAAAGCGCAGTGGGGATATTCTCTGAATGTGCCGATTGTCTGAAGCCTTATAGAATCACGCCAATTCATTGGCTGATGGCGTCCGCGCAATATGGCTCCGCCCCGACGCTCTTACGTCGCATCATACGTATTCGCGCGCGCGCCATCTGCTCCTCAGATTTCTCTGCCTTCAGAACGAAGCGGTCACGTTTGCCCTTCGCTCGTGATTTTTCTGAGCTACAATTACATTTGGATTATTCTCGGCGCTTCTGCGACTGTTCAAGCGGAACTCTGTTTCTCCTTACGGTGAAGCTGCCATGGATTACAGACGCTGTACTCCGCCATGTGCTCGTTACATCGCTAACGACGACCCACACAGTAAGTGCGTTAAATGTTTGGGTTTTTCACATGCGCGTGAGGCAGTTATAGGATCGTCTAAATGCAAATTCTGTGAAAATTTGTTGCTCAAAACCCTCAAATTGCGGCTCGCGGTCTTTGAGAGGGAATCATTCGTCTCCCCCTGTCGCGCTCCCGAGGCCTCTCGAGGATCCGCGACCTGGGGTTCGGATGTAGAGCTTGAGGATGCGGAGTTCGAGCAGACGAGCCCCGCTCTTTCTCTCCCTCCCTCCCCTCGGCACGCGCGAGACATGCCAGTCGAATTTTCACACGATTATTTGCGCCCCAGCCCGGGAGCACGCGACGCGGTTTCTTTCGGGCTGGAGGATATACTTTTTACCGAGGCTTCCGACTCCGAGGATTTCGGGCCTACTCTCGCCGACGAGGTTATTCCGCCGAGCGGCCAGGAAGCGCGGCCTACTGCGGCCTACGCGGAGCTCGTTGACGTGCTTTCGCGCGCTACGGAGAAGCTCACTATTGATTGGCCCGACGAGCCACGTGAGTCTCAGTCGTCGAAACTCGACGAAAGGCTTCTCAGTGGCCCTAATTCTAGGCCTCAACGGAGGAAGCTGCCATTTTTCAGTGATCTGCATCATGAGATCTCCAGATCCTGGAAGCAGCCTTTCTCTTCGCGCCTCACTAATGCGGCTGCTGCTGATTTCACCAACCTGGTAGGTTCTGTGGAACAGGGCTATTCCGCCATTCCGGCGATTGAGGAAACTTTAGCCGACCATCTTGCTCCGTCGTCTGCGCCGTCCTGGAAGTCGCGCCCCCTTCTCCCTTCTAAAGCATGTAGGACTACTTCCTCTCTGATTGGGAAATCCTACATGGCGGCTGGGCAGGCAGGCATGACCCTGCACACTATGGCCATTCTTCAGGCCTACCAGGCGGACGTCCTGAAGGAAATGGACGAGGGTGACGGTGTGACCCCTGAAGCGGTCAAGGAGCTTCGTAAGGCTACGGATTTAGCCTTAAGAGCCACCAAGCATACCGCACGTGCTATAGGTCGCTCTATGGCTGGTTCTGTTGCGGTGGAGCGCCACTTGTGGCTTAATCTCACGGAGATCCGTGATAAAGAGAAGGTTTTCCTCTTGGACGCCCCCATTTCTCAAACAGGGTTGTTTGGTGAGGCGGTCAACACAGTGGTTGAGAAATTCCGCTCCTCCAAATCCCAATCGGCCGCGTTCAGACAGTTCATGCCCAGGAGGGCTAGGGAACCTTCTGCTCCCCCCCCCGGTGCGACCCAGAGAACGTCCCTCTCATAGACCGGAGTTCTCTTCCAGAAGAAGCGAACCAGGGCATCCCCCACCTGCCACGGTTTGGGGAGCCCGCGGTCGCCCGTTTCCCCGTCAACGGCCTCACAAGCGCCTCCAGTTGAAGCGGTCCGACAAACCGACTGCTCCGGCGGCGCAGAGCCGTTCCTGACCCTCCGGTCAGAAAAAGGAGAGCTCCTCTGGTTCCTCAGGGTTGGGTCAGACCGCGCAAGCGTTTCTGCCCACCTCCCAGCTCTCCTTTCCTTGCCCTGTCACCTTCGCCACTCAGAGTGTCTCGAAGTGCAGGCCATATTTCACCTTCTCTACTCAGTCTGGTGCGGGAGGAAGGAGACGCTTTCGGCTTTCTCCCCTCACCCCCCACGCTCTCTATAACTACCGGCCGCATCCTCGGAGGCACTTTCCGTTTTCCTCCGAAGCAGGCGGACCTGGTCACCATGACGATGCCTCCCATCACGTGCCAGGACGCCGATGGCCCTCCTGCACAGTCAACCTCTTTACCCCAGGAGCGTCAACACGGCACCCTTACTCAGGTATGTCGTCTGCATTACAACATCCCTCCTCCTCTATCACATTTCCTTCCAGAGTGGGAACGCTTACCAGGGTATCGTCCTGGGTTCTTCGCACAATTCGGTTCGGCTACACTCTTCAGTTTTGCCGCAATCCCCCCTGTTTCAACGGGGTGTTCCTACTGTAGTAGACAGCGCCGCTCAGGCTTCTGTACTGCAGCAGGAAATCTCTTCCCTCCTTCTCAAAGGAGCAATAGAGGAGATTACTCCAGGGGAAACCGAGCGGGGCTTTTACAGCCGTTACTTCCTGGTCCCGAAGAAGGGCGGCGGTTTGCGTCCCATACTGGACCTCCGCCGGCTGAACTTCGCCCTTTACAAAGGGAAATTCAAGATGTTGACGCTGAAAGCTATCATATCTCAGATTCGGCCAGGGGATTGGTTCGTGACGATAGACCTAAAGGATGCTTATTTTCACATCCAGGTTGTACAGCGACACAGGCAATTCCTCAGGTTCGCCGTTGGAGAAAGGGCGTTCCAGTACAGGGTCCTTCCCTTCGGCCTATCTCTAGCTCCAAGGGCATTCACAAAGTGCATGGATGCAGCTCTGGCCCCATTGCGGCTCCAGGGCATCCGTGTTCTAAATTACCTGGACGATTGGCTCATTTTAGCCCAATCCAGGGAGCTAGTGGCCCACCACAGAGACGTCGTTCTGAGTCATATCCAGTCTCTCGGTTTGAGGTTGAACTCGGAGAAGAGTGTTCTTGCTCCGGCTCAAAGCACCGTTTTCTTGGGGGTGAACATGGATTCCGTTCTCATGCAGGCCCGTTTGGCCCCTGCACGGATTTCCAGCTTGACGACATGCTTGGCTCGTTTTTCACTAGGCCATCATGTGTCTGTGGGCACCTGCCGCAGGATGCTGGGCCTTATGGCTGCGGCCTCCTCCGTGCTACCGCTGGGCCTACTCCACATGAGACCCTTCATGTGGTGGGTGAAACTCTCAGGGGTTCGACCCTCCGGGTCAACCCTTCGCCTACTGAAGGTATCGCGCAGTTGCTTTCGAGCCCTGTCAGTTTGGCGGGACCCTCTTTTTCTTCGGAAAGGGGTCAGCATGGGTGCGGTATCTCGTCGCCAGATGATTACGACGGATGCCTCTCTCACCGGCTGGGGAGCGGTTTTCGAGGGCAGACCAGCGTGTGGGGTCTGGACCGGAGAGGCTCTCTCCTGGCACATAAACTGCCTGGAGTTAAGGGCCGTTTTTCTGGCTCTGCTTCATTTCCTCCCTCTTCTGGAGGGTCACCATGTCATTGTCAGAATGGACAATATGGCAGTGGTGTCTCATGTGAACCGGCAGGGAGGTTCTCGGTCGCGCACCCTAGACAGGCATGCGCGTCACCTTCTCCTGTGGTCTCAGAGCAGATTCCTATCTCTAAGAGCGGTTCATGTCCCAGGGGTTCTGAACCTCGCAGCAGATTTTCTGTCGAGACAGAAACTCCGATCGGGAGAATGGATGTTGAACCGCCAGACGATGGCTCTAATCTGGAAGGTTTTTGGAGAGGCGGAGGTGGACCTCTTTGCATCTCAAGAGTCATCCCAATGCCCTCTTTGGTTCTCCCTGAGTCCCCCGGCCCCATTGGGGATAGATGCGTTCGCTTACCCTTGGCCAACGCAGAAACTCTATGCCTTCCCGCCATCAAACTGATCCCGGCGGTCTTGGCCAGAGTGAGAGAGAGCGGAGTCCGCCTCCTCCTGGTAGCTCCGTTCTGGCCATCTCAGCCATGGTTTTCGGAGCTAGTTCCTCTACTGGAGTCTCCCCCTGGAGGATCCCGGTCAGGGAAGATCTGCTGTCCCAGCTACAGGGCAGGATATGGCATCCTCGCCCAGACATGTGGAAGCTGTATGTTTGGCCGATCAGAGGCCGTTAGCATTAAGCTCCGGTCTCCCAACTGACGTTCAGGAGACTATTGCGAGTGCTAGAGCTCCTTCTACAAGGAGATTATATTCTTCCAAATGGAAGGTTTTTGAGACTTGGTGTTTAGCACATGATAAGAGCCCAGTTAACTGCCCTGCTGGTTCAGTACTGGAATTCCTGCAGGAGAAGTTTGCGGCTGGAGCAGCCGCTACCACTCTCAGGGTTTATGTCGCGGCTATTGCAGCGCATAGGGAATCGGATGAGATTCCCCTAGGCAAGTTAAGGTTAGTTTCTGCCTTTATGCGTGGGGTGAAGCGCCTGAAACCGGCTCGCTCCCCTAGAGTCCCCTCATGGGATCTTTCTGTTGTCCTAGAGGGTTTGACGAAAGCCCCCTTTGAGCCCTTGGAGTCAGCTCCGGATAGGATTCTGACTCTTAAGGTTTCTCTTTTGTTAGCTTTGTCCTCGTTAAAGCGGGTGGGAGACTTACAAGCTCTTTCTGTTAGCGAGTCCTGCTTGGACTTTGCCCCTGGCCTGGTCAAAGTTTCCTTGAGGCCGAGACCAGGGTATGTCCCCAAGGTTCTTTCCTCAAGTTTCCGCTCTCAGGTAGTTAACCTTAATGCTTTCCACCCTCCTCCATTTTCATCTGAGGAAGATAGGGAGCTTAACTTGCTCTGCCCAGTTCGTTCTCTTAAGATATATGTAGACCGCTCAGGCGGTTGGAGGAAATCTAACCAGCTTCTGGTTTGTTTCGGTGCTAGCCGCCGTGGGCTTGCTGCATCGAAGCAGAGGATTTCTCACTGGGTCACAGAGGCTATCTCGTTGGCTTATGGGGTGCGTGGCTTGCCTTCACCTCTTAACATTAGAGCACATTCCACCAGAAGTGTAGCATCTTCTCAAGCTCTTTTCAGAGGAGCACTTTTGGAGGATATTTGTGTTGCGGCAGGCTGGTCCTCTCCGCATACTTTTGTAAGGTTCTATAGCTTGGATCTTGACATGACCCCGGGTTCCCAGGTTCTTTCTGTTTGAACTCGTTTCGGTCGTTGTCTCTTTTATCTACCAGTCATAAAAGCGCTCTAGCTTGGCGAGTTTGGTAGTCCGTTCCCACTGCGCTTTCCGCAGCGTTGAGAGAACCTATGAAAGAGAACGTCTCTGGTTACTTACGTAACCTATGTTCTCTGAATAGGGAACGAGACGCTGCGTTAGCGGCCAAGCTCCTCGCGCTGCTGACAGTTTCTTTTCGGCAGAGAAATCTGAGGAGCAGATGGCGCGCGCGCGAATACGTATGATGCGACGTAAGAGCGTCGGGGCGGAGCCATATTGCGCGGACGCCATCAGCCAATGAATTGGCGTGATTCTATAAGGCTTCAGACAATCGGCACATTCAGAGAATATCCCCACTGCGCTTTCCGCAGCGTCTCGTTCCCTATTCAGAGAACATAGGTTACGTAAGTAACCAGAGACGTTTTTTGCAGCACAGAACTAAGCGGCTGTTTACTTGACAACGTTTCCTAAAAACTAAAAACGCAAAAAAAAAATATGCGTTATATTATTACATAATTTGGAAAAAGGTTTCAATGTGCAAGTTTTTGAAAACCGTCTCCTTGTAAACAACAAAAAGTGAATCTCTGAAGACGATGACGTCACGCACATGCGTGTTACGTGTTCAGTCTACAGTGTTTCATCGCCATCTACTGGCCTGGCAGCAGAATACAGCGCTTTTAGTGTTTTCACGGATCCGTGTGAATGGGGATAGTTTTGACGATGGTGTCGTCTGTGGAAAACTCAAAGGAAAAACGTCTCAGCTTTAAGTGTATCGTTGTCGTGTAAACGTACCCTAAATCGCTGGTCACATATCGATGCTGAAGTCGATGCTGGAGACCTATTAGTTAAGTCTTTAAAGACTTTATCGTCTATAAGTGTATATATCAAAAAAGTGTAACCCTGTTTTTAAAACAGCATGATGCTCAGAGAAGACTTCTTGATCCAATCAGAGCTCATATTTCACATTGTTTGCAATGTCAAATAATATCCACATGCGATTAAATGCCATGAAGGCTGAAAATTGTTTTCTCGCAGTGCAGTATTTTATAGTTCCATCAGAAATCAGATGCCTGAAAATCCTCATATATGATGCACTTTCACATTAATGCCTGTATTTTCCTGCACGTTCACTGCATTAGGAGGCTTTCTGCTAATGACCCGTTTCACTCTCTCTCTCGCTCCACATGTTCATTACCTCACTCTCTCGCTCCACACGCACCTCCAGTTCATTACCTCACTCTCTTACTCCAGATATTACGCTGGTAAATCATGCATGTGTCCTCGCATTACAGTAACAGTGAACAACTGAATCAATCTGAGAGGTGGGGTTGTAATCTTGATGAGAGTGTTTGCATGCACTTGAACAAACACTCACACACCTGCAATTATACAGCGAGAGATAATAATCTGCTGTTTGGGTTCTTCTGTCCTTGCTCATGGAGAGGGGGAATACGTAAATCCGGCTATTTGAAGGAGTTTAGTTTAACAATCCATCAGCGAGACAATCCCAAAAAAATAGAATCCAAAAATGTCAGGAGTTAACCGTTTAATCCCACCGGTCACAATTGTGACCACAACTTTTTTCTTATTTCTGGAAGCTCTAAAAATGTTGTTATTGGCTTTGGGCATGAAATTCAACTTTTAAATGAAAAAATAGATTGTCTTGATTAAAATCCATTAATGTCATGTGACTAGTGTGAAAGGTCACATGACCAGATCAGTTTACTTCTTGCTTGCACATCTGGTAGAAGATGTCTTCCTCAGACTACTACAAAAAGTAGTATGTAAAACATCTTAATTAACAGATAGAACTATCATATTTTGTACATATATTCTTCAAAGAGTCTACTACTGATATATTTTGAGAATTATACTCCTGCATATATATTTTGTTCGTAAAACGTGTAAATTTGTTTACGGTCACAATTGTGACCGGTAGTATAACACAGTGACAGTACTTCAATTGAAAATACAGGTTTTGGCTGTTAATCCTACACTGAGCGTATGCCACACCTGTGAGGTGGATGGATTATCTCTGCAAAGGAAAAGTGCTCACTAACACTTGTTTAGACAGATTTGTGAACAATATTTGAGAGAAATAGGCCTTTTGTGTACATAGAGAAAGTCTTAGATCTTTGAGTTCAGCTCACGAAAAATGGGGGCAAAAACAAAAGTGTTGCCTTTATAATTTTCTTCAGTGTAGTTATCAGTATCCCAGAAACTATCAATGTGCTGGACCTTCTAGAGGTACATTAACCTCAACATTTTATTAATATAGGTAATATGTTTTGTAAATACAGCAAATTTCCTTTAACAATATTGCATATAGTCAAATGGTCATATTATTGAGAATTTTTATATTGTTTATTTGTATCTTTAAAGGATAATTCGGGTATTTAGCACTTTGAGTCTATTTTCTAGTGTGTTTTGGATGAACTAGAGTGGTGGACACAGAAATGTTGACGATGGGTCCTGTCTCGACTTTTTGACTCTTTTAGAATCGCCTCTGAGCGCTTCAGAGTGGCTGTCTATGGGCATGCACAAACATGTGCTTAAAACAACCCTTAACGTTCGTTTTCAAAACTGTGACACTCACCGAGTGGTTAGTGGTGTTCGTTGATGATTTAAAAACAAGTAGCGTAGCGAAATACAGTTTCTGTCGTGCTTTATTGCTCGAGTTATTGCAATGAGTCCTCCAACAGAAATCATGCGATTTTACAAAATGCCAAATAAAGCACGACAGAAACTGTATTTCGATACTTGTTTTTAATCATCAACGAACACCACTAACCACTCGGTGAGTGTCACAGTTTTGAAAACGAACGTTGGGTTGTTTTAAGCACATGTTTGTGCATGCCCATAGACAGCCACTCTGAAGCGCTCAGAGGCGATTCTAAAAGAGTCAAAAAGTCGAGACAGGACCCATCGTCAACATTTCTGTGTCCACCACTCTAGCTCATCAGTTATAAGCTCATCAGCTCATAGTTATAAGGCAGTATAACAATTTTGGGAGACAAGTACTTGTCATGAAAACGATGTCACAATGCCTAAAAAATATTCTTACAAATTCTTAATTGGACTTGAAAATAGACTTGACTTTTTATTTTATATATTTATTTTATTTAATTATAAGCAAATTTAAAAACAATTGACCAATTTGCTGTTGTTTCGAACTGCTCCGAGACTTGGGTTGAAGATCCAAATGCAGCTTTACTGGGACAGTCCAGAATCGTAATCAATATAACAAGCAAAGGGTTAAAAACACGGGTGAACAATCCAAATGAGCAACAGGGCAGAAACACAGGCAAAAGGAAATCCAGAAAACAGGCAGAGAATTAAAAAAAAAATACAGGAAAGCAGGAAAATGCTCCGAAATGCAGTGTAACACATACAAGACTTTGCAAAGAATGAGTGAAAACCCAAAGCTTCAATAGGCAAGAGTAAGCGTGATAATAACACACAGGTGGAAGTAATCAGAACATGATGAGTCCAGGCAATGGGTTATGGGAAATACCCAGTACAGGAGACAGAAGCAGGGCTCTCTGGGGGTCATACTGGGTACTACAGCCTGCGAGTGTAACATTTAAAAATAAATGAATACACATTAACAATCAGTGCTGTACAGTGTAAAACCCACACTAAAGACATCATTGAGCTGTAAACGCCTGAGCTCTTTCAAGGATTGCAGATGATTAAAACAAATGGTTGTGAACTAAAGTTATTCGCAACATTGTTAAAGTACCAGCAAGAGGAGTAACACCATCTTTCATCTATAAATAAATTCTATTTTAAATTAAATATTCACATAGAACTCACAGTGGAAAAGCTTTGGGTAGTTCAAGCCTTGCAAGTGAAGCGGAAAAGCTATGTCATCACTGACCTTTCACTGTATCAGATCCACTCACCTGCTCACTGCGACCTTTAAACACAACAACATATCGATCGGATGTTTTCACTGAGAATGTTTCCTACTAATCTTTCCTAGACGAGGCAGAGGAATCACTGAGAACAAGCAACATTGCCAAATAAAAACTTGTGAAATATAATCCACACTTTATGTTGGAAAACAAGTGAGGCGTCTTTAACGTCTGGAGAGACTGAGCTTGTATTTTCTTCTTCTTTGGAGACGTCTGCTTCTTTCTTTGCCCTTGACTGATAGATGAAGTGAGAGTTGAGGGTTCAGACTGATGTGTGTGTGTCACCGCCACTCAATCACACTCGGTACATCCACACTGACTGCAGGTTTGCGTGCGGGTCATTGAGACTGTGCATCTTTCTCTGGGTCTCTCTCACTTTCTCTCTCCAGTCGAGAGACTATGGGTTTTTAATATTCCCATTCCTGGGCAGCTGTGACCAGTTGAAAACTGAGCTTATAGGCAAGGAAAGGCAAGTTTATTTATATAGCACATTTCATACACTATGGCAATTCAAAGTGCTTTACAGAAAGGAATTAAAATAATCACAAAATGAAAGCAAGAAAAATTAAAACAGTTATAAAAATTATAGGTAACACTTTATTTTACGACCCGCAAACAACTGCGTAAGTAAACCGAAACTACGGTGTACATTTCTGTAATTATAGCGTACTTCCGTGTAGGTATAGGGGAACAATATGTTAAGTTTTGGGTAATAAAGGGGTAACAAGCAGATATACAACCTGTAAATAACTTCGTAAGTAAATCGAAATTACGGTGTACGTTTTTGTAATTATAGTGTACCTCCGTGTAGGTATAGGGGAACAATATGTTTACAATAAGTTTTATATGTATAAAGGGGTAACAAGCAGATATACAAGCAAATTATTTATAATGTAATTATTTTAAAACTAACAGGTACCTATTATGTTAGGTACCTGTTATGCCATGTACCTATTATGCCATGTACCATGGGGTGGTGATGGCGCAGTGGATAAGAAACATGCCTTTGGTGTGAGAGACCCGGGTTCGAATCCACTGTGAGACACCAATGTGTCCCTGAGCAAGACACTTAACCCCTAATTGCTCCAGAGGCGTGCGACCTCTGAAATACAGCAATTGTAAGTCGCTTTGGATAAAAGCGTCAGCTAAATGACTAAAAATGTAAATGTAAAAAAATGTTAATATATTCCAGGCAAAAACTGTACGTCTGTTGTATATAAAAGTTATCATCACATTTCTGGGAAAATATGTTCTTGTGCAATTTTACAGGGTAATTTTGACATCTGTGGGTTGAAAATGAAACGTGTATGGCTGTATGTAAGCACAGCATGATAAAAAATGAATTTATTGGCTTTTCTTACTAGATTAATTAATGTTAAAATCAACCCACAGATGCCAAAATTAAATGTAAAATTACACAAGAACATATTTTGCCAGAAATGTGATGATAACTTTTATATACAACAGACGTACAATTTTTGCCTGGAATATATTAACATAATAGGTACCTGTTAAAATAATTACATTATAAATAATTTGCTTGCATATAGCTTGTTACCCCTTTATTACCTTATACCTACACGGAGGTACACTATATTTACAGAAACGTACACCGTAATTTCAGTTTACTTACGAAGTTATTTGCAGGTTGCATACTATCTGCTTGTTACCCTTTTATTACCCCAAACTTAACATATTGTTCCCCTATACCTACACGGAAGTACGCTATAATTACAGAAACGTACACCGTAATTTCGGTTTACTTACGCAGTTGTTTGCGGGTCGTAAAATAAAGCGTTACCAAATTATATGCTATGGTTATAAAATTAATTAAAAGATGACACATAGGGCTCTATCTTGCACCCAGCGCAATTGACTTTGTACACTGATGCATGTATCATTCCTATTTTGCACCCGCGCAAAGCGGGCTTTTCCCTCCACAGACGCGCGTCAGTAAACTAGGAAATGAACTTGCGCTCCCTGGGCGGGTCGGCGCAAAAACGAGGCGTGTTTCGGCGCAAACATTCCCTAGTGCTATTTTGCACTTCCAGAAAACAATTCCACCACTGACCAAAAAAAACCCTGGTCTAAAGTCAATGGCGCGTTGCGCGTTGTTCAGAATGCTATTTTAAGCGCGCATGCTTGGCCATAATGTAGCGGGTGCACAACGCGCACACACTTTGATTCTCTCATCAACACAGATGCAGCAGTTTTTTATTTTTGCAAATCATACATTATAACAAGGAAATATATTACCGTACGAGGGAAATCAGTGTGGTGTCCATGAAGATGTGAAAAAATAGGCATAAATCTAGCTTACACATTTACCAGTGTATATTGGTAATTTTTCAGGCAAATTGTAGTAATGACGGATCAGATCTGTTTGCCCAATAGTGGCAAGACACATATGTATATAAGGACATCTGACAAATTATTTTGTCCGTCAAGAACTAGGAAAAAAAAAATCGAAAGACTGCGAAATCACCTTTACCATAATGTAAGTACATTAAAAACCTTACTCTTTAACTTACCAGTTAAGTTGAGCTTTCTCATATTTTTTTCTATTGATTTGGATGGGTTTGTCCCATCCCCAATGTCAATTCTCTTTATTTTACGGCCCTGGCGAGAACATCGATCTCCTCGGCTGTGAACCGATTCTGAAGCGCGCCTGGTGCCCGCGCCATAATAATAACAATCCGCCATGCGACATGCGCTCCTGCTCTTAAAGGGTATGTTGGATGGCGCTCTGATTGGTTTATTTCACGTTACGCCCAAACCACACCTATGAATAATGAAGCTACTTCAGACCAACCTCTTTTAGATTTGCGCCAGGCGCAAGAGGCATTTATCCTGCCGGGAAAATAGCAACAGCGCCGGGATCCGCCCACAAAGTTACTTGCGCTTTGCGCTTTGACACTTGCGTTTCAGATCGTGCGCTGGGTGCAAGATAGGGCCCACAGATTAACTTCTCATCTGGCAAAACACCGATGTATCATATTTTCCACAACTGAAACATTGTTGGTCTATCACGGACACGGACTGAGTGAACGCTGGCGTGACTGTTGCCGCTACTCACCGGCAGAACTTTGGCTTATATTTTGACATACCAGCGAATTTTCAGACCGATAGTGCTTCAATCTAATCAAATTGAATCATTATATCGCCTGTACAACATTGGTTGCTGTTTATGACCAGTAACTATTGGATTAACGCTCTTCTGTGATCCCGACTGTGTCCTAACATCTCCACCGCTGCTGCTTACCTGAGGATCTGCTTACCGGAGGATGACGTGGATTCGCCGGTCGGTTTTCTGGTTCGTGCTTGGCTGGCTGCTGGTGTCTCTTGCCCACCTGCAAGTCGACGCTCTGTTCCAGTACTCTGTTGCTGAGCTTTTGAAGCTCCGACGCCATGTTGATGTCCTCCAGCCCCCATCTGGTTGCTCCATTCCATCGGACATCTTTTTCCAGCCGAACCGGAGATATATTCACCGTGGACCGCGCGGTAAGCGTTTTCATAAGAACTCTTCCATTCCAACTTGGTTTTCCACGCGCCGTCGTTCTCGTAACGCCAGCCGAGGTGCTAATCACAGTAGTCTGGCTAGTCTCCCTAAAGTGGCTAACTCTGCCTGTAAAAGTAGCTCTGCCACCGTCAACTTTGGTCTCTTGAACATTCGCTCTCTCAACAACAAGGGTCCACTAATCAGAGATGTCATTATGGACTATAATCTTGACTTTTTATGTTTGACTGAGACCTGGCAGCTGACTAATGATTTTATTCCTCTCAACGCGTCTGCCCCGCCGGGGTTTGTTTACAATTGCCAGCCGCTTGCTTCTGGACGTGGCGGAGGTCTCGCATTGTTTCATCGCGAGACCTGGAAAGTTTTGCCGATTCCTGTTTCTCCTCTATTTTCATCGTTTGAGTACTCTGCCTCACTGTTGCCCGGACCCTCGCCCACAGTCGTGGTCACTGTTTACCGTCCCCCAAAATATAACAAAGATTCCCTTATCCTAGGGAACTCGAGCTGCGTCATCGCTGTGGGAACGCCCCTGCGTTGTGCGTCATGAAGCACGTATCGAATCAGCCCAATGGAGAGATGGAACGTCATAGGCGGGTGACGTCATCGACCAGGAAACTATAAAGCACCCCAAACAACACAAGCACATCAGCTTCTGTGCCTTCAGTCGCGCTATATGTGAATCTGTCCCTGTGTGAAATATTGTCTGTCCTTACATACTCTGCACCACACAAACAATTTATATATGTATATATATATATATATATATAAGAGAGATATTGGCGAACGAACAGCAGTTTTAGAAAGTGTGTCCCTCCCTGCTCGCGTTATTTAACGAGTGGGGATACACACGTTCTTTGTGTTGTTTGTTTGGGAGTGCAGCATGCCCAATCTTCTCTCGAGGGAGCTGATTGTGAGCATTGCGAGCGTCTGCTGTTAAGGACGCTCCGCTCCCGCCAAGCGCTCTTCGAGGAGGGCGGCTTGGTGCGCGCTCCCCGCGGTTCGGGTCCCGCTTCTGCTGAGGCAAGGCAGCGGCGCTTATCGTGGGGATCGCAGTTGGATCTATCAGCGGGGTTAGAGACGGGCTCTGCCTTATCTCTGCCTTTACCTGTTAGATCCAGTGTCTCAGCCCCGGGTCGGAAGCACGCTCTGCGGTTTCTTTCGCCCGGGCTGATCACAGTACTGCAACTTTCTTGTTATAAAAAACTGACGAGATAAAAATAGCAGTATTGATGAGGGAGATGTGAGATTCGCCACCTTATACTCCCGAAAGCAAAGAGCTCATGGAGGTTCTCACTCGAGCTGTATCAAAATCATTAAACATTGAGTGGCCAGTGGTTAGGAGTCTGTTATTAATCTAAGTTAGATGAAACATTTCTCCCTTCCCATGTGCAATCTCCACGCCGGTGCTTGCCCTTTTTTTCTATGATCTGCATACTGAGGTTCAAGATTATGGAAGAAGCCGGCTTCTAATAGACTAAGAATATTTATCATATTCTGATTTAGGCTTTTTGAAAATAAAAGGCGGTGCTTTGCCGCGGGTAGTAGAGACGCTTGCGAGCTATCTCTCTTCCCAGGCTGCATTGTCATTTAAAGCACCGGCATACTTTTCAAGCCATTGTGAAACATTTCGGCTTTATAAAGTGTCTTCGGCGGCAGGTCTGCGTCGTGTCTGCACTGTCTATATTGCAGGCATACCGGGCTGATTTGCTAATGGACGTGAACGTGAGTGAGGAGGCAGTACTGACGTGGTTCGAGAACTGCGTCAGGTTGCCGATTTATGGTAAAATTAATTTTTCCAACATGAAAGAGAAAGAAAAAGTTTTCTTCTAATCTTGATGTTCCTCTCTCTCGGGGTTATTCAGTGACTTAGTTAATACTGTCATTAATAATTTCAGGAAGAAAATAGCAGGCAGCAGCTTTTAAAAGGTTTCGTCCACTAAAACTTCACGTCCCCGGGGCTGCTGGGCGGGTGCAGCCCCGGCCGTCTACGAGCTCATTGCATAGGCGCAGCAAAGCAGAGTATTGTGTCTCGCGCTCCCCCTGCTGGTCAGTGGGACCAGACGCAATACTCACAGCCAAAAGCTTTAAAAAATAAATAAATAAAGAACAATAGAACTGATTTGAGGACAGTTATATTGGCTATGTTGAGGGCGGTCCCCACCGAGGGAGAAAGGTGTTCACCTCTTTCTACGGTGCCCATTCTTCCTCTGTGCCCTCAGGGGCCCGTTCTGCCAACCCCGCCTTCATGCCGGGGCGCAGACGGTCCCAGCGAGCGCTTTCCCGAGGGACGCTCGCTCCCTCTGACTCTGAGGGAGTCAGACTGGTACGCTTAGAAGGGGTTCTGCCCATAGTGTGGGCCCCGAGCAGACTCTGGTAATGGAACAAGAGGTGAAAACGCTCCTTCAAAAGGGGGCTATAGAACGGGTTCCTCCTCCCAGTTTGGGGCTAGGTTTTTACAGCCGATATTTCATCGTTCCAAAGAAGGATGGGGGGTTGTGTCCAACTTTAGATTTGCGCCTATAAAATCGCTCGGTAGGGGAGTTCAGTTCAAGATGCTCACTATCAAGCAGGTCGTGTCACAAATCAGGCCCGAGGGCTGGTTTGTCACGATAGATCTAAAGGACGCTTATTTCCACATTTCCATCCTTCCACAACACAGGACGTTCCTGAGGTTTGCCTTCGGGGGCGAGGCATTCCAATATAGGGTTCTTCCGTTTGGTCTAGCTAGTAAAGCTAGGGCATCTACTCACTGTAAAGCAGTTTCAGTAACTGTTGGGTTTGATGGCAACAGTGTCCAACGCTATACCTTGGCCTGTTGTACATGAGACCGCTACGGTGATGGTTCAGGGCCAAGGGATTCTCCCCGAGGGGAAATCCACTCCGCACGATCAAAGTCACGCGGCGCTGCCTTCGTGCTCTGGTCTTGTGGAAGGAACTTGGTTCCTATCCAAAGATTCTGTGCTGGGGGGCTCTTTGTCGTCTCGTAACGCTAACGACGGATGCTTCCCTCACAGGGTGGAGGGCGGTCATGAGTGGTCGTCCAGCCCAAGGTCTGTGGCAGGACCATTATCTATCATGGCATATAAATTGTCTAGAGATATTGGCAGTGTTTCAGGTTCTGAATCACTTCCTAGCAGACCTGAGAGGTCATCACGTGTTAGTTCAGTCTGACAACACGTCGATGGTCTCTTATATATATATATCATCAGGGTAGCCTGCGGTCACGCGGGCTTTACAAGTTGGCCGGTCAGGTCCTCCTGTGGTCCCTAGGGAAGTAACTATCACTGAGAGCAATGTATATTCCGGGGTATTTGTATGTGGTAGCAGTCTCCCTGTCGAGGCAGGGGCCTAGGTCGGGGGAATGGAGACTCCACCCCCGAGGTGGTGGAGCTCCTTTGGTTGAGTTTCGGTCACGCCGAGGCGGACCTATTCGCTTCCACGGAGATATTGCACTATCGTCTGTGGTTCTCCATCATTCATCCAGCCCCTCTGGGGTTGGACGTTATGGTGCAGCCGTGGCCGAGGTCTCGTCTGCACGCTTTTCCCCCGATTGCTCTGCTACCAGGGGTTCTGGAGAGGGTTTGCCGGGACGGGGTCAGCCTACTATTAGTAGCCCCGTTCTGGACAGCCCGAGTATGGTTTGCGGACCTGATTTCTCTCCTGGACGGCTCTCCTTTGGAGCTAGCTCCCGGTCAGGAGGGATCTACACTCTCAGGCGGGCGATATTTCTCCCCCGCCCGGAGTTATGGAAACTGTGGGCTTGGCTTCTGAGGGGGCCCAGCTCTTAGATTCCGGTCTCTCAACCAAGGTTGTTGAGACCATCTTCACTCCAGAGCTCCATCCACGAGGAGGCTATATGCTTTGAAGTGAAATCTTTTCACTTCTTGGTGTGGAGAACACCTGCAGGACCCAGTTAACTGCCCAGTGGGTGCAGTGCTGGAGTTCCTGCAGGAGCGCTTCTCCGCAGGGTTATCCCCCTCCACACTAAAGGTGTATGTGGCGGCACTAGCTGCTTACCATGTCCCTTTCAGTGGAGTTTCTCTTGAGAGACACCCGCTTATAACTCGTTTCCTTCGTGGCACTTTGAGGCTGAGGCCAGCAGTTCGCACGAGGGTGCCTTCCTGGGATCTGGCCATTGTATTAGAAGGTCTTTCCCTAGCTCCTTTTGAACCTATCGAAGAAGTTCCTGAGAAGTTTCTCACTCTTAAAACTGTCTTTCTTCTTGCTATCTCCTCCCTAAAGAGAATCGGAGATTTGCAGGCTCTGTCGGTTTCACCCTCGTGCCTGGAATTTTTGCCTGGCATGGTTAAGGCTTTTCTGCATCCTAGACCAGGTTACGTTCCCAAGGTCCCTACTAATGTTTTTAGACCTACAGTTCTGCAGGCTTTCTGTCCTCCTCCATTTCAGTCGTCAGACCAGGAGAAACTTAATTTACTCTGCCCTGTTAGGGCGTTAGACGCTTATGTCCACAGAGCTGCCCTGTGGAGGAAATCAGAACAACCATTTGTGTGTTTTTGGGCCACCCAGGAAAGGGTGTCCCGTGTCTAAGCAAAGAAGGAGCAAGTGGGTGGTCGAGGCAATCTCACTTGCTTATGAGTCAGCTGGTCAGCCTTCACCTTTGGCTGTACGAGCGCACTCTACTAGGAGTATGGCTGCTTCTAAAGCTCTATTGTCAGGAGATTCCCTAAGTGATGTTTGTGACACGGCTGGATGGTCTTCACCGCTTACTTTTATTAAGTTCTATGATCTAGACTTAATTTCTACCCCTGGGGCACAGGTGCTCTCGTCCTCTGTGCGCTAGTTCTCACATGACGGTCACTTGCTCCTATGGCGACGTGGGTATTCGCGTTCCCACAGCGATGACGCAGCTCGAGTTCCCTAGGATAAGGGAACGTCTCGGTTACGTATGTAACCCTAGTTCCCTGAGTAGGGAACGAGACGCTGCGTCGTTCTGCCATACTCCCGGCACTCCCGTTAGCGCTTCCTTCAGGCTTATCAGAAGCTGATGTGCTTGTGTTGTTTGGGGTGCTTTATAGTTTCCTGGTCGATGACGTCACCCGCCTATGACGTTCCATCTCTCCATTGGGCTGATTCGATACGTGCTTCATGACGCACAACGCAGGGGCGTTCCCACAGCGATGACGCAGCGTCTCGTTCCCTACTCAGGGAACTAGGGTTACATACGTAACCGAGAAGTTTTCTAAATGACTTTTCTCAGCTTTTCACTCATCTTTCAACTCTATCTCATAACTTAATCATCCTGGGTGATTTTAATATTCATATGGATAATATCAGTTCTCTGCTCTCCAGAGACTTTTCATCTTGCCTGGAAAGCCTCGGTTTGCATTTATATATTGACTCTCCAACTCATTGTGGTGGGCATATACTGGATTTAGTCTGTTGTTCCGGTGTCATCCCCTCTGCCTGTAAAACTCACTCTGTTGCCTTTTCCGACCATATGCTTATTACTTTTAAGATCACCCTTCCACTATCTAAACTGACCCTCCCTCGCACCATTTCTTTCAGGAATATCAAGGACATTAACACTGTCACCTTTGCATCTGATATCAATAATTTTCCAAGTGTGCCTGCCTGCTTTTCACCTGATGAATTAGTTTCCTACTATAACAAACATCTTCACACTCTCTTGGACACTCATGCTCCTATGAGATTCAGATCAGTCTCTTTCAACCGCTCAGCACCCTGGTTCACTCCCGCCCTACGCCTTCTGAAATCCCAGGGCCACCAGCTGGAGCGTCTTGCTAACAGAACTGGACTCACCATTCATAAAAATATGTACATGGAACATGTCAATTTGTATAAGGATTCCCTCTCTTCAGCTAAATCTGCATATTACTCACACTTAATCCACTCTAATCATCATAATTCTAAAACTCTGTTCTCCCTCCTCACCTCCATTACAAAACCTCCTGACTCTCTTCCCTACCATATGCAATCTCAAGACTTTTGCAATAAACTCATGTCCTTTTTTGTTTCCAAAATTACAGACATCCATAAACACCTAACCTCATCTGGAGCTGCAGCTTCTGGAGGCAACTTTAACACCCCTTATCCATCCCCAACTACTACTTTTTCAAGTTTCGACCTTCCCTCTGTTCAAGCCATTTCGGACATTATTCATAAATCAAAACCCTGCACATGTCAGCTCGACCCACTTCCCTCCAGCCTGGTTAAATCCTGCTGCTCTTCACTTGCCCCTCTCATCACTGAGATTATCCACTCCTCCCTAAGCTCCGGTTCAGTTCCCCCTTCACTCAAAATTGCCTCGGTCACACCCATTCTGATAAAACCTGGTCTGGACCCCACTAATTTTAGCAATCATACTCACCTCATGTCAAATAGCATCTACGAGCAGTTTCAATCTGGCTTCCATCCCCTTCACAGCACTGAAACCGCACTCATCAAAATTTCAGATGACCTTCTTATGGCTTCTGATTCTGGATTACTTTCAATTGTCATTCTTTTGGACCTCAAAGCAGCTTTTGATACCATCTCTCATCCCCTCCTCGCGTATCTTATCATATTGGATAACCCACACTCCCATAGCCTGGTTTACTTCATACCTTTCTGATCGCACACAGTTCATACAACTCAAAACCCAGAAATCCGTTACCTTCCCTGTCTCCGCTGGAGTGCCCCAAGGCTCTGTATTGGGGCCTCTCCTTTTTATCATATACATCCTCCCTCTTGGTCACATCCTCCATAAACATAACATTAAATTTCATTGCTACGCGGACGACACTCAGCTCTACCTCTCTACTAAACCATCTTCTTTACTCCTGCCAACCTCTCTTACCCTCTGTCTCCAAGAAATTCACTCTTGGTTTTCATCCAACTTTCTCAAACTGAACAGTTCAAAAACCGAAGTCCTCCTGGTGGGCACACCTCATACCCTCTCCAAAGCTAACAAAGTTTCCACTACCATTGATAACTCAACTATCCTTCCCTCCCCTCAGGTTAAGAGTCTGGGTGTCGTCCTTGACAGCACTTTATCCTTCCACTCTCACATTAACAGCATCACCCGGTCAGCCTATTTCCATCTGCGTAACATTTCCCGCCTCCGTCCCTCTCTTACTCCCAAAACCACCGCCATCCTGGTTCACAGCCTCATCACATCTCGGTTAGATTACTGCAACTCACTCCTGTTTGGCCTCCCTAATAGGTCGCTCCAGAAGCTGCAGCTCCTACAGATCTCTGCTGCACGCCTGATTACTCAGACCCCCATTTCTCATCATATCACTCCCATCTTGCAACAACTTCACTGGCTTCCTGTCAAACAGAGGATCATCTTTAAAATACTTCTCATTACTTACAAAGCAGTTCATAACATGGCTCCTCCATATATCTCAGATCTTATCCATTTAAACATCCCTACTCGTTCACTCCGATCATCTCACACCTGCCAGCTTTCTGTTCCCCCTGCTCGTCTTGTCACAATGGGGAACAGGGCATTTAGTCGCTCTGCCCCCCATCTTTGGAATTCCCTCCCTCCAGATCTTCGTACCATGGACTAATTTAATCTTTTCAAATCCAAACTCAAAACTCACTTGTTTAAACATTCATATTCCGTCTGACCCATATCACCTCAATGTTGTCATGTCAATTTTATTGTTTACTGTTTTAATGGTTTTTATCTGCTTTGTACAGTGTCCTTGGGTGTCCTGATAAGGCGCTTTAAATAAAATGTATTATTATTATTATTATTAACTCCCAGTTATGAGATTTTCCCATTGTTCTTTTGGTGTGCCTAATAAATCTATTGGACGTCTCTAATAGACCCGATTTTCTCCTAAAATCGGACAGGAGGAGCTCTAGGACTGACTCACGGGGTAACCTCGGGTTCACTGCCCCATCAGTCCGCACCCCAAAAACACATTTGTCCGAAAGCTCTAGGAATGGAGTCGATCCAGTCCGCACCCCACAGAACCTCGAGTTTAATCCCGTCAAACTCACTACACCCAGGCCATCAGCAGGGTTTCATCTCTCAAGTTCCCCAATTAAGTCATTTATGTTTGTCTCTTACCCAAGTGCCATTTGAGTTCAGTTTAGAATCAAAAGGAGGAATACAGTGCAATTAGTCGGATACAGTTTTAAAAGAGTAATAAGAGAATTAAAAGAGTAATAAGATTATACATAAATAAACTTCTCATCTGGCAAAACACCGGTGTATCATATTTTGGGGATAGGGTCCTCTACCGGGACTCTAATGGTGGAATATTAAATGCCATTATGAATCTATGCTCTTGATCAAATCAATAAAATTGCCAGCACAATGTAATCATGCACTTGTTTAGTGACTCGTAATGTTGTTTCTAGCTAGAATAACTTTGCATCTCTGATCTAGAGCCACATCACGAGATTCAGACTGAAGAAAACACCTGTGAAACTGAGTTTGTAGTGGCAGACCATGAGTGGCGATTCGTCATGTGACTCAACACTGGCTGAGGTAGATTAAATTAAAGCCATCCGTACCTCTCTCAGGAAACTAAATTGTCCTGCCACAGTGTCAGAGCTATTTATATATCAGAAATGACAGATGAGTCCTGCTAACTCAGTTATTTGCTGTATTTAGCGCCGCTGAGGTATACGTTGCCATCACAGGCCTCGTCGTTTTGATGTGAGGACACTGACATATTTCTCAGAATATATCATATACTGTTAAAGCTCAGGATTATTACCTTGTTCCTGTCCAGTTTCCCTCACGGTCCTTCTTTTCTTATGAATTTAGCTCCCATTTTTGAGTGACTTGGTTCAATTGCTTTCCAAAAGTGCAGGGGCGGATCTACGGGGTGGCAAAGGGTGGCAGCTGCCACCCCTGGGATACAGTCTTGCCACCCCTGTTGCCACCCCATTTATGAATCAGATAATATTTTTTAAGTATATTTTATGTTCATAGCCTACACGTTAAGGTCAAGGAGACCCGCACCAAACTCCTCTCAAACAGAAATCGCCGATTTAGAATCCCCTCCCCCTCACAATGGTTTCACCCATCACCAGCACGCGACGCGACCCCCGCGAAATTTCACCAGTCAGGCAGTGCATCTGTCTTCAGTACGCAGTTTCTCGGAGTCGGAGAAGAGAGGCTGTGACTGAGTTATCAGTAAGTTTTTTAGGTGCAAGTTTGTTTGACACCAAGTCGAATAGCAGACAGTTAACCCTGCAACAACCACAGTGTTAAGTTACGTTATTTACATCCGCAATACTTTGTCTCATTGAGCGTTTACTATGCATAACTATGATTAACTTTGGATATATAATAACAATGAGAAGTGCTGGACTGACCATCGGGCATACCGGGCATTTTCCCGGTGGGCCGACGTGCTTTTTGGGCCGATACATCTCATACCTTTAAACTTTTTATTTTTTGAACGGCCCATAGCAGAACTAGGCTACTTTCAGAACACAGGCGAGGCCATTACCCAGTAACGCATTATTTCCACATCTGCATATTGGACGATTATGCATTTTACTAGAATTGTAGAGTAGCCTATGAGACAAATGCAGTTTCCATCAAAATAAAAGATAATGTGTTTATCTCTTTTAAATATAGAAATTAGTTCTAACTTCTAACCTAATTATGAAAGTTTCTTTTATTTTTCAGTGCATGTGTTTTACAATATAATGGCTATTATTAAAAAGTATTATTAGTCATGTGATTAATATTATAACTATGATTAATTATGTAGTAGTGTGATGTAGACAGACACTATATCACACAACTAAAAGAGTTTTGAGTTTTTCTTTGTTCAATTTGCACACTGAGTATGGGTTGGAGCTCTTAATTTTGAACTCTCAAACTGCACCAGATTGATGAATTTAACATTAAAAAGCACAAAATTTTCTTACGGGGGAGCATGCCCCCGAACCCCCCTAGAGGGACAAAGGTAAACTCAACACAAATTGACCAAAATTCTTGTGAGAAACACTGGTAGAAAAAGTGAAGGAGCAGCACCCCCCCACCAATTATGGTGAGGTGATTCGCACTTATGGCCCCCCTCCGAAAACTCATGCCAGCCCCTTGCCACCCCAGGAAAAAATCTCTAGATCAGCCACTGAAAAGTGACATGAGACTGATAGTCTGCTATAGCTATATCTACTATCAGGGTTGGATTGACAATTCTTGATGTTAATTGATGTAAAAAAAAAAAAAAAAAAAAAAAAAAAAAGGGAAAAAAATTAAGTAGTCCATTAAATTTAAATAAGTTTAATAAGAATTAAAAATCAAAATATATTTATATAAACAACTTTCATTAAAAAAAAGTCTTGTTTGAAAGTAAAAAAAAAAGGTTTTTCAGGTTTAATAGGCCTTGCATAAAGACATATTTCAACCAAATCTTAAATTATAAATTTTGTCCAGTCTTTTCTCATAGTCAGTAAGATTAATATTGAATATTCTTTGCAAATACATATTCTGAGGACTCGCCACCTCATTCTCCTGCCTTCGAGGAGCTGCTGGAGGTTGTGACCAGAACAGTGGCCAAATCAAACATCGGGTGGCCATCAGAAAAGCAGGAAACGTTTAAGAAAAGCAAGTTAGATGAGCGTTTCCTCTTGCAGTCGGAGCCTTCCATTTTTCACTGATCTCCACACTGAGGTGGAAGAAGATCGTGGAATAAGCCGTTTTCGTCACGGCTGTCGAGCCCAAATGTTCACATCTATTCTTCGATTTTGGGCTCGAAAGAGATGAGTGGGGGTGATGCCGCGGGTGGAAGAGACAGTGGCATCTTATCTTTCACCCGACACTGCGTCATCCCTAAAGGCTCCGGCGCTGCCCTCCAAACCCTGCCATACTACATTGGCTTTTGTGGGTAAGGCATATATGCCGGCAGGTCGGGCTGGTGCATGCCTACATACGATGGGGACTATGCAGACATACCAGGACGACCTCCTTAAAGAGATGGACGACAGTGGGGAGGTCGCCATCGAAGATATTAAAGAGTGGCTGAAGACTGGCTGAACATGTCGGGCATTGGGGAGATGGACAGGGCCTTTCTCCTCGAGGCCCTGCTTTCGCCTTCTGGCCTCTTCGGCGACGCAGTCAATACTGTCGTTAGTTTCAGGAGGCGAAGTGACAGTCAACCGCCTTCAAACAACTTATCCCCCTCCGTCCTTCCAGATCTCGTGGGGCTGCTTCCATGGATGAGCCTCACCAGTCAGCCGCCAGCTCCTCGCACCAGGAACTGCAGAGGGAGAGTGTTGCCTCTCGAGCCCCTCCACAAAAGGCCTGGGGTTCGAGACAGCACTCTCAGCCCCACACACCTTCATAAGGTACTATAGCCTGGATCTGGCCTCTACACCGGGTTCACAAGTTGAGTTGTGCCAGATTTGCTTCACATAAAGACAGACACTAGTCAGTGTGGCACAGTAGGTATTTCATTCCTCAAAGTGTCGTCTTTCGACTCAGCCGAGTTCCCTCGAAAGGGAATGTCTTGGGTTACGACTGTATCCGGGAATGAGATGCTGCATCCCTTTGCCACACTTCCTGCGTGCCTGAGAACGACTTGCTTCGACCTATCAGAAGTTGATGCTGTTACATCTCTTTATAGCTTCCGCTACGCCCTCACATGCGACGTCACAGGTTGCGTCATGATTAGGGCTGGGTATCGATTCAGATGTTCAAATTCGATTCGATTTCCATTCGCAAGCTCTTAATTCGATTCGATTTCGATTTTGAATTTTGATTTCGATTTTCGATTTCAATTTCATTTTCGGTTTCGATTTTCAATTTCGATTTTCGATTTCGATTCGATTGCCCAATACCCACACCGAAATTCGAGCCCTGAATATGGAAAAAATCGATTCGTGGCCATTGAGAATCAATTTTGAATCGATCACATTTTAAAAAACAATTAATCGAAAAATCTAATTTTTTTCCCAGCCCTAGTCATGATGCAACACTAATCGAGATTGAACTAGTTCCTACAGGCTTCAGACGCAATCACACTGAAGGCATTCCCCAAAGTGTCTCTTTCGACAAAACGTCTCGTTCCCTTCTCGGCTTTAGAGTTGTAACCCGAAGCATTTATCCAGTCATTTTTTGCAAAGTCTTGCATGGGTCACAACTGTATTTCTGAGAGCTCCTTTGATTCTGTTTTGTGATCTACTTGACCCTGTTTTCTGGATTTGCCCTGTTTACCTGAGTTCCTGAGGTCTGTTTGGATTGTTTGCCTGTGTGTTGACCTCTTTCCTGTTTTTGCAATACAATTTTGGATTACCCTTAATAAACTGCAGCATTTGGATCCTCAGCCTTTGCTTCTCTGAGCAGTTTGTAACAGAAAAAGAGAGCGAATTGCCAGAAAATGATGCCCCATTGTTATTCTCTGCATGCTCTGCATGCAAATTTAAGATAATTGATGAAAAGAAAACAGGAATGCATAATCAGACTAATTTGTAGCACTCACTTCGTTTCTTATTTAGCTCTGAGCACTTGTGGCTCTAAAGAATGAACCGCTGATGGATGGAGAAGGAAGTGTGTGAGAGTCAGCTGGAGTTTCTCAAGACACACTTAGGACAGATCTAAGCTAATCAAAGAAAAATAAGGCAATCAGAGTAAAGACTTTTAAGTCCACCAAGATTATAAAAATTGTCCTAATAAAACTAAAACATTTTTACTGCATGTTCTGAATGGAATTGTAGATTATCTGTGTTTAATCACAGTCAATGTTTCTTCTATACAATCTCCAATAAGAATCACAACTAGTCCAGAACAAAGCATGATAAAGTTAGGATTTGTTTACTCTCTAACCATGAGTATAAATAAAAATAATAAAAGTGATGCTTGCTTAAGTAATAAACTTAATAATAACTGTAAATATCGAAACCAATGCAAATATTTATGCATCGTTAACTATTTAAATAGTTTGACCAATGTAAAAGTTTTTTTTAATTCTGTAAAGAAAATTACAGATTTTCACTGTATTCTCAGAACCCACTATACATCAGTTGATCACGCTGCACTATAAAAAATGCTGGGTTGTTTAAATCCATTTTGGGTCAAATATGGACAAACTCAAACATTGGGTTAAAAATTGTATTAAAACATTTAACCCAATGGCTGGGTTTGTCCATATTTGACCCAAAATTGGGTTAAAACAACCCAGCATTTTTTAGAGTGTGAAAATGCCTCATATGATCACAAGCTCTCTTGCTATAATAAAATATATTTCATGATCATCTGCTGTATTTGTAACGCAGAAAGCGATATGAATTTAGAGCCTTCCACATATGCTGTGAATGCATTATTTGTGCTCTCTCCTTCAGCACAGTCACTGAAGGGCGACGCTGGTCATCATAACTCTGAGACAGCAGGACGGAGCGACTCAAAGGCGATGTGTCCTTCCAGCTCCATCTGTCTTGTACACGGATGAAAGAATACCACACATTACGGCTGCTCTTTAAACCACTCCTTTAAAAGTAGGTGAAATGTGAGGCTCACTCCATCAGGATCAAAATGGCATCTGAGAATATGCTCCAATAAAAGAATCTCATTTTGCAACAGCCAGATGAAAAAAATGAAAAAACTAAACAGCAATATATCCTGTTAGGTGGATGATAAGATGCTCGCTAAAAATGATAGCACCTTAATATAAAAGGCTGCATCACAATTCACATGTTGCAAAACCACAAGAAGTAAATCATGTTCACACTAATGCATTCACAAAGGAATTTTCTTTTGGTTTTAATTTTTGCTTTCTGTGTATTACCCGTTGCTGTCCGTCTGTGATTGAGTTATTGTGAACACCTGGTTTGGATGGGCTGTGGGGTATTTAAGTGCCTGCTCATAACCAGTGGGGGGTTGTTCGATTGTTCTCTTTTCTCTTCTTGCATTTGGCAGGGTTAGGTCGTTTGCAGGTGCACTTGGATTTGAACGCTTCTATCATCACGAGTTCCTCGTTATGCTTCACATAATGATTGGATGGCCATGTTGGACTAGTCTGCGTTTGAATGTCTTCCGATATTCTTCATTTCATTATGTTTTCCCCTAGAACCTTGTAATAAATATATATTTTCCAACCGTAATTATTTTGTGATCGCCCTTTTTTGTTACAGTTACGATCCGAACTGTAACAGAAGAAGTTAATCTTAGACATATAAAGTTGTTTTTTAAATGTTTGACTGGGCTTGCACCTGAGCCACTTAAATTTGTGAAAAAACAGGCTGGAACCCTCCAGAAATGTTTTTTCTGTGAAAGGAGCCAATCTGTGGAACTGTCTTCCTACAAATATAAAGACTTTAACTAAAATGTCCACCTTCAAAACAAACAAAAGCCTGGTTCATACAGCATCAGTTCATACAGTATGAAATGTATGTTCGTGTTTATGTGAGATGTGCATCTGTGTGAGTTTGAGTGAATGTCTTTATTTACTACTATAACTTTTATTGGTGCTGACTGGATTCTGGACATTTTATTGTATTCTCTGTACATTTTTACTCCTTCATTATCTTAACTGTTAAAAGCCCTTCTAGGGACAGGTGTTGCGAATTAGCCACGGCTATAAACACTGTGATACAGGCATCCGATTGTTATGTAATAATCTGGGGGGTTTTGTATCTGTCCCTATTTAAAATAATCAACAAATAAATAAATAAAGTCTATGGGAAAGGGAATTTTACAGGGCTCATTATAGCAGGTATAGTCTGTCATACAGAAATATGTTATTGGAAGCCGCTTTACTTTAGACAACAGTGTCATTATTCAGCTTCATCCTATAATGTCTGTGCAGTCAAATGGAATTATTTGTCATTTACTAGTAGTTTCTGAGTGAACATTTTTCAAAGTAAAATGTATTTGCATTATTATTACAAATAATATATTTTTTTCTATATATTTTCAATACAAGGCTTATTACCCCATAGACTTCCATACAAGCGCACTGCTGTAAACACGATTTTCATTTGTTTTTTATAAACAGGACAAATCTAAAATAATATAAGAGAAGTATTAAAGGGGTGATGAGGGGTTATTTTAATATGTTCACTTATAATGTTAATACAGTTGTGGGAAATTACTATTTCTACCTTCATTCTGAGCCTCTGTCTGGAATTATCAGTGTTTAAGGCTTGTCAGTAAACAGCGCTGTTATGACTGGCTAACATCACTGCATAGGAAACACTATCAATACACACTTGCTGTTGCACGTGAGAATTTATCTATATAAAACCGTAATTTACTAACGAAGCATTTTGAAATCTGTCAACTAAAGTTTCTTTGCGAACTCTCCATCAACCAGTGCCTCGATAACAAAATAAAATGATGTCAAATGCTCCGAACAAACATATAATCCTCCAATGCGATCCGGGATGCCGTTAAAACAAAACATTGACTTGTTTTTCAGACGCTGGGATCCTTCTGACGTCTGTACAGAAAAAGCTGTTTAACCTGGACAATCACAGCAAACGTTCATTCTCTCTTACATTTGTCCGAACACACATCTGTATACTGTCAGGATACATGCACAGACACAGAGGTAAGTGAATTCAAACGTGAGTTTATTTACAGTGAAGCAAGTGCAAAGGTGAGTAAGCCAAGTTCAGGTGAAGATTCGGTGATGATCGCTACAGGCTGGGCAGATTCCAGGTGAGCATATCCTCCTTAAGTTATTGGAGTACAGGCAGTCACAGTTCATTAATACTTGTCTCTTTCTCTTTCAGATGCAACCACAGGAAAGTAGAACTCAGCGGAATACTGGACACTCAGATGCAAACCAGATTTCGGGAAACTTGGAATCAGACAGGACTTCTGGAGATAGCAGAACAAGGACACAGAGGTTAGTATTTCACAGACGAGAATAAGATACTTAGTGGTTTTAGGCAGACACAGAGACTTCGGGAGGCAATGGGTTATGGTCTATTCCTGTCGGAGGCTTGACAAAGACTGAAGTATCCGTGAGTGTTTTATAGAGCTGGGTGATGAGGTAATTGATGGTGTACAGGTGTGGTTAATACTCCGGGGAGAGTGATCTCTGAGTGGTGGATGGAAATGAGTCTGATTGATTCCTGACATTACCCCCCCCTCCAGCGTCCGCGCCAGCGGACCCAGGACCCCGGCGTCGTGGGGGTCTACCTCGAGGTCGTGGAGCCGGTCTCTCAGGATGTTGTTCATGGAAGTCAGTGAGTAGCAGGGGATCGAGGATGTCCTTACGAGGTACCCAACACCTCTCCTCTGGTCCATAATTCTCCCAGTCTACTAGGTATTCGAGTTGACCACCCCGACGTCGGGAGTCCAAGATCCCTCTTACAGCAAAGATTGATTCAGCTTCAATGGGGAGTACTGGGGGATTATCTTCTTGGGCCAGATCTGTAGAGGGAACAGGGACAGGTGGATGATGGGGTTTCAGAAGGGAGACATGAAATGAGGGGTGGATGCGATACTGGGCCGGCAGACGGAGTTGGTAGGTAACTGGGTTAATTTGTCTTACTATGGGAAATGGACCAATATATCTTGGACTTAGCTTACGACAAGGTAATCTCATACGGATGTCTTTGGTCGAAAGCCAAACCAGCTGCCCAGGCTGGTATTCGGGGGTGTTGCGATGATGAACATCTGCAAAGTGACGTTGGCGGTTCAGAGCTTGTTGGAGATGTTGATGCGCCTGATTCCAAACCCTCTCACTGTTCTGGAACCAGGAGTTGACTGCAGGGACTTCTGATGGTTCCCCAGACCATGGGAATAATGGTGGTTGGTAACCCAGAACGCATTGGAACGGTGTTAGATTTGTGGAGGCTTGCCGAAGGGAGTTTTGAGCATACTCTGCCCATATGAGATATTGGCTCCAGAGATGTTGATTGGCATGGCAGAAGGTACGGAGGAAACGGCTGACATCCTGGATCTTACGTTCCGCCTGACCATTCGTCTGTGGGTGATACCCTGAAGTTAGGCTTACGGTTACATTCATTAGTGCAAAGAAGGCTCGCCACACCTTGGAAATAAATTGTGGTCCCCTGTCTGACACAATGTCCTCCGGGATGCCGAAATTCCGGAAGACATGCTCCATCAACAATTCTGCAGTTACAAATGCTGTGGGTAAGTTTTTCAGGGGAATCAATTTGCAAGCTTTAGAAAAGCGATCAATGGCTACCAGGATGCAGGTATTCTCCTCTGAGGGCGGAAGGTCGGTTACAAAGTCAACCGCAATGTGTGACCAGGGTCGTTGCGGGACAGGCAAAGGCATGAGCTTTCCAGTGGGTAAGTGACGGGGGTTCTTGTTCATGGCGCAAAGAATACATCCTTGGATAAAGGCTTTGATATCACGTAACATGTTGGGCCACCAATAGCGAGTCTGGAGAGTGGAGTAGGTCTTGTTTATTCCAGGATGACCAGTACCAACAGATGAATGTGCTGAGGATATTAGAGATGTGCGAAACTCTTCGGGTACATAGATCTTGTCGATGGGACACTCTGGAGGACTGGGTTGTTGTTGGGACAATTCCAACAGTTGTTTATTCAAGTCCCACTGAATGGGATTGACAAACAGTTTTTCAGGTAAGATATGGTTAGGTTCTTCGTGGTGAATTTCGGGGGCATGAAGACGAGACAGGGTATCCGCTCGGATGTTCTTTGAACCAGGGCGATAGGAGATCTGAAAATGGAAACGGGTAAAAAAGAGTGCCCATCTGGCCTGGCGTGGATTGAGTCGTTTTGCTTCCTTCAAGTACTGGAGATTCTTGTGGTCAGTGAGAACCAGAAATGGATGTTTGGCGCCTTCTAACCAATGTCTCCATTCTTCAAGAGCAAGCTTAACCGCCAGGAGTTCTCGATTACCAATGTCATAGTTTACCTCTGCAGGAGATAACTTGTGAGAGAAGAATGCACACGGTAAAGGCTTGGGTGATGAGTTCGAATACTGTGATAACACAGCTCCTACTCCGGTAGTAGAGGCATCAACCTCGACAATGAACATTTCCTCAGGATTCGGATGTTGGAGTAGTGGAGCGGTGGTGAATGCTGTTTTGAGAGACTGAAAAGCGTGTTCAGCCTCACTGGTCCAGAGTAGTGTCTTTGGTTTTCCCTTGAGGAGAGATGTCAGAGGAGCAGTTAGAAGGCTGTATTGGTGAATAAATCTCCGATAGAAATTTGCAAATCAAAAGAACCGTTGCAATTCCTTAACTGATTGCGGAGTGGGCCAGGAAGTTATTGCCTTGGTCTTGCGATCATCCATCTCCACTCCTCTTTCACTGAGTTGGTAACCGAGGAACTCGACTGAGGTTTGGTGAAAGGAACACTTCTCTGCTTTCAGGAACAGGGAGAACTCACGTAGCCGTTGGAAGACTTGAGAGACATGTCGCTGATGTTCCACTGGGTTCTTGGAGTAGATTAAGATATCGTCGATGTAGATTATTACAAACTGATTCAGGTAATCTCGGAAAATTTCATCCATGAAGCTCTGGAAGACTGAAGGGGCGTTTACCAAACCATATGGCATAACGAGATATTCGTAATGGCCTGCTGGAGTGATGAATGCAGTTTTCCACTCGTCGCCCTCTCGAATTCGAATGAGGTTATATGCACTTCTCAAATCCAGTTTGGTGAAAATCTTGGCTTCTCGAAGTTGTTCAAGAGATGAGGGAACCAGCGGGAGTGGATAACTGAATTTCACGGTTATCTGATTCAAGGCTCTATAGTCTATACATGGGCGTAGACCCCCATCCTTTTTAGGGACAAAGAAAAAACTGGCAGCAGCAGGTGACGTGGAAGAACGGATATAACCTTGTTTCAAAGCCTCTTCAATGTACTTTTGCATGGCCTCCTGTTCAGGGATAGACAGGGAGTAGATTCGTCCCTTGGGAATGGGTTCTCCGGGAATTAGATTGATGGCACAATCCCATGCTCGATGAGGTGGTAACTTCGCAGCCTCGACAGGATTGAACACATCTGAAAACTGAGAGTAACATGAAGGGATGGATACCGACAGGTTTTCTATGGGGCTTTCAATGGAGGTTGAGTTCACTGGAATGGTGTCAGGTAAGTTAGCGATGGACGAGACCGAGAGTTCAGCATTCATGGAAGCGCACTTACAACCCCATGTCAAAATTTTGCCAGATTTCCAGTTGATATTCGGTTGATGTCGTATAAGCCACGGACGGCCAAGGATTATATCAGTCTGACTATTCTCTAGTACGAATGGTTCGAATAACTCATGGTGTGTGTCTTCAATACTGAGTATAACAGGTTTAATCTGAGATGTGACGTACCCCTGATTGATGGTTTCATCAGTCACTGCATGGATGGAGTACGGTTTGGTGGTGGCTGATTTCTGGAGTTGGAGTTTCTGGCAGAGCTGACCGGAGATGAAGTCTCCTGCTGACCCGGAGTCCACGATGGCTACAGCAGAGACATTGAAAATCGTTGATTTTAGAATCACTGATATTGTTAATGGAGCTGACACTGAAATGGACGTAAAGACAGAACTCACAAGCATTCTAGGGGGTCGTGTCGGGCATGACTGAAGGAAATGTCCTCCCATTCCACAATACAGGCATAATCTTAACTCACGACGTCGGGAGCGCTCAGTTGGAGACAGTCGGTAGGTATCCACCTGCATTTTCTCCACAACTGCTTCGGAAGAATATTCAGCGGGGTTCTGGGATGGCAAACTAGTGGGTCGTTGAACTTCGCGATAGCAGCCTTGAGATCGTTGATGCACCCGGAGAGCTTGCTGTATAAACTTTTCTACACCCAGGCTGTCATCATAAATCGCAAGTTGAAGGCGAAGAACAGGATTCAAACCACGTCGGTAGACAGAGATGAGTGCCTTATCGTTCCACCCACTTGCGGAGGCTAGAGTGTGGAACTCCAATGAATACTCAGAAACAGACTTCTTGCCTTGATGCAATTGTAATAGTTTATCGCTGACTGAAGAATCATCAACTGGTCGTCCGAAAACTTCTTTGAAATGGTTTACAAATTCCTGTACAGACGAAGTAACAGAGGATTCCCGCAACCACAATGTCTCAGCCCATCTTAATGCAGCTCCTGATAACTGTTGAATTATAAAAGCAATCTTTGACTTTTCTGTGGGATACAACTGGACCTGCTGTTCCAAAGTGAGTGAACACTGAAGTAGGAACCCGTTGCAATCCTCTGCTCGGCCGGAGAATGGCGCTGGACGTGAAGTAGGATTCGCGAAACAAACCATAGAAGAAGCGGGGCTTGCGGAAGTACCGGGCGTCGACTGACTGGGATTCACAACAGCGGCTGTAGGTTTTGCAAGATTAACACCATGATTGGTAGATTCCATCGCGCTGTTTCTTTCCTTTATGGTCAAGCCTTCTGTCAGGATACATGCACAGACACAGAGGTAAGTGAATTCAAACGTGAGTTTATTTACAGTGAAGCAAGTGCAAAGGTGAGTAAGCCAAGTTCAGGTGAAGATTCGGTGATGATCGCTACAGGCTGGGCAGATTCCAGGTGAGCATATCCTCCTTAAGTTATTGGAGTACAGGCAGTCACAGTTAATTAATACTTGTCTCTTTCTCTTTCAGATGCAACCACAGGAAAGTAGAACTCAGCGGAATACTGGACACTCAGATGCAAACCAGATTTCGGGAAACTTGGAATCAGACAGGACTTCTGGAGATAGCAGAACAAGGACACAGAGGTTAGTATTTCACAGACGAGTATAAGATACTTTGTGGTTTTAGGCAGACACAGAGACTTCGGGAGGCAATGGGTTATGGTCTATTCCTGTCGGAGGCTTGACAAAGACTGAAGTATCCGTGAGTGTTTTATAGAGCTGGGTGATGAGGTAATTGATGGTGTACAGGTGTGGTTAATACTCCGGGGAGAGTGATCTCTGAGTGGTGGATGGAAATGAGTCTGATTGATTCCTGACATATACATTGTTTATCTTTTTCAATTGTCCCCTGCTAATTATATACATCGTTTATAGTTATCCTGCTAAATCTGAAGAGCTGCTAAATGTGTTTCGTAGTTTATTTTAACAATGACTGATAAAGGTCTATCTATCTATCTATCTATCTATCTATCTATCTATCTATCTATCTATCTATCTCTACTGTATCAGTGTAGACAGCGTCAGTCATTATAAAAATGTCATCCGTTAAGCGACTGAACACCAGTGGGCGGAGCCTATGATGTGATGATGTAAAGTGATTCGCTGATGTCTTGCTCTGGAGGCGGGCATATGCAAATGAATGTGCCCGTGTGACATCACAGTTCCTGAATTATCAAAACAAGCTGTTTTTAATGATGTTTTAAGCTATGAAACTTGCAGAATGGTTTAATGGTACAAAGACCTCGTATATGTCAAAAGATGAAGAACAATTTCAATTGTGACAATTTCTCATGTCATGCATCTTTTTGACACTTAATAATAAACACAGAACATGATGACTGATTTTATAATTTGTATTAGGGGTGTAACGATACCCTCATGTCACGATTCGATACATATCACGATACTGAACTCGAGATACGATATTATTTCGATACTCCTAGACATGATAAAAGGTTAATAAAAAATTAACTGTTAAATAAAATGTTAAATTTGATGTTACATCGTGTGTGTAAGTGAATAGTGTTGGACTTGGTGCTGGAAACCCAAAGCACAGGATAATAGAGACACCAGAATAACAATATTCATGATTCTGAAGCTGAAAATACAGAATTGTTTTAGACAAATATGCTTTCACTCTCTCACTTATATTTAAAATAATAAGCCACTTTTTACTGGTAACAGACATTTTGCATTATCAGGACCCACAAATATTCCCCCATTGCATTATTATACATTATATTCAACATTATATATAGTAGTGTAATGTAGTACTGACACTAAAACTCTCTTTTTTTCACACAGTAATTTTCAGTTGGCTGAACTATCCATGATAAATATTGTTACATTTTTGTATTGCGATATATTGTGACACCCCTATTTGCTAGCATTACTGAATTAAGATGAACTAATGCTTGGGTTAATAAGAGGAATCATTTGCAAAGTCATACATCTGACCTGTGGTGTGTGTCAGCGTGAACGCAGCGCTGAAGCTCTCCAGAGCCGGCTGTGTGTTGTGTATTTGTGTGGCTGATGTTCTTTTCCACCTTCAAATTACATTAGCAGAAACGCTAATGATCCCTCGCTGTACTTATCCTATCACAGAGGACACACCTGACCCAGCACAAGAACACACTTCATTAGACAAGCAAACAGGGGTTTTTACACACAGCCTTAAGTAGGTTTCCACTTTTCCCCGCCGCGGCACACAGACACGGGGTGTTTGCTCAGCCGGCACTGATAAGCCTGTGCACTAAACAATGGACAAATGCAATGGATTATAATGTTCTGCACAGTTTCTAATTTTTAAATTAGCACATTTGCAACACTGATCATGTGAACTCCGTCATACAGACGCTCGTGGATGATTCTCACATTATTCTGTCTAACATGGTGAAAGGTCAGAGGTCAAGGCTGCAGGTGTGTGAAGGGACAGAGGTCAAGCCTGCAGGTGTGTGAAGGGTCAGAGGTCAAGCCTGCAGGTGTATGAAAGGTCAGAGGTCAAGCCTGCAGGTGTGTGAAGGGTCAGAGGTCAAGCCTGCAGGTGTGTGGAAGAAGCAACAGTGACACTGAGGCTCTCTGACAGCAGGAGCTCTTAGCAGAAAGGTGTGAGGCTGTCACCCAAGCTCTGTTGGGTTAAAAACTCTCCATCTGTCCCTGTATGACCTCTTTCATGTGCTAGTGCAGATTTAGCAAATGTAGCTGGTCATTCGGTTATACAGTTGCAAGGTATTTTTAAGAAATGCTCACAACGAATTAGTCTCCTCAGAAGACTGAACTGCCTGGACTCAAAAAAACGATAATTTGCTTTAAAGGAACAATATGTAGGATTTCTTGGAAGGCCAATGTTATATATTTTGTTTAGTTGATTACTTACAATATCCCAAATGTTTCCAACTATTTGTAAATCATGAGAAAATTGTGATTTTAACCAAAGAAACGGGGCGTGTGAGCAGCGGTGAGGAGTCGCCAGTCAATGCGTCATATCCGCGTTAGCCTCGGTTTCCACCATTGTTTCCGCTCGTACTGCCATAGTAACCATGGCGACAGACGTGGACAACTGGGTTATGCCCGTTATGCCTAGCAGGACGCTCACGCTGTTGTTGTTTTGTTCAAACATTATGGACCATGGCAAGCAGACTTTGAGACAAAAAGAGACGAAGATCAACATGTTTCGAGATGCCGAGAGCTCCACGTCCGCGACTAACTTCCACTCGACAGAGACGCGCGTGTTGCATGTACTTTATTAGACAGGTGAGCAAATGTACATAAAACTAATCAATGTTATTTAGTTCAACATGATGAAATGTTAGAATATGATCTGTATGTTATTCGAATGTTGATCTAGCTTACTTAGTCTCATACAGCCAACAAACAACCCAACTAACAACATTCAACACACTCAAATGGCGTTTAGTGTGATAGTGTAACTGTTAGAGCGAGTGAAACAGCGCTGCGTTACCTCAAGTTTAACTCCTCTAATAAACTGTCCTGTGTGAGTATTAATTCAGCACTTGCGTGTAGTTGGGTAGAATGAAATGTCCTTATTCCTTTATATCGGTAAAGATGGCGCCGCTGTGTTTGGCTGGCCGTCTTCCTTTGCTCTGTGTGTTATTGTGTTTGTTAATCTTGTCACATTTTGCACAGAATGTGTCACCACTGTTAGTTTACGATCGCCAGACTCTTCTGAACATAAGGAATTATGTGGTTAATTCTAAAATTCGTGGCTATAGTGGACAGTCCGAGACGCCGCCACCACTACTGTCATCACTACCTTCGCACCTGTGGCATGTGCCCAGTGTGTTACCTGCCGTCAATCGCTATAGAAAACGCAGCAGACGGCGCGGCCGGAGAGGCGGGAAATTTGCCAGATTAAGAAGAGCCTACCTGACTCTGGCTTCGGCATCTGATCCTCGCAGTTTCACGGCGTTCTCTCGGGAGTACGACGGCTACGCTGTAAAGTGTTCCTCAGAATACTGCTACCGGTGGCTTCGACCCATTGTCCCTGATGCTGTGGATCCCGACGCTGTGAATATACATCCTATCCGACGGCCCATAAGGATCTGTAAACGGCATTCCGAAAAGGAGAATCTTCGCCCGCTTGCAAGTATCTCTCAGCAGTCTAGCCTCAACACTGTACGTGTTGCTTTGATCAACGCTAGATCGCTAACTAACAAAACGTTTATCTTGAAAGATTTTTTTATTTTGCACTCTTTGGATTTTCTTTTGTTGACGGAAACCTGGGTTAAACCAGGTGACAACAGTGCCTTTACAGAGCTCCTCCCACCTCACTGCTGTTTTTTCAGCTCCCCGCGAGTGTCGGGGCGCGGAGGAGGCGTGGCTTCTGTTTTTAAGGACAAATTTAAATGTCGACTTTTATCTACAAATAATTATTCTTGTTTTGAACTACAGCTATTTTTAATCGAGTTTACATGCCCTGTGTTGTGTGCTGTTGTTTATCGTCCACCCAAATACAATAAGAATTTTATTCAAGAGTTTTCCGAATTTTTAGCTGATGTTGTCCCTAAGTATGACCAAATTTTTATTTGTGGTGATTTTAATATCCATGTGTGCTGTCCGTCTGATCTGTTGGGTACTGAGTTTAAACGACTTTTGTCCTCTTTCCAGTTAAATCAACTGGTGGACCGACCCACACATCTTATGGGACACACTCTGGACCTTATTATGTCTTATGGGCTCTCTATCTCCCTTACTGAAATATCTGAGACTGCTATCTCGGATCATTTCCCTGTTATTGTTGAATTTCCAGTCCTGCCTTCAATAGCCAGTAAGTCTAGTGTTTTGCCATGTTATCGTCGTATTCTCACTTCCTCAACGGCTGAAGAATTTACGGATATTTTTATGGACTCTGAATGTTATGTCTTTAGTGAATCTGATTATTCTATATGTTCTGATGGCATGCTTTCATTTTTTAATTCTACCTGTTCTGAAATTTTAGATGTTATTGCCCCTTATAAACACAGAGCTCCTAAGTTAAGAACAGATCCCTGGATAAATGATGCCACCCGCACCGCTAGGCAGCGCTGTAGACAAGCTGAGCGGAGATGGAAGAAGGACAAATTGTATGTGTCCTTGGAAATATTAAGGGGCTGTCTTCTTGATTATCAAGGGGCCGTAAGGGAGGCAAAATTTAAAATATTTGTCAAATATTATCACTAATAGTGGGCATTGTCCAAGGGTGATGTTTAATACAATTAATTCTATCGTAAACCCACATTCTTTTTCTCTGACGGATGCCTCAGTCTCCACTTGTGAGAATTTTCTTAGCTTTTTTATTAATAAAGTGGAGTCCGTCAGACAACTCATGACTAATAGTTCTGCAACTGACTCAGTTGTTGCGGCAACTCATTCCACTGTGCTTGAAGAGTTTGAGCCAGTCTCATTATCATTTTTTAACGAAGTAGTGCAACAAATGAAAAGTACAAATTGTCCCATGGACTTTATTCCAACTAAATTGCTAAAAGAGGTTTTTAGCACAGTTGGGCCTTTCTTGTTGGTATTTATTAATAAATGTCTTAGCTCAGGATCTGTCCCTGCTGAGTTCAAACATGCTGTGGTTAGGCCTTTTCTTAAAAAACCGAATCTGGATCCCTCAGTTCTGTCTAATTTCAGACCAGTTTCTCACTTGCCTTTTCTGTCAAAAGTTTTAGAAAAAGTTGTTTTTTTCCAATTACATTCTTTTTTAGAAAATAACTCTATGTTTGAGAAATTTCAATCAGGATTTAGATCGCGCCATAGTACTGAGTCTGCACTGTTAAAGGTACACAACGATATTGCCCGGTTTGTTGATTCTAAGAGCCCCGTTATTTTAGTGCTTCTTGATCTCACGGCGGCCTTTGATACAGTGGACCATGCAATCCTTCTGTCTCGCCTTAATCACTATGTTGGCATTAAGGGTACTGCGTTTCAGTGGTTTTCGTCTTATTTGACTAATAGAACCTATTCTGTAGTGATTGGGAATTCGTCCTCTTCTACTACTTCTCTTTCCTGCGGGGTGCCACAAGGCTCTATTCTTGGACCGGTTTTATTTTCACTCTATATGCTGCCCCTTGGGTCCATCATAGCCAGTCATAACATAGCTTATCATTGCTATGCTGATGATTTGCAGATTTATTTGCCGATGAGTCCAACAAATAGTGATGCATCTGGGTCACTAATTGATTGCATTGACGACATTAAATTATGGTTAGGAAAAAACTTCCTTAATTTGAATGAAGATAAGACCGAATATATTTTATTTGGCGAGTCTGCAAACGCTGACCCAAATACATTAATTTCAAAATTTAGACCGACTGTCAGAAATCTCGGTGTGACTTTTGATAGTAGCCTTAAATTTGATAAACAAATTGACAGCGTGGTAAAAGCAAGTTTTTTTCAACTACGTCTATTGGCCAAGGTCAAACCATTTTTAAATCGTTCGGATCTTGAGAAAGCTATTCATGCTTTTATTAGCTCAAGACTAGACTACTGTAACGCACTCTACGTGGGAGTCTCACAGTCATCACTCAGGCGCCTTCAGCTGGTGCAGAACGCAGCAGCTCGCCTTTTAACTAATACACGCAAACGTGAGCATATAACTCCAATTCTTTCTTCGCTCCACTGGCTTCCTGTTTCTTTTAGAGTTGATTTTAAGATTTTATTGTTTGTTTTTAAAGCTCTCAACGGCCTCTTAGATCAACAACTCAACTCTTGTTGGAAGTCCCAAGGACAAGGTACAGACTCTGGGGTGACCGGGCCTTTTCTGTAGCTGGGCCAAGACTTTGGAACAAGCTACCTGCCGACTTACGAACAATCACAGACTTAGGCCCTTTTAAAGCTAAGCTTAAGACTTATTTATTTAGACTGGCTTTTATATCGTAGCATTGGTTGAGTCATTCTGTGTTTTCTTTCTTTGTTTTCTTTGTGACATACATTTATTATATATCTTGATTATATATTTTATTTTTATATTTTGCATTGTATTGTTGTTGTTGTTTTTGGAAAGCACTTTGGTTCACCTTGAGTGTTGTAAAGGGCTGTATAAATAAATGTTGATTGATTGATTGATTGATATCTGCGGGACTGGCGTTGCGTGTGGCGCTGGTCAGTGATGCCGGTAACGCGTTACTTAGTAACGTGTTACTCTAATTTGACCACTTTTTTCAGTAACGAGTAATCTAACGTGTTACTATTTCAAAACCAGTAATCAGATTAAAGTTACTTATCCAAGTCACTGTGCGTTACTATTTTTGTCATTTTCCTTAGTAAAAATATATATTTTTATTTTCTTCTTGCATCTCGGGGAGTGTGCGCGACAAGTCACGTTTTCAGCATGAGGTTCACGTCACGTGTACGTACCACGCAACGACACAAACGTAAACAACAATGGAGGGAGGAGAGAAAAGCGCTTTTTCTAGCTGGAAATACAGTCACTATTTTGAGTTTGTGTCTGTCAGCTAAAGATGGCAACATTAAGGTCCGTTGTAAACTCTGTGCTGGTGGCGACAAATTGTTATCTACCTACAGAAACACTTCGTCGAATTTGAAAAAACATATGGAGTCGCAGCACCGCACAGTCAAACTTACACCCATTTCACACATACTTGTCTCCGTCTGCAGTGCGTATGCGGTGCGTATTTTTTCCCGTACCCATGTTAACAGGTTAGAGCTTTCACACAGCACGCGGGTGTAGTCCATCGATCCGTTCCAGGTGCGTGAGTATACAGCAGTGCAGAGATCGTTTCCGCACCAAGTCTATTTTTGCTGTGCTGCACCGAGCTGTATTAAAGTAGCAGCGCATTGTTCACATTAAAATAGACATAGATTGACAAGAAACTGTATTATTTCATCATATACGCAAAATTACAGTTAACGTGTTCTACAGTTACTAAATTACAGGGTCAAGAAAAACAAAAAAACAATATATATTTTATAAAAACAAGTATTTATATTAAGTGAAGACAAGAAAGACTGTTTTTTCAGGAAATAGTTTTTAAGTTCAACTTTAAATGTCAGGAGATAGATTGTTGATGTTACTGTTAAAAATACACTTCCAATAAAGTGAGTGTTGGCAAAACCGGTTGTCATTTTTATGTTGAGGTGGCGGGGGTGTTGTCGGCAACTGCTGAATGTAACTAATAAAAGTAACTTGTAAAGTAACTTAGTTACTTTTAAAATCAAGTAACTTGTAAAGTAACTTAGTTACTTTTAAAATCAAGTAACTTGTAAAGTAACTTAGTTACTTTTTCAAAGTAACTGTGGCAACACTGGCGCTGGTGTACGTCTAGCAATCGCTCCTGCTTCACCACAGTCATGTTAAACACATCAGTGTATTCACTCATCCATAAAAGATCCATCAGCTTGACGACAAGATCCATAATTCAGCTTAATGCGGAATATACGTCATCAATATACGCCTTTGCTATTATAAGAAGTTAGCGACCCTTGGTGGCGAAAAATCCTACATATTGTACCTTTAATTTTTTTTTTTTCATAAACAGGTTCCACATAACTTGGTTACGTTAAATACACATAATTTGTTCATGTAACTTCAACATCATGGAATTAAGTCATTTTAAGCGACCCAAATAAAGTAGTCTCAAAGTGAATTTTTAAAGGCTTCCTGACATGATTCAAGTATTTATTATATTCATTCCTCCATTAATATTTCATTTATTTTAGTGACACATAATTAAATTATTAGACTATAGCTGGCTATTTGTTACCAGTAGCACGTATTATTATCTTAAATGCTAATATTACATGCTCCTTCAACCAAAACAATGTAATTTTTAATCAGTCCACAGCCAAACACAATGCTCCACTCTTCTCCACAATGGTAACCCATTGTAATTCAAATGGTTCTAATAATTCCAATGTAATTAAACATTAAACACACTATCAAGTCTTCCCCTTTTCTCATTTTCTCAAAAAAATGAATAAAAATAACACTAAATACACTTATTTTAACATTTATGTCTCTCTTAATTCAACCATATGCAAAGCATGCTGGGAAGGAGCCAGAGCTTGATTTGAATGTCTCAATGGGACATCACCTGGTAAAATAAAGGATAAATAAAATAAAATAAAAAACTAACAAGTTTCAGTTAGTGCAGCACAAATCAATCATGTAATCCAACACAAACGGATTAAGTAAACTTAAATTTGACATAATTAAGCAGATTGAACAAATCAAATTAAGTTGGCGTCGTCACTGCCACCTCTGGATGTCACAATATTTTACATATATTATATTTAACATAAATGGTTTGTTTAGACAACGCGTTAGGATTTTGTACTGTTAAATTGAGACATAATTATGTGTACCTTGAAAGCGCTATATAAATGAAGATGACTTGACCCAAGACAGCAAATGTGAGTAAACCTTCTGTCATCTCTGCAGGACTGTGATATGTCACTTCACACACTCTTCATATTTTAATAACTAGAGAACAGCACATAACAGGCACAATACCAGTATAAACATGAATATCTATGGGTCAATATGCATCACATGACTAAACTTACGTCATCGTTTTAAAATACCTCCGTTTTGACAGTCCATATACAATGCAAAAACTGCATTTTCAAATTTATCCACTTTGGAGAGCGTTTTCAAAGTAAATACTGTTTGTTTTCTCACACAAACCGCTCGTTTCGTGTCTTAGGCCATCAATGTGTACTTACATTTACGAGTCATTAAATCATGTTTAATTTGGACTTCTCTGTGTATGCTCTTTGAGGTGGACCCCATAGACCTGCATTATATGACGGACAGACAAGAACGGTTTGACCTAAAAATATCAAAATTGAAAACACTGTGGAAACAAAGACACCTACATCTTGGATGCCCTTGAGGTAAGCTAAAACATACCAAAAAATAATTTCCAAGTGAACTATCCCTTTAAATTTTTACCTGGGAAGGCCAAACCGGACTGAAAAAGATGCGTTTTCAAACTTAAACGTATTAGTGTGGACAAGGCCAAAGAACTGCATACCCGAATAAATGTCCAAGGTAATCATTTTTTACATTATTTTTATATTGTTATACATTATAATTTTTTAATTGTCAAAACATTATTCATGAAACATGAGCAGAACAAGCAATGGCTATATAGGTTTATTATATTGATATTTTTAACCAACAGGCTAAAAAAAAGAACAATGGCATAAATATGAATTAAATTTTGAAAAAATGCATAGCCATTAATAAGTGACACACACACATAGCTCTCTCTGACTCATATGCCAGCATGTGGTTCCCTTGCTGTAGGTCAGAGATCCTCATTAGCCGTGCAAAGGGTTAAGGAAATACAGTTGTGTGGGATGTTACTAATACTAATATAACACCGTGTGATTATTGAGCTGAATCCTGTTGGCACGCTCCGCGACTCGCTGTTCAATGCCCTTTCAGGATCCGCTTCATCACACATCTGCCCAATGAATAACGCTCTCATAAAGGATATTTGGCAGCAATCAAAACAAACCGTGCATTAAACACAACCCAGGCTATAAAACCACTGAGCAAAAGGTGCCTGTGCTTATTCAGAAGAGTATTGCTCGCTCTCGTCCAGCAGGAACACAAGCAGCTCGATCGATGAAAAGGCCATTAAGCGTAACAAACCTGCAGGATCTATAAACTCTATTGACTCTTGAAAATAAATAAAAGCACAACTGGGGTAGCAGATCGAGGCATTTACTTGTGATGTGTTTGAGAGGTGTTTATGTGCGGAGGTATTGAAAATAACCCTGGAGTTTGGGTTGTTTCCTGTACTCAACGTCACTTACTGCTCAATGCATCGCTGTAGAAACTAACTAACGAGTCACTACTGTTTCCCGGTCGCAGTTTCAAACACGTTACTTAAAGAACCCCTGAAATCAAAATGTACGTTTTTTTTTTAGCTTTTAGTATGGATATGTTAGCCATAAGCCTTCAAGACAAAGACAAAATTGGCATTTATGAGATATAAGCATTTAAAACTTCAGTCGCTCTCTTCGCTAATGTACAGGATTTTTTGACATCATCGTGGACTTTAAGCTTCTCATCACATCTTCTGTCCAATCAAATGCTCTCTAGAATCTGAAGCTCCGCCCCCTGTGCTGTAAACACACCTGACCAAAGCAAGTGTTGACAAACACGTCACTCACGTGTGTGAGTGTGTGTTCGGGTGCTCAAACATTCGAGTTTTATTCAGTTTTTCAGAATGAAATGACTAGAATTTATTCACATTTCTACTATTGAATCCAACGTATCATCAGCGCTCGGATTCATTTTCATGGTGCTGTCAGTCTGTGAGGGAAACTAAACGCTATTGGCTATTTGAAAAGGGGGAGGAGCCATTTAATATGCCCCGCCTTAGCTTCCTGTTTCCGTGGAAATGACGTCAACGCATTAAACAAAGCTGCACGATCGACACTCTTCAGTGGGACTTTAAAGGAAAAACTTCTGTTTTAAGCCTATCGTTGTCGTGTAAACTTACTTTTAATCCACAGCTTTCTCCATATAACGTTATTTTTCTGAGTTAGTTATCCGTTATCTGATCATCCTCACTCTTCAAAAGCGGCGCATATATAGATTAAAATGTATATATATTTCAATGGGATGAAAGATACAGAAAGCTAGTTTGCTTATTGTGCCCACGAGCACGATGTATTTGAGTCCACATGTCATTTGAACAAGAAACTGTATCTAAGGCCGCGCGTCCACCAAAGCATTTTTATCCAGCTGAAATCACTAGACGCTCTGCTGTAAACGCTAGACGCTCTGCTGTAAACGCTAGTCGCTCTGCTGTAAACGCTAGTCGCTCTGCTGTAAACGCTAGACGCTCTGCTGTAAACGCTAGACGCTCTGCTGAAAACGCTAGACGCTCTGCTGTAAACGCTAGTCGCTCTGCTGTAAACACTAGTCGCTCTGCTGTAAACGCTAGACGCTCTGCTGTAAACGCTAGACGCTCTGCTGTAAACGCTAGACGCTCTGCTGAAAACGCTAGTCGCTCTGCTGAAAACGCTAGACGCTCTGCTGAAAACGCTAGACGCTCTGCTGTAAACGCTAGACGCTCTGCTGTAAACGCTAGACGCTCTGCTGAAAACGCTAGACGCTCTGCTGAAAACGCTAGACGCTCTGCTGTAAACGCTAGACGCTCTGCTGTAAACGCTAGACGCTCTGCTGAAAACGCTAGACGCTCTGCTGTAAACGCTAGACGCTCTGCTGTAAACGCTAGACGCTCTGCTGTAAACCCTAGACGCTCTGCTGAAAACGCTAGACGCTCTGCTGAAAACGCTAGACGCTCTGCTGTAAACGCTAGACGCTCTGCTGAAAACACTAGACGCTCTGCTGAAAACGCTAGACGCTCTGCTGAAAACGCTAGACGCTCTGCTGTAAACGCTAGACGCTCTGCTGTAAACCCTAGACGCTCTGCTGTAAACCCTAGACGCTCTGCTGAAAACGCTAGACGCTCTGCTGTAAACGCTAGACGCTCTGCTGTAAACGCTAGACGCTCTGCTGTAAACCCTAGACGCTCTGCTGAAAACGCTAGACGCTCTGCTGTAAACGCTAGACGCTCTGCTGAAAACGCTAGACGCTCTGCTGTAAACGCTAGACGCTCTGCTGTAAACCCTAGACGCTCTGCTGAAATCGCTAGACGCTCTGCTGAAAACGCTAGACGCTCTGATGTAAACGCTAGACGCTCTGCTGAAAACACTAGACCAGGGGTCTCCAACCTTTTTTCATTTGAGAGCTACTTTTTAAAAACGAAAGTGGCCGAGAGCTACTCATGTAATACAATACTTAAATCTCTTAAATAATGTCTCATAACTCTCATATTGGCAACTACCGGTAAAAGAGTTTTTGTATGCCATGTCACCCTTAAATGTCGAGAGAAGAACTTTTTTTTTTTTTTAGAGAAAATTGTACTTTGCATAATATACTGTAAAAACACACAATTATAGTTGATTTTATAGTGCATCATAACTAGAACTGAAATGGCATGAAAATTTCATTTCATGATTATAGTGACCATAATGATCACGGTTATCTCAGAATCCGGTTCAAAAAGTAATACTACACAATAAAATCAATTCACCAAGTTTTATGTCGAAAACCAGCAAATAAAATTAGCATCAATATGCACTTTATGTTTACATAAACATTAAAATAATAACATTATAAATGATGGCCAGATTTTAAAGCAGTGTCTTGCAACATGCAATACTAACATGTACAAGTTCAAATAAAGTTGACAAAAAAGGTTTTATAAAAATATAAACCTCACATATTTCAGCCTTTAAATCATTTTTATAAAAAGAATGAGTCAAAGATAAATTACTGACATTTACATTAATGCACATTAGCTTATCTTTTATCATTAATAGTTAGGGTTGCCACCTGTTGTCCTTCTTTTTAATAACCTGTCCCGGGAAATTTATGCACTCTCCCGGGACACTGAATGTCCCGGTTTTCGAAAGCTACGTGAATATGTATGTTCAAACCGTGTTGTGCGCCGCGCGCACGGCAAATGAGAGACCTTGCGTGTGTGTGCTAATGTGCGTGTGTGTCTTAAGAAGCGCGAGCCCCTAAAAGACTTGCATGCGCATGTAAGAAGCGTTGAGATTTCATCTCGCTGCGCCTAGAAAAAATGAGCGCGTCGGTTCAATTTTGAATGCGCTTGCCGCGCGCCTACATTTGAAATAACGAACTTGAGCACGCAAAAGATGCGATATGTCAACGGCCCCTTGGCGAGCTACCAACAATCAGGCCACAAGCTACCGGTAGCTCGCGAGCGACGTGTTGGAGACCCCTGCACTAGACGCTCTGCTGAAAACGCTAGACGCTCTGCTGTAAACGCTGAGAGCTCTGCTGTAAACGCTAGACGCTCTGCTGAAAACACTAGACGCTCTGCTGAAAACGCTAGACGCTCTGCTGTAAACGCTAGACGCTCTGCTGAAAACGCTAGACGCTCTGCTGTAAACGCTAGACGCTCTGCTGAAAACGCTAGACGCTCAGCTGAAAACGCTAGACCCTCTGCTGAAAACGCTAGACCCTCTGCTGTAAACGCTAGACGCTCTGCTGTAAACGCTAGACGCTCTGCTGAAAACGCTAGACGCTCTGCTGAAAACGCTAGACGCTCTGCTGTAAACGCTAGACGCTCTGCTGAAAATGCTAGACGCTCTGCTGAAAACGCTAGACGCTCTGCTGAAAACGCTAGACGCTCTGCTGAAAACACTAGACGCTCTGCTGTAAACGCTAGACGCTCTGCTGAAAATGCTAGACGCTCTGCTGAAAACGCTAGACGCTCTGCTGAAAACGCTAGACGCTCTGCTGAAAACGCTAGACGCTCTGCTGAAAATGCTAGACGCTCTGCTGAAAACGCTAGACGCTCTGCTGAAAACACTAGACGCTCTGCTGAAAACGCTAGACGCTCAGCTGAAAACACTAGACGCTCTGCTGTAAACGCTAGACGCTCTGCTGAAAATGCTAGACGCTCTGCTGAAAACGCTAGACGCTCTGCTGTAAACGCTAGACGCTCTGCTGTAAACGCTAGACGCTCTGCTGAAAATGCTAGACGCTCTGCTGAAAACGCTAGACGCTCTGCTGTAAACGCTAGACGCTCTGCTGAAAACGCTAGACGCTCAGCTGAAAACGCTAGACCCTCTGCTGAAAACGCTAGACCCTCTGCTGTAAACGCTAGACGCTCTGCTGTAAACGCTAGACGCTCTGCTGTAAACGCTAGACGCTCTGCTGAAAATGCTAGACGCTCTGCTGAAAACGCTAGACGCTCTTCTGAAAACGCTAGACGCTCTGCTGAAAACGCTAGACGCTCTGCTGAAAATGCTAGAGCTCTGCTGAAAATGCTAGACGCTCTGCTGAAAAGATGCTAGCGTTTTCAGCATTTTCAGCAGAGCGTCTAGCGTTTACAGCAGAGCGTCTAGCGTTTTCAGCAGAGCGTCTAGTGTCCATTCAGCAGAGCGTCTAGTGTCCATCAGCTGGCTAAAATAACACAGTCTCATCCCAAGAAGTCATATAACTGACGTCTTGGGACGTCTTTTGACCATACGTCAATATCCGCCTTTTTAGGGTACCCTTAAACGTCGGTTATATGACGATCCTGGGACGTCATACAACTGACGCTTTACCTTTAACGTCAGTTAGGTGACGGGGTAGGTTTAGGTCTGGGGTAGAGTTAGGATCCGATAACGTCATCTAACCGACGTTTAAGGGTACCCTAAAAAGGCGGATATTGACGTATGGTCAAAAGACGTCCCAAGACGTCAGTTATATGACTTCTTGGGATGAGACTGCGCTGGCTAAAACGCTAAATGGCGTTTAAAAAACGCGACGCTCCCATTGAAAACAATTGGAAAAATACGCCAGCCGCGTGAAAAAACGCTTCGGTGGACACGGCCTAAACGCCGCCTGAGAGCTGTAGGTTTCCAGAAATGGCAAATCACTCAATTGTATGCTTAACGAAGACACTTGCGACCAGAGCCCTAAAGCCTTTGGGAAACACACCTCTGGATGGTTTATTGAGATGTAGATGTAATACTTCATAAATCACCTGTAATGCTTCTATTTAACTGTTTGACTAAATAAGAAAATATAAACCTTTAAACATATTAAAAGGAAATGATGGCATGTTTTTAAAAAACATTTGTTTTCTGGAGAGATTTGAGTTCAAACTCTGATCAGCGGCTGTAATAATCACAAACTCAATCCGCTGGGTTTCATTAGCTTGGATCATACTCCTTTATAACTCTGACCCTTGATCACTTTATACTTTTGTGATTTCGTGATGTTTTTTCTATGAAAAAAAAATGTATAAACAAGATTTAATTTAGGCGATTGTATGGAATTTAATATGGCAATGTGCTTTACTGTCAGACAATTTGAGAAGGAGGATATTTGCTTTATTTCCTCCATAAATCTCTACTGTTAAAGTAACCATCTGTATATTAAAAGCAAATGGGCTTCTGCATCTGTTGATTTCATCTTTTGCGTGTATTATTTGGTTTTATCTGGAAAACAGCAGTATGCTAAATGGACTCTGTCAATCTCTGGGTTTCAACATCTCTGTGCTCTGATACGTAATAAATAATGTGACATGCAACTAACTTTATTTTATGAAAAACATTTAAAAAACATGTTATTTACCTCCGTTTGCATCTGCACAATGTCCGTTAAACATTATTCCTGTGTGTTAATGTCAGTATTTATGACATGTTAACCTTCCTCATGTAATTTCACCATTTTCTACCATTATATTTAGTGTTACAATAGCTTGTGCTTTCTGATTTTTGCATCATGATAAACTACATTTTAAGCAATTTGTCATTTTGACATTTCAATATAGAGTGGTCATAGTGAAAGACGGCATGAAAGTGAAGTTGTGCTAGTTTTTCTCTTCTATTGTGTCGCATAACAAGTGAAGCGCTTCTGAAACAAGAACACATGTGGGCGGGGCTGGATTGTGTCTGTGAGGAATTGATTGGATGGTTGTGGTTTGCTATTGGCTGATCTCATGTGAGTGACAGGTTATAGCTCCGCCCACATCATAAGAGAAGAGAAGAGATGCTGCAAGAGGAACTTATTCTCATTCAAGATTACCAGGAACATCAATTTAGCAAAATAATGATGTGCATGGACAAATCATACAAAAATACTGCAATATTCCATAAAAACAAAACAAGAATTCTCAATTTTAAATTCATGGTTAAGTAACCGCTGTCATAAGGCCAACTGAATAGCTGTGTTTTGATGTTATTCTTTAATGGAGCACAAAAGGAGTTATTTTGATGATTTTCATGCAGTTTTTATCCATCAAACCACAGGTCAGAGTGACCAGGGCTCCAAAAGCACAAGAAAGCATTGAAATAGTCTCATGGCTCATGCCACGTCTCCTGAAGGCTTTCCAATACAAATCCTGTTCCTCAGAAAAAAATAACAGCATATGGTTTTGGAACGACATGAGTGGGTGAGTAAAAACTTTCAATTTTGGGTAAAATATCACTTAAAAGATTTTTAACAAGAGTGATTCCCACTTGCATAATATATCATCTGTATGATTTATAAAATGTCCACAACACAACATCGTTTCTGCCATCCATCCGTATAAAGGGCACTTGTGTGGGTCATGTTTGTCTGACTCAACACTCGAGATCTTTCCACTGGATTCTTTTCCTCTAATTACTCTTCTTCAAGTAAGCAGAAAAATTAAATATCAGTCACAGCCCTGAGCACGCAGTTCAGCATCAGCATTTAATTGCTTTACTTAGGCTTGTTATTCTTGCTATGTTTAATTGGTTGTCATGACAAGCTTCACATGCAGCGGTAAGAGAGGGAATCGGAAAAGCCACCGTGACAAAAGAAGATTAGAATAGCCAAGAGAAGTGAAGCTCCACGTCAGCCGGCTGTGCGAGATTACACTGTTATTGGACTGGTGTGTTCTGGTTCTGCTGGATTCAAGGATAACGCAGATGTGGACCTTCGACACTCGTCACCGTGAAGAGCTGCTGTCAGTGTGTGTGACGAGACATTTACAACACACACACACACACACACACACACACACACACACACACACACACACACACACACACACACACACACACAACACACACACACACACACACAACCTGATGTTTCTGCAGTTTGTTCAAGGTTGACCACGGTATTTAGGGTCACAATATAAACATTTCACTAAACTGTCAAAAACCTAACATAAATAGCCTGCTTTATAACATAATAAATAATATTTAAAAAAATTAATATATATAAATAAATGAATATAAAGCCATGATATTAAATTTAAATCGGAATGCATTGGAATCCTTTATTTATTTGTTCATTAATTATACAATAAGAGAAGCGAGGGATTGTCTGTGTGTGTGTGTGTGTGTGTGTGTGTGTGTGTGTGTGTGTGTGTGTGTGTGTGTGTGTGTGTGTGTGTGTGTGTGTGTGTGTGGTGTGTGTGTGTGTGTGTGTGTGTGTGTGTGTGTGTGTGTGTGTGTGTGTGTTGGACTGCACTTGCACCTGCTGTACAGATCCAATATTTTGACACAAATCTGATTTTATCTGGTTTACAGTCAATGCAAACATATAAGACTGTGTTTACATTAATAACTTGGCCAAACAATTAATAACATTTATGATCCACATGCTCTTCCCTTGGAAAAAAATCCACATGCAAAAGTTCGCCTGTCAGTTTAACAGAAGCAAATTGTGTTGTTTTGATACCAAATTTATTCATTATATATTTAATATATCTGTTTCAACTTGGCAATGAAGTACCAGTACTAAGCATAGCTAATCATATTAAATGTAACTATAATAAACATTTTATAACTATAATGTTACTATATTTATTATATTTATATTTATTTTAGTGTTGGGCAACGATTAATCGCAACCAAAATAAAAGTTTGTGTTTACATAATACTGTGTAGCCTACTGTGTATAATTATTTTGTATATAAAAAACACACATGCATGTATATATTTAAGAAAATTTTGCATGTATATATATATATAAATATTTTATATATAAATGACACATTTTTCTTAAATATACAGCCTACATGCATGAGTGTGTATTTAAATATACAAAATAATTATACAAAGTATGCACACACATATATTATGTAAACAAACTTTTATTTTGGATGCGATTAATCATGTTTAATGTGACTGTTTCACACTCAGGAACCGACTGATGGAGATTTCACACTCAGGAACGGACTCACTGAGATACTCAGGAACGGACTCACTGAGATACTCAGGAACGGACTCAGGGAGATTTCCGGACTCATGGAGATACAGACGTGCTCAAATTTGTTGGTACCCTTACAGCTCATTGAAATAATGCTTCATTCCTCCTGAGAAGTGATGAAATTAAAAGCTATTTTATTATGTATACTTGCATGCCTTTGGTATGTCATAGAAAAAAAGCAAAGAAGCTGTGAAAAGAAATGAATTATTGCTTATTCTACAAAGATATTCTAAAATGGCCTGGACACATTTGTTGGTACCCCTTAGAAAAGATAATAAATAATTGGATTATAGTGATATTTCAAACTAATTAGTTTCTTTAATTAGTATCACACATGTCTCCAATCTTGTAATCAGTCATTCAGCCTATTTAAATGGAGAAAAGTAGTCACTGTGCTGTTTGGTATCATTGTGTGCACCACACTGAACATGGACCAGAGAAAGCAAAGGAGAGAGTTGTCTGAGGAGATCAGAAAGAAAATAATAGACAAGCATGGTAAAGGTAAAGGCTACAAGACCATCTCCAAGCAGCTTGATGTTCCTGTGACAACAGTTGCAAATATTATTAAGAAGTTTAAGGTCCATGGAACTGTAGACAACCTCCCTGGGCGGATAACTGCCAAAGAGATACAAGCTGAACTCCAAGGTGAAGGTACGTCAGTTTCTGATCGCACCATCCGTCGCTTTTTGAGCGAAAGTGGGCTCCATGGAAGAAGGAGGACTCCATTTCTGAAAAGAAAAACATAAAAAAGCCAGACTGGAATTTGCTAAAATGCATATTGGCAAGCCACAATCCTTCTGGGAGAATGTCCTTTGGACAGATGAGTCAAAACTGGAGCTTTTTGGCAAGTCACATCAGCTCTATGTTCACAGACGAAAAAATGAAGCTTTCAAAGAAAAGAACACCATACCTACAGTGAAACATGGAGGAGGCTCGGTTATGTTTTGGGGCTGCTTTGCTGCGCCTGGCACAGTGTGCCTTGAATCTGTGCAGGGCACAATGAAATCTCAAGACTATCAAGACATTCTGGAGCGAAACGTACTGCCCAGTGTCAGAAAGCTCTGTCTCAGTCGCAGGTCATGGGTCCTCCAACAGGATAATGACCCAAAACACACAGCTAAAAGCACCCAAGAATGGATAAGAACAAAATATATTCTGAAGTGGCCTTCTATGAGTCCTGATCTGAATCCTATCGAACATCTATGGAAAGAGCTGAAACTTGCAGTCTGGAGTCAGTTTGCTCAGGAAGAGTGGGCCAAACTACCTGTTAACAGGTGCAGAAGTGTCATTGAGAGCTACAGAAAATGTTTGATTGCAGTGATTGCCTCTAAAGGTTGTGCAACAAAATATTAGGTTAGCGGTCCCATCATTTTTGTCCATGCCATTTTAATTTGTTTTATTATTTACAATATTATGTTGAATAAACAATCAAAAGCAAAGTCTGATTTTTATTAAATGTGGAATAAACAATGGTGGATGCCAATTACTTTTGTCAGTTTCAAGTTATTTCAGAGAAAATTGTGCATTCTTCGTTTTTTGTGGAGGGGTACCAACAAATTTGAGCACGTCTGTACTTAGGAACAAACTCGGGATTTCGCACTCAGGAACAGACTCACGGAAATTTCGCACTCAGGAACAGACTCACTGAGATACTCAGGAACAGACTCACTGAGATACTCAGGAACAGACTCACTGAGATACTCAGGAACAGACTCACTGAGATACTTAGGAACAGACTCGGGGATTTCGCACTCAGGAACAGACTCGCTGAGATACTCAGGAACGACTCACGGATATTTCGCACTCAGGAACAGACTCACGGAAATTTTGCACTCAGGAACAGACTCTGGGATTTCGCACTCAGGAACGGACTCACGGAAATTTCGCACTCAGGAACAGACTCTGGGATTTCGCACTCAGGAACGGTCTCATGGAAATTTTGCACTCAGGAACAGACTCTGGGATTTCACACTCAGGAACGGACTCACGGAAATTTTGCACTCAGGAACAGACTCTGGGATTTCGCACTCAGGAACGGACTCATGGAAATTTCGCACTCAGGAACGGACTTACGGAAATTTCGCACTCAGGAACAGACTTGTGAGATACTCAGGAACAGACTCTGGGATTTCGCACTCAGGAACCGACTCGCGGAAATTTCGCACTCAGGAACAGACTCACGGAAATTTCGCACTCAGAAACAGACTCGGGATTTCGCACTCAGAAACAGACTCACGGAAATTTCGCACTCAGGAACAGACTCACTGAAATTTCGCACTCAGGAACAGACTCGGAAATTTTGCACTCAGGAACAGACTCACGGAAATTTCGCACTCAGGAACAGACTCGGAAATTTCGAACTCAGGAACAGACTCACAGAAATTTCGCACTCAGGAACTGACTCGCGGAAATTTTGCACTCAGGAACAGACTCATGGAAATTTCGCACTCAGGAACAGACTCTGGGATTTCGCTCAGGAACGGACTCATGGAAATTTCGCACTGAGGAACCGACTCACTGAGATACTCAGGAACGGACTCACGGAAATTTCGCACTCAGGAACGGACTCACGGAAATTTCGCACTCAGGAACGGACTCACGGAAATTTCGCACTCAGGAACAGACTCGCTGAGATACTCAGGAACGGACTCACGGAAATTTCGCACTCAGGAACAGACTCGCTGAGATACTCAGGAACGGACTCACGGAAATTTCGCACTCAGGAACAGACTCACGGAAATTTCGCACTCAGGAACAGTGTGGCGAGGGGGGCGTGGTTCAGCGAAATCTGTAGCAGGAGAGCGAGGACGGAGCCGAGCGGTGAGTAAGTGGGTCAAGTGCAAATGATGAACACCTGTCTGTGATTGCAGTAATTGGCGTGGGGAGACTGCATAAAAGCTGGCTGCTGCGGGAAAACAGTGAGAGAGAGACGCTGGGAACTCGTGCGTGACGAAACCTGCCAGAGTGGAAAGAGAAAGCTGCAAAGCCGAAAGTGTTTTTGTTTTATTGTGAACTGCTCGTTAAGCGTGGAATGAGTTTCCTTTTTGAGTTTATGAGTGCACGATAGTGCGCCCCTGTGCAGCCTGAGAGTTAATAAAGTGCACGAGTTCCAGCATTTACCGACCCCTGTCTTCTTCCATCACCCACACTGATTGAACCACAATCGTTACACTGGTGCCGAAACCCGGGATGGAAGAAGCGGCCGCCGCCAGACCGTCCCCGTCCTCGCCTTTTTCGGACATTATCCAAGCGCTCGCGGGACTGCATCAACAACACCAACAAGCCCTGCTGAGCATGGAGGAACAGCAGGAGCGCTGATTCGAGGCACTCCTCCGGGCTCAGCAGCAGGACCGCGACCAGTTCCAGAGCTGGCTGGACCGGCAGGTTCGGGCCCCGCCATCGCCAGTTCCAGCCTCGGTCACGTCCATGCCCCTGCACAAAATGGGGCCACAAGATGATCCCGAGGCCTTCCTGGATCTTTTCCAGAGGTCAGCCGAGGCTTGGGGCTGGCCGCCCACGGACTGGCCGGTACGGCTGATCCCGTTGCTGTCCGGGGAAGCTCAGATCGCCGCGCAACAGCTGCCAGTCCGGAACCTCCTGGTGTACGAGGACCTGAAGCGTGCTATCCTGCAGAGGGTTGGCCGGACCCCAGAAAAAAGCCGACAGCGGTTCCGGTCCTTGGAACTCGGGTAGTCCGGCCGACCCTTCGTCTTCGCCCAGCAGCTCCGGGATGCGTGCCGTAGATGGCTGATGGCCGAGGACCGCGACGTCGAGGGAATAGTCGATCTGGTGGTTCTGGAGCAGTTCGTGGCGTGGCTACCGCGGAAGACTGCGCAGTGGGTCCAGTGCCACCGCCCGACATCGCTGGACCAGGCCATCCAGTTGGCAGAGGACCAGTTGGTGGCGTGCCCTGGGGTCGGCGAGCCCGTCTCATTGTCACCTCTCTCTCTCTCTCCCTCTCTTTCTTTCTCTCGCCCTGTCCCTGCTCCCAGGTCCCGAGGCGGTGTCCCACCACGACCGATGCCCCGTTGGAGGTCCGGCCCCGCCCCAGAACCGGCCCCTGGACCAAGAGCGCCGCCCAGGGGAACCCCGCCGGTGACGAGTAGCACCTCATCCTCGGGCCCCGCACTCTCTCCACGTCAATCACGTGACCCACTTCCTGCCACTGGGGTGGCTGGGAGGCCTGGGCCGGTCTGTTGGCGTTGCGGGGATCCTGGACACTTCATAGACCGGTGTCCCGTGATGGACATAGGGACACTAGTCCGGGTCCCTGACGCGCCCCAGGCCGCCCCCAATCAGGACGGGTTGTACCTGATACCATTAAGTGTTAAGGGGGGTACGTATCAAGCTTTGGTGGATTCAGGTTGTAACCAGACCTCCATCCATCAAAGCTTGATTCATCCAGTGGCATTGGATAAGAGCCGCACGGTTAAGGTTCGGTGTGTGCACGGGGAGGTGATGGGGTATCCCCTAGTGCCAGTCATTGTTCAATTTCGCGGACAAAAACATAGCGTGGAGATGGCCGTTAACCAGCATCTCCGGCACCCGTTAATTTTGGGTACCAATTGGCCAGGGTTTAAAACGCTATTGGCATACTTATGTACGGGTGCTTCTGGGACAAAAAGGAGGCGGGAGAAGGGAGCGGCCGTTCAGGTTGGGGAGGCTGTACCGGGACCCTCGCTGCCTGTCTCAGAGGAACAGAGCGCGTCCGTAAAGGGAATTCTTTCGGAGCGTGATGATTTTCCTCTGGAACAGTCGCGAGACGACTCGGGTCCGTGTAATAGACGGACAGCCTATCCACCCAGAACGGCCGCTCTCATATCCTTATTTTGCCATTATAAAAGATAAGTTGTATCGGGTGACCCAAGACACTCAGACAAAACAAGATACAACTCAGTTGTTAGTTCCAAAGAGCCGCCGGGAAATGCTTTTCCAGGCGGATCACTGTAATCCAATGGCTGGACATTTAGGGCAGACAGCTACATTAAATCGCCTAATGACCCGATTCTTCTGGCCAGGCATTCACGAGAATGTACGCAGGTGGTGCGCGTCGTGTCGCGAATGTCAATTGGTGAACCCATCGGCCAACCTAAAAGCACCTTTGTGCCCTTTACCGTTAGTTGAAGTCCCCTTCGAAAGAATTGGTATGGACCTCATCGGGCCATTAGAGCGATCTGCACGGGGGCATCGCTTTGCATTAGTCCTAGTGGATTATGCAACGCGATACCCCGAAGCAGTGCCGCTTCACAACATTTCTGCGAAAAGCGTGGCGAGCGCACTGTTTCAGTTAATCTCCCGGGTGGGAATCCCGAAAGAGATTCTCACCGATCAGAGCACGGCGTTTATGTCACGGACGATTCACGAGCTATACGAATTACTGGGCATTAAATCGGTTCGTACCAGCGTCTATCACCCACAAACAGACGGCCTGGTAGAACGTTTTAATCGCACGTTGAAATCCATGATTCGTAAGTTTGTGCGGGAAGACGCCAAAAATTGGGATAAGTGGCTAGAACCCCTCAAGCCTCCACGGGGTTTTCCCCCTTCGAGCTTCTCTATGGACGTCAGCCCCGAGGGGTACTGGACGTACTTAGGGAGGCTTGGGAGGACGGACCTTCGGACAGTAAAAACGAAATTCAGTACGTCCTGGACCTGAGAACAAAACTCCACACTTTGGGGCGGCTCTCTATGGAGAATTTGTTGCAAGCCCAGGACAAGCAAAGTCGGCTGTACAACAGGGGGGCTAGGCTGCGTAAATTTACACCGGGAGATAAAGTACTTGTGTTACTACCCACGTCCAGCTCTAAATTACTCGCCAAGTGGCAAGGACCGTTTGTGGTCACACGGCGAATTGGAGATCTTAACTATGAGGTTCTTCGATCAGATAGGAACGGAGCACATCAAATTTACCACCTCAACCTATTGAAAAAATGGAATGAGGTGGAGTCAGCGATGCTGGCAACGGTAGTGAGTGGAGAGGAGGATCTCGGGCCCGAGGCGAGTCTAAAAATTCAACCTCTCGCTCTGGCCATTTACGGAGACCACCTCTCACCGTCCCAGATCACTGACGTTCAGGGTTTACAAACAGAATTTGCGGATGTGTTCTCGCCCCTACCTGGTCGAACAAACCTCATTCAGCACCACGTTGAGACCGATCCGGGCGTGGTAGTTCGCAGCCGGCCATATAGATTACCTGAACATAAAAAGAAAATAGTTCAGGACGAATTAGAGGCTATGCTGGATATGGGGGTAATAGAAGAATCCAACAGTGACTGGGCAAGCCCGATAGTCTTAGTACCTAAGACCGAAGGCTCAGTCCGGTTCTGTGTGGATTACCGCAGGGTGAATGCTGTATCGAAATTCGATGCATATCCAATGCCACGGATTGACGAGTTACTTGATCGGCTCGGTACCGCTCGCTTTTATTCGACACTGGATCTAACAAAGGGATATTGGCAGATCCCCTTATCGCCAATGTCTAAAGAAAAAACTAGGTAACACTTTATTTGAAGGGGTGTGCATAAGACTGACATGACACTGTCATAAACATGACACAACACCTGTCATGAACATGAAGGAGTCTTTATGAATGTTTATGACTGTTGTCATTAAGTGTCATTCGGTAAATTATGACACTTTTAATGCAAAGTTGACATTGTTTAAAATGTCTTTGTTATGACAACTTGACATTACCCAAGACAAAAATGTCTTGATTATGACAACTTGACATTAACCAAGAAATCATAACCTGTCAACCTGTCACAACTTTGGCCGTCATGACACCATTATAACTGTGTCATGAATATTACCTTTCCTCAAGTAAAGTGGAACACATTGTACTAGTTATAAAGATGTCATTAAGGGTTATTACACAGCGAAATGCTTTAAGTTTGATAATTAGACCTGTTATGACATATTTGTGACAGGTTGACAGGTTATGATTTCTTGGTTAATGTCAAGTTGTCATAACAAAGACATTTCTGTCTTTGTTAATGTCAAGTTGTCATAATCAAGACAATTTTGTCTTTGTTAATGTCAAGTTGTCATAACAAAGAAATTTTTTGCAATGTCAACTTTGCATTAAAAGTGTCATAATTTACCGAATGACACTTAATGACAACAGTCATAAACATTCATAAAGACTCCTTCATGTTCATGACAGGTGTTGTGTCATGTTTATGACAGTGTCATGTCAGTCTTATGCACACCCCTTCAAATAAAGTGTTACCAAAAACGGCTTTCACAACGCCGTTCGGATTACACCAATTTGTCACTCTTCCTTCCGGTTTGTTCGGGGCACCGGCTACCTTTCAGCGCCTGATGGACAGAATCCTCCGGCCGCATACTGCATATGCCGCTGCGTACTTGGATGATATTATCATCTATAGCAACGATTGGCAGCGGCATATGCAGCATTTGAGGGCTGTCCTCAGGACGCTGCGGGGGGCAGGGCTCACGACCAACCCGAAGAAGTGTGCAATTGGGCGCGTGGAAGTCAGGTATCTGGGCTTCCACTTGGGTCATGGGTAGGTGCGTCCCCAAATTGATAAGATGGCAGCAGTTGCGACCTGTCCGAGTCCCAAGACCAAAAAGGAGGTTAGGCAGTTCCTGGGGCTAGCAGGGTATTATAGAGGGTTTGTGCCTAATTATTCGGATATTGCTAGCCCGCTGACTGATCTAACTAAAAAGGAAGCACCAGATACCTTCCAGTGGACGGAGCAGTGTCAGCAGGCCTTTACCCAGATAAAAGCTGCCCTGTGTGGCGGACCGCTCTTGCAAGCTCCTAACTTTGCTCTCCCTTTTTCCCTACAGACAGACGCGTCGGACAGGGGGCTGGGCGCAGTCTTGTCCCGAAGATGGAGGGTAAGGAACGCCCGGTGCTGTACATCAGTCGCAAGCTCTCAAAGAGAGAGACTATGTACAGCACCATTGAGAAAGAGGCCTTAGCCATCAAATGGGCCGTCCTCACTCTCCGCTATTATCTCCTGGGGCGAGAGTTCACCCTCTGTTCGGACCACGCTCCCCTGCAGTGGCTCCACCGCATGAAGGATACCAACGCGCGGATCACCCGTTGGTATCTGGCTTTACAACCTTTCAATTTCAAGGTGATCCACAGGCCGGGTGCACAGATGGCTGTAGCTGACTTCCTCTCCCGGAGGGGGGGGAGAGGGGGAGGGGGGAGGCTGCAGGCCGGACGGCTCCCCGGCCTGAGTCGGGCGGTGGGGGTATGTGGCGAAGGGGGCGTGGTTCAGCGAAATCTGTAGCAGGAGAGCGAGGACGGAGCCGAGCGGTGAGTAAGTGGGTCAAGTGCAAATGATGAACACCTGTCTGTGATTGCAGTAATTGGCGTGGGGAGACTGCATAAAAGCTGGCTGCTGCGGGAAAACAGTGAGAGAGAGACGCTGGGAACTCGTGCGTGACGAAACCTGCCAGAGTGGAAAGAGAAAGCTGCAAAGCCGAAAGTGTTTTTGTTTTATTGTGAACTGCTCGTTAAGCGTGGACTGAGTTTCCTTTTTCAGTTTATGAGTGCTCGATAGTGCGCCCATGTGCAGCCTGAGAGTTAATAAAGTGCATGAGTTCCAGCATTTACCGACCCCTGTCTTCTTCCATCACCCACACTGATTGAACCACAATCGTTACAAACAGACTCGGGGATTTCGCACTCAGGAACAGACTCACGGAAATTTAGCACTCAGGAACAGATTCACTGAGATACTCAGGACCAGACTCGGGGATTTAGCACTCAGGAACGGACTCACAGAAATTTCGCACTCAGAAACAGACTCACAGGGATTTCGCACTCAGGAACAGACTCACAGAAATTTCGCACTCAGGAACAGACTCGGAAATTTCGCACTCAGGAACAGACTCGGAAATTTCGCACTCAGGAACAGACTCACGGAAATTTCGCACTCAGGAACAGACTCACGAAAATTTCGCACTCAGGAACAGACTCGGAAATTTCGCACTCAGGAACAGACTCTGGGATTTCGCACTCAGGAACAGACTCACGGAAATTTCGCACTCAGGAACAGACTCGGGGATTTCGCACTCAGGAACGGACTCATGGAAATTTCGCACTCAGGAACAGACTCGGGGATTTCGCACTCAGGAACGGACTCACGGAAATTTCGCACTGAGGAACCGACTCACTGACATACTCAGGAACGGACTCACGGAAATTTCGCACTCAGGAACAGACTCGCTGAGATACTCAGGAACGGACTCACGGAAATTTTGCACTCAGGAACAGACTCACGGAAATTTTGCACTGAGGAACAGGCTCACGGAAATTTCACACTCAGGAACCGACTCAGTGAGATACTCAGGAACGGACTCACGGAAATTTCCACACTCAGGAACAAACTCGGGGATTTCGCACTCAGGAATGGACTCACGGAAATTTCGCACTGAGGAACCGACTCACTGAGATACTCAGGAACGGACTCACGGAAAGTTCGCACTCAGGAACAGACTCTGGGATTTTGCACTCAGGAACGGACTCACTGAGGGTGTATTCACACCAGGAAAGTCCGATAGTTCACTTGCTTTGGTCCGGACCAAATAAATTTTTATTTTTATTTTTTTGGTACGGTTCGCTTTCACACTGCTCTTTTTGCAAGTGAACCAAAATTTGTAAACAAAACCACACGTGTGCTAAGGTCGTCCATTCATTGGACAAGGATTTTCAAGTAGGGAAATCAGGAAGTGCAAAAAAGGCTCAGCATGGAGATATTTCGTACTGCAATATTTGTTCTTTTACTAATTTTGTATTATTCTGTAAAAACGCAATATGAAGAAACAAATGAGTATCTTATGATACAATGTCATCTATACGATGTTGTAATTCGGATTTTGAGAAGACGACAATGTGCTGCAAATTGTTACATTATATGAACTGCAAAACCTTTTTTTGCATCTATGCGCGATTAGACTAAAGAGAACGTTCTGTATGTGAATGTCCTGATGCACACACTCATTCATTCATTCATTCCATTCCAATGATGCACACACGACGCGCAGAAAGACGCGCAACAGTATCTTGTGGACAAACAGCGCGCCGGAATGCAATGTACTGTAGTAGGCTACAACAGATCACTTTCCCATAAGCAACTCTGACTACGGAAGCCTGTTTACTCAAAGGCGCAGTGCTTTCTTGCAGTTGGGTCGGTTCATGGTCACACCGTAAACGAACCGTACCAGAGTTCGTTTGGAACCGTACCGAGACCACCTCTTCATCTGGGTCTCGGTTCGGTTGTTTGGTCCGCACCCGTGTTCGATTGCTGTATTTACACCTGCCCAGAAGGTCCGCACCAAGGGGGGAAACGAACTAGAGTTCAATTCAATCGAACCAAACAAGGCAGGTGTGAATACACCCTGAGATACTCAGGAACAGACTTGGGGATTTCGCACTCAGGAACCGACTCACTGAGATACTCAGGAACGGATTCACTGAGATACTCAGGAACGGACTCACTGAGATACTCAGGAACGGACTCACAGGGATTTCGCACTCAGGAACCGACTCACTGAGATACTTAGGAACCGACTCACGGGATTTCACACACAGGAACCGACTCACTGAGATACTTAGGAACCGACTCAGGGGGATTTCACACTCAGGAACCGACTCACTGAGATACTCAGGAACAGACTCGGGGATTTCGCACTCAGGAACCGACTCACTGGATACTAAGGAACGGATTCACTGAGATACTCAGGAACGGACTCAGGGATTTCGCACTCAGGAACCGACTCACTGAGATACTCAGGAACGGATTCACTGAGATACTCAGGAACGGACTCACGGGGATTTCGCACTCAGGAACCGACTCACTGAGATACTTAGGAACCGACTCACGGGGATTTCACACTCAGGAACCGACTCACTGAGATACTTAGGAACCGACTCACGGGGATTTCACACTCAGGAACCGACTCACTGAGATACTTAGGAACCGACTCACGGGGATTTCGCACTCAGGAACCGACTCACTGAGATACTTAGGAACCGACTCACGGGGATTTCGCACTCAGGAAGCGACTCACTGAGATACTCAGGAACAGACTCAGGAAAATTTCACAATCAGGAACCAACTCACTAAAATACTCAGGAACCGACTCACAGGGATTTCGCACTCAGGAACAGATTCGGGGATTTCGCACTCAGGAACGGACTCACTGAGATACTCAGGAACGACTCGGATTCACACTCAGGAACCATCACGAGATTCGGAACGGACTCACGGAATTCGCACTCAAACTGATCATAAATACTCAGGAACAGATTCACTGAGATACTCAGGAACGGACTCACGGAAATTTCGCACTCAGGAACAGACTCAGGGATTTCGCACTCAGGAACGGACTCACTGAGATACTCAGGAACCGACCAAAATTTCGCACTTAGGAACAGTAATCATTGGAAGGGATTCTGGAGCCGTCTCAGTAGCGTCGGGAGTGGGGCTGAAATCCTCCGCTGGGCAGCTGGTGTTGATAGCTCTATAGTTTTCCAGCACCCACTCCACAAACTCGGAGAACTCCCCCGAGGACCCACGCTGGATAGGTGTGACTTCATTTCCACATTCAACCTGGTCAGGTGGAATATACACAGCGAACAATCTGGAAAGTTAGTGAGGCACGCCAGTTGTTGAAACTTCCAGGTTTGGGCTTTGAGGGTCTGCTGTTCCTGGTCCAAACACAGCAATTGGACTGCTGGAAGAACCATTTTATAAGGTCTGTAAATCTGTCACGGGTCTTGGTTGCAGCAGAGAAGAAAAAGAAAATATATGCAGCAGTTTATTAATCACAAACTCAAACTAACATAAAGGCTTACAGCAACATCAACAGACAACTAGAAGGGACCAAACTCAGGCTTAGGCCATCCTTAAAAATATTTTGGTTTGCAGTAACAGCAAAAAAAAAAAAAAAAAAGGGGGGGGGGGGGGGGGTCGGTAGGTAGGCCTATATTTTTTTTTTTAAGATTCAATGTAAAAAAAAATTTAACATTTTGGTCATGCTATGAATTTAAACAAATTTGCATATCGTGACGTCACTGACTGTCTTCAAACCGTGCCTTCTGGCGCACATTTGCAAACCTCATTCTGATGCAGGTTATATAGATATGTCAAAAACATTTTTATTACATTAATTCCACCTGCATTTATTTGATTTTTTTGTGGCAAAATCAAGAAAAAAAGAAGCCACTAGAGTTCAATGAAAGTGGATTTTCAGAGGTAAACAAATAAATTAAAATGACTTTAGAATTCACAAAATAACAGTTAATTTGATTAACATGCAATGTAATACCTAAGAGAAAACATGTTAATGTGTTACATTTAGGATGTTTACATCCATAAAACATAATTTCAATGGTGTTACTGTATAGTTTACTAGGTTATACTGTTTTCCTTGCATCCACCGCTAGGTGTCAATGCAACCTACAAATCAGACACCAGTTACGTTTCTTTGGTGGTCACTTTTGTGAAAAAAATCCTGTTTGTTTTTTGAGACAAAAGTGTTCATTTAAATCGATTGTAAAATCAAGTTTTCATGTCTAAAGACGTTTCCATTTTCAACGCCACATATATAGGCAAATCCACGGACAACTAACAGGCATTAGGACGAACGTAAAGAGAGCGCTAGAGACACGCACAAGTCAGCAATATTTCTGATGATTTATTGGCGTGAAGTTTCGTGCACAATGACAAACAGGACTACAAAATTCTCAAAAAAACAACACCCGCAGCCATCATTACCAAGCGCAAACCATTGACAGTGAATGAAATGAAGTGAACGTGTCTAGGCCATATGTGACGTATACCATAGTGTAAACATAATAGACGCCGCGGGTTGGGCCTATATCTAAAAGAAAGAACGTAGCCTATGTAGGCTTTTTATATTCACAATACTTACTAAAATATGATTAATATTATATTATTGCATTTGTATTAGTTGTTTGAAGAGTAAAAAAAAAAAATTTGTTCGGTCTTAACGCAAGTTTACAACCAGCAAGTCGGTCGGACTAAAAGGGGAAAAAAAAATAATAATTGGGTCGGTCCTAAATTGAAAGGGTCGGTCGGGTTACGGCAAACAAGAATATTTTTAAGGATGGCCTTAAAGGATTAGTTCACTTTTTAAAAAACTTTTGCTGATAATTTACTCACCCCCATGTCATCCAAGATGTCCATGTCTTTCTTTCTTCAGTCGAAAAGAAATTAATGATTTTGATGAAAACATTCCAGGATTTTTCTCCATATAATGGACTTCAATAGTGGCCAAAACGGTTCAAGGTCCAAATGAGTTTTCAGTGCAGCTTCAAATGACTCATAAGTGTTCTCTTCTCTTCTGTACATTATGGGATGTCTGTACTCTAGATTCACTGCCAATGCAAACCCCTAGGATTCATTTAAACACAGAGCAGAGATTGAGAGAGTGACATATGAAAAGAGAGAATTGAAAATAGAAAGAACGTATGTGAGAAACTTTTGAAGCTTAGTTTAATTAAGCATACAGTGTGAAAACTGAACAGCTTATCCTAAATGTTAATTAACTGCAGTCATTTCTTAATTAACTGTGTGCTTTAAAGATATCAGACAGACTTATGATGATGCAATGTTCACTTAAAGAGATTTTTCTGTCATTTTCTCACCCTTGTGTTGTTCAAAACGTGTATTGTTTAGTTGTTTAGTCAAATGTCCGAGCTGCTATACGTCTATATTATATAATATATTATATAAGTCCTCTAAAGTCATATGAGTTTGTGTGTTAAACTGTTTGAGGTTTAAACCGTTGTTTACTGATATAACCGCTTACATTTAGTAAACTCAAGGATTGTAATGTTTAAAGCAGAAGTCTTAACAAATGTCAGTAGACCGGGAGGATTTTAAAACGAGCCATAAATACGCAATATTGACAACGAGCGCAGCGCTGAGAAGGTCTATATACTATATAAATCTTGATTGCTTGTATTGCTGTAAAATATAATTATATTACTGTACAGCTCTAATACTATTCACTGAAGCCTCACCTTCTTTCTTTGTGTATTCCTCATTATGCTAATGTTTCACATTGTGACGTAGATGTTTGTGAAAGTAATATCAGGACTTGGATCGAGGCGTTTAGGAAGGTTCTTGCAGATCTTCTACATGCACAAAAATAAACTTCACACACTGAAGGAAAAGGACAACTTTAACCCTTAACTCTCACGTCTCGCTAGCAGGACGCTTGGCACTCTTTTTTTTTAACCGCCTTTTTTATATGACATATTTTAGTAATCATCATATATTGGGTATTATTCGAAAGCTTGCGAACCCAAAATTCATCCAGTGGAACCCGTTTTTAAATTGGACGTTGCGTTATCATGGAAACGGTACTCTAATTTCTTATAGCGGCTTCTCCACTAATGAGCGGTGTCAGGTTTCATATTTCAAAATGTATTTTAACTACTTTATAATCAAAACCTTTTCTAATCTTGACAAAACACATATCGTCTGAAAGGTCTGAGTCTCAAGGTTCCATATTTTGTGATAAAAGTAATATTTGGACAGAGATGTATTAATTTGTTACAGGAGAATGCATCAAAACAAAAATCGATGTAATGTGTGTCATATATTTCCGGTGGCTATTTTTAGTATTACACCTAAACAAAATCTTGAAAGAATATACATTTTTGTGATATCAATTTCAAATTTGGAACACAACTTGGTTAGACATATAGCTTTGGTTTTAAATTTCATAGTAAATATAATTTAGTAAAATATATATTTTATATAAAATACAAATATTTAGTACAGTACATTAGATTTATAGTAAATTTAAACTTCAATCAGTTTTTTATGCTTTAATCTAAGTGCTTTCATTTCAGCGATAATCTTGCTAAGTCTTTGTTAAAATAAGACCAGGTATATATTCCAAAGCATTCTTGAATTACAACCATTTATGTTTGGATAGTGCATTTTCACGTCTATTAACAGTTGACAGTTAAGGGGTTAAAAAGCATCATATGCAACCAAAAGGGAGCGTTTAGTGTTCGCTATGAGCATATTTAAATAGTAATGTGAGATATACACTACCGTTCAAAAGTTTGGGGTCAATGCGATTTTTTTTTTTTTTTTTTTTTAAGAAATTGATACTTTTCTTCAGAAAGGACGCATTAAATTGATCAAAAGTGACAGTAAAGACATTTATAATAATGCAAAATGTTTCTTCTTTAATTAAATGCTTTTCTCTTGAACTTTCAAAGAATCCTGAAAAAAATTAATCACGGTTTGCACAAAAATATGAAGCAGCAAAACTGTTTTCAACATAATCATAAATGTTTCTTGAGCATCAGATCATCATAATATAGTGATTTCTGAAGATCATGTGACACTGAAGACTGGAGTAATGATGATAGATTCAGCTTTGATCACAGGAATAAATTACACTTTACTATATATTCACATAGAAAACAGCTGATTTACATTATAATAATATTTCACAATATTACTGGGTTTGTTTTGTATTTTTAATCAAATAAATGCAGCCTTGGTGAGCAGAAGAGACTTCTTTAAAAAACATTAAAAACAACTTTTGAACAGCACGTGTAAGTCTTATTTGTCTCAGTTGTTGTTTTGTCTCTGGATCTGTGAAACTCTGGCAAAAGCCACTCATCAATACTAATGTGTCTGATGTGAGAGAGTGTGTTTCTCTAGGGCCTAGGCTATACTTGCTCTCTTTCTTCACTTCTGAAATGAAACACTGGCCACATGCTTTATTTTGGCGAAAGCTAAACGACGAGTAACGAAACGGAAGAAATGATTTGACCTTTAATGAGTGTACCCTGACGACCGTGGTGTTTTAGTGGCTCTGTTTCGGAAGTAATGAAGCGGCCATTACCTGTTTCTGGCCCATTTCTCCCAGTAACCGCAGTGCACTTACACCCTCAAACACAGCGGTTGCCACGGCGATGACAGAACCACAGGATCTGCTCAGGTGTGTGTGAGGAACATTGTTTTAGAAAATAACACTCATGATATGTCCAATAAAGCTAGTCTGTCCCACTCTCCTATAAACACACACTCGTTTTATCCTTCTTCCCGCCATATAAAAGTGTTAGTAGGATCCCACAACACTGCTTCTCTTTACAGTCATGCAGATTTATGGCTCATTTGATGCATATGGTCACATAATGATCTGAGTGATGATATTATAAATGTGTTTAATGTAGTTTGTGGCCAAAGGACAGTTGTCTCTCTAATATTTGTTTTATTTTGGGGGATTTCATTGTAGTTACTGCACAATACTCACCAAAAACATATACCCAACGTGTGTGTGTGTGTGTGTGTGTGTGCGCGCGCGCGTGTGTGTTTAACCCCTTCATTGCTTTTTCCTGGCATTGATGCTAAATTATTGATTTTATTTCACAAATTTCCCTAAATTTGCTCTGTCACTCTAACACCAGTTTGTTTGTGTGTGTGTGTGTGTGTGTGTGTGTGTGTGTGTGTGTGTGTGTGTGTGTGTGTGTGTGTGTGTGTGTGTGTGTGTTTTCACGTAGCAAGTGGGTTAAAGGTCACTAAGTTTCATACTGTTTTTATAAAATAAAATGAATAAAATAAAATGCTAAAATATCAGATCCAGATGGACAGACAGAACTATGAGAAATACAGATGGACACAATCGTTGACAGATATTAAAGCTCAGAAGACCTCACTTACAATCAATAATCATATTTCAAATCAGTAAATAGTAAACTCCTGCGAACAGTAGATGATTTCTGTCCTCATCTTAAAGATGTCAAGAAGCTTGAATGTGGGAATCCTGAGATCTGAAAAACTGCTACACTTACAATTAATAATCATATTTCAAATCAACAAATAGCTGTGCTGTGTAAATTTGTGCTCAAATAGCGTTAAAAAAGCTTATCTATCAGGCTAAATACTGTAGACTGTTTATAGCAGCTGCAGTGATGCGATGACTTTATCTATCAGTGATTGGGTCATTTATTCAGAAGGCGGGGCTTATTCCGCCATTTTGTTGCACTTTCTCCCATTCGTAATATGAGTGCACTGTGTGTCTATAGTCAGTGATACACTTCATGTAAAGCTGGCAAAAGGACTTCGATTAGAGAAAATGGTTCTTCTTACATCTCAATGTTCCTGCTTTGTAATGCAATTTACAAAAACCAGATTGATACAATAAAGATTAGTGGATTTGCCAAAGCTCAAAAGGTTTCCAGGTTTGCAGGAGGAGAACTACTCCTCATTATTAATGTAGTCGAGGTCAGCTCAAGCTGATTAGATTGAGTCAGAGTCAAAACCGAGACCAGAAGAGGGTCGCGACCTTGTTCAAATGCTCCCGAGTCCAGGATAATCTGGTCTTGAGCACTACAACAGTGCATGACGCTACAATTGCCGATTTCCACACGAAATATGCGGGGCTTGCATGATTTCATAATCCCCGCATTTTCGTCACAATAAAGTCACATATATCTCAGCAGAAAGTTGAATAATGTTGTGTTTGCTTCACACAAGAGCCGCTGTTTCCCTGTGTCCATGGGAACGTTATGAAGTGACGTAATTACGCGACGTGAACCTCATCGAAAAGCTGTAAAACAGGAAGGACACATTTTATTTTTTTATATTTTATTTATTCATTTTTACAGAAGTTGTAGCATATTCCTTTTGTAAAGCTCCAGAACTTGTTTGACTCATCAATGTTTTGTAAGTTTGATGTGTTTATTAAGATCTGAAATAAAACAAGATGAACTGAAATATTCAAGCACTTTCTGTGATGTAGTGTGCTTGCTTATCATAGGAAGTAATAAGAAATGACTCTTTACATTAAGGCAGTAGTCTAGTGAGAACAGGGGAATCACTTTTTTTCATCAAACCGCAGTTTTTGCAAGTTCCTGCAATTTCATCGCATACAATTGCATAAATATCCGCATATTCCATCGCATTTTCAATAAACCGTGCCGCATAATCAAGGATTTTCGCCCGGAATAATCACAAAAAAACTCACTGAATGTATGTATAATGCATATGTATAATAAAATGAAATGACACAACCACCTGCTTTTGTTAAATGTCGTTTTAATGATTAATATGAAAGTATAAAGAATGTACACTTTATAGTTATTACTAAAGTAACTTCATGTAACGTGTAACAAGGACAATGGGAACGTTATTAAAACATATTTTAGTATTTTCTGGGTAGTCATGATCTCATACACACACGCCCTTTTGGTAAGAAAGTACATGATAAAGCAGAAAATAAAAAAGTGCTTGTGAATCTTAGGATAATTTGCTTTTTAAGTATTTTGCCAGCGCTCGGGTGAGTCGGGTGAAGAGTGCGTGTACGTCAGAGTCGGGTGAAGAGTGCGTGTACGTCAGAGTCGGGTGAAGAGTGCGTGTACTCAGAGTCGGTGAAGAGTGCGTGTACGTCAGAGTCGGGTGAAGAGTGCGTGTACGTCAGAGTCAGGTGAAGAGTGCGTGTACGTCAGAGTCGGGGGAAGAGTGCGTGTACGTCAGAGTCGGGTGAAGAGTGCGTGTACGTCAGAGTCGGGGGAAGAGTGCGTGTACGTCAGAGTCGGGGGAAGAGTGCGTGTACGTCAGAGTCGGGGGAAGAGTGCGTGTACGTCAGAGTCGGGTGAAGAGTGCGTGTACGTCAGAGTCGGGGAAGAGTGCGTGTACGTCAGAGTCGGGGGAAGAATGCGTGTACGTCAGAGTCGGGTGAAGAGTGCGTGTACGTCAGAGTCGGGGAAGAGTGCGTGTACGTCAGAGTCGGGGAAGAGTGCGTGTACGTCAGAGTCGGGTGAAGAGTGCGTGTACGTCAGAGTCGGGGAAGAGTGCGTGTACGTCAGAGTCGGGGGAAGAGTGCGTGTACGTCAGAGTCGGGGGAAGAGTGCGTGTACGTCAGAGTCGGGGGAAGAGTGCGTGTACGTCAGAGTCGGGGAAGATTGCGTGTACGTCACAGTCGGGTGAAGAGTGAGTCGGGGGAAGAGCGCGCTGCGCGCGTCAGAGTCGGGGGAAGAGCGCGTGTACGTCAGAGTCGGGGGAAGAGGCGTGTACGTCAGAGTCGGGTGAAGAGTGCATGTACGTCAGAGTCGGGTGAAGAGTGCGTGTACGTCAGAGTCGGGTGAAGAGTGCGTGTACGTCAGAGTCGGGTGAAGAGTGCGTGTACGTCAGAGTCGGGTGAAGAGTGCGTGTACGTCAGAGTCGGGTGAAGAGTGCGTGTACGTCAGAGTCGGGTGAAGAGTGCGTGTACGTCAGAGTCGGTGAAGAGTGCGTGTACGTCAGAGTCGGGGGAAGAGTGCGTGTACGTCAGAGTCGGGTGAAGAGTGCGTGTACGTCAGAGTCGGGTGAAGAGTGCGTGTACGTCAGAGTCGGTGAAGAGTGCGTGTACGTCAGAGTCGGGGGAAGAGTGCGTGTACGTCAGAGTCGGGGGAAGAGTGCGTGTACGTCAGAGTCGGGTGAAGAGTGCGTGTACGTCAGAGTCGGGGGAAGAGTGCGTGTACGTCAGAGTCGGGGGAAGAGTGCGTGTACGTCAGAGTCGGGGAAGATTGCGTGTACGTCAGAGTCGGGTGAAGAGTGAGTCGGGGAAGAGCGCGCGCGCGCGTCAGAGTCGGGGAAGAGCGCGTGTACGTCAGAGTCGGGGGAAGAGCGCGTGTACGTCAGAGTCGGGTGAAGAGCGCGTGTACGTCAGAGTCGGGGGAAGAGCGCGTGTACGTCAGAGTCGGGGAAGAGTGCGTGTACGTCAGAGTCGGGGGAAGAGTGCGTGTACGTCAGAGTCGGGTGAAGAGTGCGTGTACGTCAGAGTCGGGTGAAGAGTGAGTCGGGGGAAGAGCGCGCGCGCGGCGTCAGAGTCGGGGGAAGAGCGCGCGCGCGCGTCAGAGTCGGGGGAAGAGCGCGCGCGCGCGTCAGAGTCGGGGGAAGAGCGCGCGAACGTCAGAGTCGGGGAAGAGCGCGCGCGCGCATCAGAGTCGGGGGAAGAGCGCGCGCGCGCGTCAGAGTCGGTTGGAGTGCGTACGTCAGAGTCGGGTGGAGAGTGCGTGTACGTCAGAGTCGGGGGAAGAGCGCGCGAACGTCAGAGTCGGGGGAAGAGCGCGCGGCGACGTCAGAGTCGGGGGAAGAGCGCGCGAACGTCAGAGTCGGGGGAAGAGCGCGCGCACGTCAGAGTCGGTTGGAGTGACTACGTCAGAGTCGGGTGGAGAGTGCGTGTACGTCAGAGTCGGGGAAGAGCGCGCGCGCGTCAGAGTCGGGGAAGAGCGCGCGCGCGTCAGAGTCGGGGGAAGAGCGCGCGAACGTCAGAGTCGGGGGAAGAGCGCGCGCACGTCAGAGTCGGGTGGAGTGCCTACGTCAGAGTCGGGGGAAGAGCGCGCGAACGTCAGAGTCGGGGGAAGAGCGCGCGCGCGTCAGAGTCGGTTGGAGTGCGTACGTCAGAGTCGGGTGGAGAGTGCGTGTACGTCAGAGTCGGGGGAAGAGCGCGCGCGCGCGTCAGAGTCGGGGAAGAGCGCGCGCCGTCAGAGTCGGGGGAAGAGCGCGCTCGCGCGTCAGAGTCGGGGGAAGAGCGCCGAACGTCAGAGTCGGGGGAAGAGCGCGCGCACGTCAGAGTCGGGTGGAGTGCCTACGTCAGAGTCGGGTGGAGTGCGTACGTCAGAGTCGGGTGGAGTGCGTACGTCAGAGTCGGGTGGAGAGTGCGTGTACGTCAGAGTCGGGGGAGGAGTGCGTGTACGTCAGAGTCGGGGGGGGAAGAGTGCGTGTACGTCAGAGTCGGGGGGGGAAGAGTGCGTGTACGTCAGAGTCGGGGGAGGAGTGCGTGTACGTCAGAGTCGGGGGGGAAGAGTGCGTGTACGTCAGAGTCGGGGGGGGAAGAGTGCGTGTACCTCAGAGTCGGGGAAGATTGCGTGTACGTCAGAGTCGGGGAAGAGCGCGTGTACGTCAGAGTCGGGGAAGAGAGTCGGGGGAAGAGTGCGTGTACGTCAGAGTCGGGAAAGAGAGTCGGGGGAAGATTGCGTGTATGTCAGAGTCGGGGAAGAGCGCATGTACGTCAGAGTCGGGGAAGAGAATCGGGGGAAGATTGCGTGCAGGGTTCTAAATTAACACCCGCCAACCCGCCAAATGCGGGTAAAAATTCGTTTTGGCGGGTGTTAATAAAAACTTACTAGCCAGTTTGGCCGGTGATGCATAAGGTTCTGTTCTCAGTCATTTATCCCCCTGGCAGTACTTCCTACATTTCCCATGAACACTGTGCCGTAATGCTACGTGATGACGTTTCATACGCCAATTGGCTGCGCGCAGTTTGCAGTGAAACCAGCGCGAAAAATGATCATGGAAACGAACGGAGCATCCACCAGAAAACACAAGAAAGACGAAGAACGAACGGAGCCAGAGCAGGGAGCATAGACTGAAAGAGGAGGGACCAAGTAAAGTAAAGTAAAAAGTTGAGATTAAACTAAATGCGGCAGTGGTTGGGACAGACTTCTGGGTTTAAATTTAAATGTTGTTTAACAAGAGATAGGATACGTTATTGTTTTTAAGTTTAAGGTTTTTGTCATTATTTCTGAACAAGCTTATACATTAGGCAATATACACAACAAGCTTACTCTATATCTTAAGGTTTTCTTTTAGTTGAAAACATTAAACAATATGTGTAAACAAAAAATATAAACAAAGGCATTGAAGCTCAAGCAGCGTGGACGGGGAAAAAACGCAACAAAAAAAAGCAGACGCGCAATTATCGTACAGAACGTACATACTCGAGTCAGTATATGATTATGGTGTTTATATTGTTTCACGTTCAAGTTGAGAAAAAAAATATATCATGCTCGAGTGAGAAACGCGCTTCGCTGACAGACGTTGCAGAGACGCGTGTGTTTGTGTGCAAGTGACAGCACTTGCGTTTTCTGTGCTTAAACCTGTCTCCCTCAAAATCATTTTGCTACAGAAGGTATCATCTCGTATCACGATTCCATCGGGGTACAGCTGCTTACCTGCAGTCGTTAATGCAGTGATGGATAGCTGCTTAATCAATCGACTGCTGTTCTTTGGATTTCATGTGATTTCTCATTGTGGTGGTGATATATGATAACTCAGTTTAATTAATAATTGATTAAAAGTAATTCCATTTTTTAATAGGTTATCATTTTCATCTAATACCAAACTCGCGAGGCAGACAACAACATTATGTGATCAAATACAAATAATCCACTTGTTAAACACAGCTCCACAATTGCACTTAATTATAACTTTGAAAAAAATTCAATAGTATTTTATTTTTGAATAATAATTACATATCGAATATTCGTGCACATCCCTAATAGATAGATAGATCCCAAACTTGAAATGAAATGTTTGCACTTGTTGTATTGTATTTTATATGTGTTTTCCATGCCAACAATGTTAATAAAATGATCAAATGCATTCAGTGCACTCATAATTTCTCTTTTTTTCACCGGAAAAAAATTTGGCTAGTGGAAATTCTGATTGGCTGGTAACTTTAGAAAGTTTACCAGCCACATTGGCTGGTGATCAAAAAAGTTAATTTAGAACCCTGATTGCGTGTACGTTAGAGTCGGGAAGATTGCGTGTACGTCAGAGTCGGGAAAGAGAGTCGGGGGAAGATTGCGTGTACGTCAGAGTCGGTGAAGACTGCGTGTACGTCAGAGTCAGTGAAGAATGCGTGTACGTCAGAGACGGGGAGAGAGTCGGGGAGAGTGCGTGTACGTCAGAGTCGGTGAAGATTGCGTGTACGTCAGAGACGGGGAAGAGAGTCGGGGGAAGAGTGCGTGTACGTCAGAGTCGGGGAAGATTGCGTGTACTTCAGATTTGGGGGAAGAGTGCGTGTACGTCACAGTCAGTGAAGAATGCGTGTACGTCAGAGTCGGGGAAGATTGCGTGTACGTCAGAGTCGGTGAAGAATGCGTGTACGTCAGAGTCGGGGAAGAAGTCGGGAAGATGCGTGTACGTCAGAGTCGGGGAAGAGAGTCGGGGAAGAATGCGTGTACGTCAGAGTCGGGGAAGATGCGTGTACGTCAGAGTCGGTGAAGAATGCGTGTACGTCAGAGTCGGGGAAAGTGCGTGTACGTCAGAGTCGGGAGAGTGCGTACGTCAGAGTCGGGTGAAGAGTGCGTGTACGTCAGAGTCGGGGAAGAGAGTCGGGGAAGAGTGCGTGTACGTCAGAGTCGGGGGAGTGCGTTACGTCAGAGTCGGGTGAAGAGTGCGTGTACGTCAATCGGGGAAGCAGGGTGTACTCAGAGTCGGTGAAGAGTGCGTGTACGTCAGAGTCGGGGAAGAGTGCGTGTACGTCAGAGTCGGGAAGATGCGTGTACGTCAGAGTCGGGGGAAGAGTGCGTGTACGTCAGAGTCGGGGAAGAGTGCGTGTACGTCAGAGTCGGGGAAGATTGCGTGTACGTCAAGGGAGAGTCGTGACGTCGGTGGGGAAGAGTGCGTGTACGTCAGAGTCGGGGAAGAGTGCGTGGTACGTCAGAGTCGGGGAAGAGTGCGTGTACGTCAGAGTCGGGTGAAGAGTGCGTGTACGTCAGAGTCGGGTGAAGAGTGCGTGTACGTCAGAGTCGGTGAAGATGGTGTACGTCAAGCGGGGGAAGAGTGCGTGTACGTCAGAGTCGGGAAGAGTGCTGTACGTCAGAGTCGGGTGAAGAGTGCGTGTACGTCAGAGTCGGGTGAAAAGTGCGTGTACGTCAGAGTCGGGTGAAGAGTGCGTGTACGTCAGAGTCGGGGGAAGAGTGCGTGTACGTCAGAGTCGGGGAAGATTGCGTGTACGTCAGGTCGGGTGAAGAGTGCGTGTACGTCAGAGTCGGGTGAAGAGTGCGTGTACGTCAGAGTCGGGGTGAAGAATGCGTGTACGTCAGAGTCGGGTGAAGAGTGCGTGTACGTCAGAGTCGGGTGAAGAATGCGTGTACGTCAGAGTCGGGTGAAGAGTGCGTGTACGTCAGAGTCGGGTGAAAAGTGCGTGTACGTCAGAGTCGGGTGAAGAATGCGTGTACGTCAGAGTCGGGTGAAGAGTGCGTGTACGTCAGAGTCGGGGAAGAGTGCGTGTACGTCAGAGTCGGGTGAAGAGTGCGTGTACGTCAGAGTCAGGTGAAGATGCGGTACCAGAGTCGGTAAGAGTGCGTGTACGTCAGAGTCGGGGGAAAGAGTGTGTGTACGTCAGAGTCGGGTGAAGAGTGCGTGTACGTCAGAGTCGGGTGAAGAGTGCGTGTACGTCAGAGTCGGTGAAGAATGCGTGTACGTCAGAGTCGGGTGAAGAGTGCGTGTACGTCAGAGTCGTGGGGAAGAGTGCGTGTACGTCAGAGTCGGGGAAGAGTGCGTGTACGTCAGAGTCGGGAAGATTGCGTGTACGTCAGAGTCGGGTGAAGAATGCGTGTACGTCAGAGTCGGGTGAAGAGGGGCGTGTACGTCAGAGTCGGTGAAAAGTGCGTTACGTCAGAGTCGGGTGAAAGAGTGCGTGTACGTCAGAGTCGGGTGAAGAGTGCGTGTACGTCAGAGTCGGGGAAGAGTGCGTGTACGTCAGAGTCGGGAAGTGCGTGTACGTCAAGTCGGGTGAAGAGTGCAGTACGTCAGGGTGGAAGAGTGCGTGACGTCAGAGTCGGGGAGAGTGGTGTACAGTCGAAGAGTCGGGTAAGGCGGTACGTCAGAGTGGGAAGAGTGGTGTACGTCAGAGCGGGGAAGATGCGTGTACGTCAGAGTCGGGGAAGAATGCGTTCGTCAGAGCGGGGAAGGGTGTACGTAGTGGTGAAGCGTACGCAGAGTCGGGGAAATGGTGTACAGAGTCGGAAGAGCGTGTACTCAGAGTCGGGAGATGCGGTACGTCAGGTCGGGAAGAGTGCGTGTACGCAGAGTCGGTAAAGTCGTGTACAGAGTCGGAATCGTTACTCAGGTCGGGTGAAGAGTCTGTACCAGAGTCGGTGAGAATGCGTGACGTCAGTGGGATGCGTGACGTCAAGTCGGTGAATCGTGTACGTCAGTCGGTGAAGATGCTGTACTCAGATCGGTGAAGATGCGTGTACGTAAGTCGGGGAAGAGGCGTGTAGTCAGAGTCGGGAAGGTGCGTGACGCAGAGTCGGGAAGATGCGGTACGTCGAGTCGGTAAGATGCTGTACTCAGAGCGGGAAGGTGTACGTCAGAGTCGGGAATGCGTGTAGAGCGTGAGAGCGTGTACGTCAGAAGATGCGTGTACGTCAGAGTCGGTGAAGATGGTAGAAGTCGGGGAAAAGTGCGTGTACGTCAGAGTCGGGGAAGATGCGTGTACGTCAGTCGGTGGAAGATGCGTGTACGTCAGAGTCGGGAAGAGTGCGTGTACGTCAGAGTCGGGTGAAAGATAAGTCGGGGTGGGCGTCAGAGTCGGTGAAGATGCGTGTACGTCAGAGTCGGTGAAGATGCGTGTACGTCAGATCGGGTGGGTGGTGGGGAAGAGTGCGTGTACGTCAGAGTCGGGTGAAGATGCGTGTACGTCAGAGTCGGGTGAAGAGTGGTGTACGTCAAGTCGGGTGAAGGTGAGTCGGGAAAGGCGTGTACAGAGTCGGGGAAGATGCGTGTACGTCAGGTCGGGTGAAGAATGCGTGTACGTCAGAGTCGGGTGAAGAGTGCGTGTACGTCAGAGTCGGGTGAAGAGTGCGTTAACGTCAGAGTCGGGAAGAATGCGTGTACGTCAGAGTCGGGTGAAGATGGTGTACGTCAGAGTCGGGTGAAAGTGCGTGTACGCAGTCGGGTGAAGAGTGCGTGTACGTCAGAGTCGGTGAAGATGCGTGTACTCAGAGTCGGGTGAAATGTGTACTCGGTGGGAAAGTGTACGTCAAGCGAATGTGACGTCAGATGGTGAAGATGCGTGTACTCAAGTGGGGGAAGAGTGCGGTAGCAAGTCGGGGAAGAGTGCGTTTACCAGAGTCGGGTGAAGAGAGTGTACGTCGGTGGGTGAAAGAGGATCGGGGGAAATGCGTGACTCAGAGTCGGGGAAGATTGCAGTTTAATAATTTTTTGAAGCATTGGCAGGTCTAAAGTTACAGCAATCAGAAATCCTACAATTCCGTGAAAAGGGATGAGTGCAATGCATTTATCATTTATAAATGTTTGGATGAAACTTAAAATCATACACACGAGTGCAACATCATTCAAGTTTGGGATCTTAATCTATTAGATGTCGAATAAAATCTGTATATTTAAAATACTATTCGAATTTTAATTTTTTTTTCACGTTATAATTAAGTGCACTTGGTGGAGCTGTGTTTAACAAGTGGATTTTGTATTTGATCACATAAGTTTTTGTCTGCTCGCGAAGTTTGCTTAGATGAAAATGTAGCCTTTAAAAAATGGAATTACTTTTAATCATTATGAATTAAACTGAGTTACATAAATCACCACCACAATGAGAAATCACAGAAACCAAAGAAACAGCAGTCGATTGATTAAGCAGCTATCCATCACTGCTAAAGTCCACATGAAATCAAAATTGACATACTTACTTTGTTTGCAAATTGATCGTTTGTGGTGAACAATCATCCGTGCAAGTCAATCCACACAAAAAAATTTTTGGCTTCGTAATCGAAACTGAAAGTGCCTGCCCTCGGTTGAGAGCGTGACCTCAGAGTGGCTTGACGGTTTAGTGTTGCTTAACATCCGTAACAGAGCCCCCCAGACTGACAGGTGAACAGGCGGCACGTGAAAGGAGAGAAAGCGAGGTGTCATTTTTCTAGACAATCGGTGCTAGTTGGAAAAAAAAGCGCTCGTCACATTTGCTCATTTAGATTCCGTTTGTCAGTCGGATAGAGTCTGGAGAAAGAGCGGGAAGAGTTGCCGGTTAGCGTCAGAGTCGGGAAAGGGAGCAGCTGTACCCCAGAACGTGAACGAGAATACCTCTGGTACAAATGATTTGAAGGAGTACGGGTAAGAGTCGAAACGCAAGTCAAGATTGCTGCAGGGTTCTAAATTAACTTTTTTGATCACGCCAATTGGCGGTAACTTTCTAATTACCAGCCAATCAGAATTTCCACTAGCCAAATTTTTTTCCGGTGAAAAAAGAAAATTATGATGCACTTATTGCATTTGATCATTTTATTAACATTGTTGGCATGGAAAACACATATAAAATACAATACAACACCGAAAGTGCAAACATTTCATTTCAAGTTTGGGATCTATCTATCTATCTATTAGGGATGTGCACGAATATTCAAATTTTCGATCTGTAATTATTATTCAAAAAAATAAACTACTATTCGAATTTTAATTTTTTTTTCACAGTTATAATTAAGTGCACTTGGTGGAGCTGTGTTTAACAAGTGGATTATTTGTATTTGATCACATAATGTTGTTGTCTGCCTCGCGAAGTTTGCTTAGATGAAAATGATAGCCTATTAAAAAATGGAATTACTTTTAATCAATTATGAATTAAACTGAGTTATCATAATATCACCACCACAATGAGAAATCACATGAAATCCAAAGAAACAGCAGTCGATTGATTAAGCAGCTATCCATCACTGCATTAAAGTCCACATGAAATCAAAATTGACCATACTTACTTTGTTTGCCTAAATTGATCGTTTTGTGGTGAACAATTCATCCGTGCAAGTCAATCCACACAAAAAAATTGTTTGGCTTCGTAATCTTTAATCAAATTCTGAAAATGCCCCTCCCCTCTGCGTTGGAGGACCTTGCCCGATGACGTAGGCTTGACGGTTTAGGTGTCTGCTTAACATCCGTAACCACGCCCCTCCAACTGACAGTAGACAGGCACACAGCGTGTGAAAGGAGAGATGGCGAGGAGGTGCATTTTTCAAGATCCAATCAGGTGCTAGTTGGAAAAAAAAGCCACGCTCACTATTTTGCCTCATTTAGTATTCCGTTTCTCTCGGAAATACGTCACAGCACTGGAGAAAAGCCGTTTGCAACTTCCGGTTCATGGGGACTTTAACGACTGCAGGTAAGCAGCTGTACCCGATGGAATCGTGATACGAGATGATACCTTCTGGTAGCAAAATGATTTTGAGGGAGACAGGTTTAAGCACAGAAAACGCAAAGTGCTGTCACTTTGCACACAAACACACGCGCGCGTCTCTGCAACGTCTGTCAGCGCAGCGCGTTTTCTCACTCAAGCATGATATATTTTTTTCTCAACTTGAACGTGAAACAATATAAACACGATAATCATATACTGACTCGAGTATGTACGTTCTGTACAATAATTGCGCGTCTGCTTTTTTTTTTTGTTGCGTTTTTTCCCCGTCCACGCTGCTTGAGCTTAAATGCTTTTGTTTATATTTTTTGTTTACACATATTGTTTAATGTTTTCAACTAAAAGAAAACCTTAAGATATATAGTAAGCTTGTTGTGTATATTGCCTAATGTATAAACTTGTTCAGAAATAATGACAAAAACCTTAAACTTAAAAAAATAACGTATCCTATCTCTTGATAAACAACATTTAAATTTAAACCCAGAAGTCTGTCCCAACCACTGCCGCATTTAGTTTAATCTCAACTTTTTACTTTACTTTACTTGGTCCCTCCTCTTTCAGTCTATGCTCCCTGCTCTGGCTCCGTTCGTTCTTCGTCTTTCTTGTGTTTTCTGGTGGATGCTCCGTTCGTTTCCATGATCATTTTTCGCGCTGGTTTCACTCAAGCGGCAACCTCCCCGTCTCTCTCTTGAAACCAACACGGAAGTGAATTAAATTGCAATTCATCGACTGGCCGCTTGAGGCTGGCTGCAAAAGTGAGTCCAATCTGTATCTCCCCCATGTTAAAATGCCAAATTTTACAGCAGAAACAAATATGTTTACAGCCTGGTGGCAAAAGTTTTTTTCGTCTATATAGCTAATTTTGCCCTTCATGACAACTGTGAGGGGAGTGAATTATTTTACAACTCATCCGTTTAAATTATATTAAGTCTTACAGTTCTGCATAATTAAGGGCGTGGCCACTTGAGTGACAGCCGTTTGTCTGCTGTCTGTTTCTGTTAGCGTCACCCTCAGCTAATTCCAGCAGCTGCTGTTCTTGACAACTCTGTCGTGTTTGTGCTTTTTTGGGATTATTTCATTCAATTTTGGATTATTTCATACAATCCACTCGTTGGATTCCGTTGTTGTCCAGTATGGAGAGACAAAAGGCGCTGTATTTCAGTTGTTTTCCTCGCATGCACTAATTATGTCGACAATTTTCGTTGCTTTTTGAAGTTTAGATTTAAAAAACGTCTATAGATATAGAGACTACACTCGTTATGTGGTAGCCTACTGTTGCGCATCACGGAACAGATATGCTTATTTAACTTTGTGTTAAATAAAAGTACCGTCAGATGAAATCTGCAGGTGTCAGCGCTTTCTCTCCGTCCCTGCAATAGTGCACACCCTTGAATGAGCGTGGATTTCTAGTGCATTTACTTGAACTTCTGAGGTAATACTTGGTTTAACCATTTGAGAAATTGACATGCGGCCAAAATATGTTCAAATGGACTGAATAAAGCTCTTTACGAACTTGACGTGACTGACATGTGCATGAATCACTGTCAGGTTACTGCATGATAAATACATGTTTAACTAGCAGATTATAATAATAATGCATCACGATACACATACATTGTCATTGTCATACATTTTAGTTACATCTTTTAACTATTATAGTATTTTGAAGGGGAGAAACATGAACTTTAAACAGTTAGCTTTACTCAGCTGCCACTTTAGTTTAGTGCGAGGCCAGTAGGTAGCATCTCAGCTCCTCCCACGGCCCGCTCTTTGCCCATTTTTGTTATCGGGAGTGACGAGAGATGACGTAGTGCCAAGATGGCGGCGGTTGGCCCGCCCACTTTAGGCTTCAAAACGCTCTTCAGAAACCTACGGGTGACGTCACGCACACTACGTCATTCTTTTTTACAGTCTATGTTTCACTGCAAACTGCGCGCAGCCAATGGGCGTATGAAACTCATCACGTTACGGCACAGTGTTCATGGAAATGTAGGAAGTACTGCCAGGGGATAAATGACCGAGAACAAAACCTTATGCATCACCGGCCAAACTGGCTAGTAAGTTTTTATTAACACCCGCCAAAACGAATTTTTACCCGCATTTGGCGGGTTGGCGGGTGTTAATTTAGAACCCTGATTGCGTGTACGTCAGAGTCGGGTGAAGAGTGAGTCGGGTGAAGAGTGCGTGCACGTCAGAGTCGGGGGAAGAGCGCGTGCACGTCAGAGTCGGGGGAAGAGCGCGTGTCACGTCTCAGAGTCGGGGGAAGAGCGCGTGCACGTCAGAGTCGGGGGAAGAGCGCGTGCACGTCAGAGTCGGGGGAAGAGGCGTGCACGTCAGAGTCGGGGGAAGAGCGCGTGCACGTCAGAGTCGGGGGAAGAGCGCGAGCACGTCAGAGTCGGGGGGAGAGCGCGTGCACGTCAGAGTCGGGGGAAGAGCGCGAGCGCGTGCACGTCAGAGTCGGGGGAAGAGCGCGAGCGCGTGCACGTCAGAGTCGGGGGAAGAGCGCGAGCGCGTGCACGTCAGAGTCGGGGGAAGAGCGCGTGCACGTCAGAGTCTGTGAAGAGTGTGTGTACCTACATCAGGCCGGCTGTAGTGGATCTGATGAGATGGAGATTGATGTTCTTCGTGATCTCTTCAGTTGTGGCCGATGAAGGAGCGCAGCTGCTGCCCTCGTTCACACACACACACACACACACACACGCAGTCACTCCGTATCCATGGAAACGCTCCGGTGCTGATGTCGTGCTGTGATGGGTTATTGGGTAAATCAGCTCAGACGCATGAAGTGACCCGGGTACGGCTCTCATTTCACAGAAATCGACAAAAACACAAATACGAGACTCTCGTATACAAGAAATGATGCGCTTGCACCATATATGTGGCGTTCTGTCACGCTACGACTGTATTACACCATGGACCAAGTGCTAATTTTTTTTTTTTTTTTTTTTAATGCCACAAGAACAAGAGGTTTTACATATTCACAATATCACATTAACATTAGCTGCCAGGAAATAATAATAAAGAAAAAGTTTTACATAAAATCCAGTGCTTTCAAAGCATTGCATGTTTTCATTGTTTTTTTGTTTTTAGTTTGTTCCAAAAGAGGCACATATAATTTAAAGTCATTTATAAAATGTGAAAAATGTGGTTTACCTTCAGCCCACTTCTTTTTATGTGTATGATATTTCCTAATAAAACAAAAAACTGTATAATATGTTGTTCTTTACATTCCAAATTGTCATTCTGAAATAAGAAAAGCCCATCAAAAACACAAATTTCTATCATACACTTCAGTTTTCTATTAATAAAGATTTCTAAATCTTTCCAAAATAATCTTGAGTAAATACAATGAAAAAACTGATGCAAAATCGTTTCATTTTCTAGTGCACAAAATTCACACGTATATGAAATATTAAGCTTAAATCTTAAAAAAAAAAAACGTATTTTGTAAGACACTTCCTTAATTTTGTTATTAACACAAAACTTGTTTGGTTGGACCAAGTGCTCCTGAAAAGGTTTTTTTTAAGAGTTGTTTTCTCATGCAGAGGCAAACCACTGAATACTAGACCAGTGAGCGCCACCTAGAGGCCTAGACGAGGAACTACATAAAATGATCACAGCTGGGTCAAAAAGGGTATTTTTACATACAAGTACAGGGTTTATAACATCCACTCAGAATAATAATGGTTATGAGAATCTTGGCATCTCAAGATAAGCTAAAAATACATTTTAATGTGTTGGAATAAAATTAAAACACTTTAGTTTAGGGTCAGATTCTCACCATTGCTTATTATGCATATTGGCTGCTCACTAAGATATTGGCTGTTTATCACTTATAAAGCTCATATTAATCACTCATTCTAGATCCCTTCATCTAAACTTAACAACCACCTTACTAACTATTAATAAGCCGTCATTAGGAGTTAACTGAGGCAAAAGTCATAGTTTGGACCCTAATCTAAAGTGTGACCAAAATTGTGTTTGTATTTTAAATTTGTTTTAAGTTTTATGGTTACTAGAAAAATAATTTACGTAATGCTGATATTTACACAATCCTTCATTTTGCATTATTGTTTAATTTACAATATCATTACATTATACAGATCGTCTCCTTCTGTCAAATATAACATTTAAGAAAATGCTGATGGTTATTAACCCTTTAAAACCTGAAGCTAAAATAGGTCGTTTTCACATGTTTTGTTGTTTTGACTCTACAATCACAATTCAAGCACAAGTGTCATTTTTGTTTCTGAAAAAAAGTAGCTTTCAATAAATTAGTTATTGACCATTACTTGTGGTTAGTTTGGAAAGAGAATTTAAATAGACATACTAGAATAAATTTACTGATTTCTATTTAGAAATAAATAAATTAAAAATCACGAGCAAAAGAATCTAACACTTTAAAGTAGAAAAATGAACTATACTACGTTTATACAAGGGTTGACACATGAGTCATTTTATTGATGCATTATGCCAACTGGAGAGAATGACAAAATGCTTTTTTTTATATATTTGCAATAAAATGCCGAATCTGACCCAAGGTTTTAAAGTCCCCCTGTAGTTAATAATTGTATCCCTTAAAACTCATCTTTGATCACCAAAATAAAATAAAAAAATTAAAATCCTTGAAAAAAAAAATCTTCATGCCTTAAAATATCTTGAATGTAACTCGACACCCTTGCCTCATTTAGGCGGTTCTATGAATATGCAAATGAGCCCCGCCTCCACTCACTCCCAAAAATACTCAGCAATGCTGTCGACTTATGAATTTACACATGGTTTGTCTTACAGCATATTAAAAACACCACATAGACACATAAACATCATTAAAAACTGAATTATAAATTAATAATAAATAAAAATAAATTTTAAGATTTTAAGGTGATACACATCTTTTATATCACTGTATTAGTCCATTAAGCTATGTTAAGCATTTTATATGTCCAGCAGGGAAATAGTAGGGGGAAACCCTAGTAATGCATGCAGCACAATCGCCGCATAAACAACCATAAAATATATGTCAAACTCAAATTAAATTGCCTGTACAGCGCTGGGGAATAACATTATAATCTCGTTCACGGTAGAGAAAGATGCATAGGCTACACAGGAAAAGTAATTGTGAAGACACTGCATTTAGACGTCATAATAATCACAGAAACGCTTACATTGTTGTAAATTAGTTTTTATGAATGAATGGCTTGCTCTAACTGCTCTATCTTCATCAACAACACGCGCTTGCACCCCCTGCTGGTGAGGAAGACAAACAGCAGATGGAGATTATGCTCGGTAATCTACTGCTTTTCCTGCAGTTCCTGGATGTCAACATTGAATTTACTGTCGAATTTGAACCACTGAATTTGTGGAAGCGAATTTGTAAAGCGAAATAAAATGGACCGAAAACCGCCTGTTGAATATTATAGGTTGTATTTTTAATCAGTTTGAATATTTTGGAAGTTGTCAGGTATGTGAAAGAGAGGACCCAAATGCGCTGTAGCAATAAAACAGTCTTTAATTAACTCAGGATGCTGCCCACAGGCAAATAGTAGTAACAGAAAAAAACAGTCAATAAGTAATGTAAAACATAAATAGCCAGCAGTGTGGACTGAAGAAACGGAACGTAAATCCTCCCTTGGACAGCGATGCGCAGACTGCGTCAATGGTCTCAGGAGGAGAACAGCAGGTCTAGAAAACCTCGGAATCCCAGAGCACAGAGGAAGGGGGATACTGGCGCTGGTCTCTGCAATAGTTTGAGCTGAGAAGAGTTCAGAGTGCGAGCAACAACACACACAGAGTAATACCTGCAGCCGGATAACGTTCAGCAGTTACTGTTAGACAACCGGACAGGACAGGACAAGACAGGAACGAGAGGTGAGTACGCGGAAATACTTCAAGCATGTACATGAATTATCCGACGACAAGACAGGGGAGCATGAGGACTAGAAGAAGCAAACACAATTAGGAGGAAAGGGGGAGCAGGTGGAGAAATGATTAGCGCGATTACAGGAGTAGAGTAGGAAGAGCTGAGAGTGATGAGAGAGCGTGAGTAATGTGTGTGCGCTAGAGGAGCGGAGAGTGAATGAACAGGAGAGGGAGACAGAGAAACGAGAGAGAGAGAGACCAGGATCATGACAGTACCCTCCCTCAACGAGCACCCCCTGGCGCTCCAGTGGGAGAGGACTGGCGAGAACGGAGGAAGTCATCGATGAGCGAGGGGTCCAGGACGTCCTGGGAGGAGACCCAACTTCTCTCCTCAGGACCGTACCCCTCCCATTCGACCAAATACTGGTGTCCCCGACCACGACGACGCATGTCTAACAATCTCCTGACCCTATAAACCGGGGACCCCTCGACAAGAACGGGGGCACCAGACGAGAGGAACGCGAACGGCCGGCTTGATACAGGAGACATGAAAGACCGGATGGACACAACGCAGATTAGGGGAATGTTGAAGCTTTACGGCGACAGGACTGACGATCTTAACTATTCGAAATGGACCGATGAAACAGAGGGGCCAACTTACGAGACTCGGATCTGAGAGGTAAATTTGAAGTGGAAAGCCACACTCTTTGTCCGCAAGTATAGTGAGGACTCTTGACACGACGCCTATTTGCAGCAATGCTCATGCGTCTTCTAGAACGACAGAGAGCTGATCTCACCCTCCTCCAAGTACGTTTGCACCGGCCGATAAATGCCTGCACTGACGGGACATTAGATTCAGAGTCTTGAGACGAGAACAAAGGGGGTTTATAACCCAGGCAACAGTGAAACGCCGATAGACCTGTGGCAGAAGATGGGAGAGAATTGTGCGCATATTCTGCCCAGGACAGCTGCTCGGAACAGGATGCGGGATTGCGATGGGAGAGACTGCGGAGGATGCGACCGACAATTTGATTGGCTCGTTCAGCCTGCCCGTTAGTTTGTGGGTGAAAACCCGAGGAAAGGCTGGCAGAAGCCCCGATCAAACAGCAGAATTCTTTCCAAAACTGCGAGGCGAACTGTGGCCCCCTGTCCGAGACTATATCGGAGGGAAGGCCGTGAAGCTTAAAAACGTGATCGACTATGACCTGGGCGGTCTCTTTGACAGAAGGGAGCTTTGCAAGCGGAATAAAATGTGCGGACTTTGAAAAACGGTCAACGACAGTAAGAATGACTGTGTTACCAGCGTAAAAATCGAGCGCGAAACAGAACCAAGGACGTGAAGGAACGGGCAAGGGCCTGAGCAAACCGGACAGGGGTGAATTGCCCGCCTTAGTTTGAGCGCAAATGACGCAGGAGGCGATAAAACGTCACGTGTCCCGTTCAAGGATGGGCCACCAGAAACGTTGACGGATCGCAGCGAGAGTGCCCCGTACGCCGGGATGGGCGACCAATTTAGAAGAACGTCCCCATCGGAGAACAGCTAAACGCGCAATGACTGGGACAAAAAGGTGGACCTTAGGGCAGTTGCGAGGAGACGCGACGCGAGAGAGAGAACGCTTAACCAATTTCTCGATTCCCTAGACCGTTGTGCCCACCACTCGGCCAGGAGGTAAAATCCTTTCCTGGGTAGGGGCGGAGGCTGAGGAGTCGAAAAGGCGAGAGAGCGCGGCGGGCTTAACATTCTTGGCTCCAGGACGGTAGGAGATGGTGAAATCGAAGCGTGTAAAAAATAATGCCCAACGGGCTTGACGTGCGTTCAATCTCTTGGCGGAACGGATATACTCCAAATTCCTATAATCCGTCCAAACAATGAAAGGGACAGGGGCTCCCTCTAACCACTGACGCCACTCCCCCAAGGCTAAACGGATGGCAAGTAGTTCGCGATTCCCAACATCATAGTTTCACTCAGCGGGGGTGAGACGATGAGAAAAAAAAGCACAGGGGTGTATCTTTCCATCAGCGGCGGAACGTTGGGAAAGAACCCCCCCGACCCCCACTTCAGAAGCGTCGACCTCGACTACAAACTGTTTAGTGACATCGGGGGTTATGAGAATCGGTGCGGTAGTAAAACGAGTCTTGAGAAAGTCAAACGCCTTCTGTGCGGGTTCAGACCAAGAAAATCTAGACTTGACAGAAGTCAGGGCCGAAAGTGGAGCAGCAATCTGACTAAAATTGAGTATAAAACGATGATAAAAATTGGCAAAGCCAAGGAACCGTTTCAGCGCAACGCGAGAATCAGGAACGGGCCAATCAATAACTGCCTGGACCTTAGCAGGGTCCATACTAACTCCCTTCGCCAAAATGACCGAACCAAGAATGTAACCGAGTGCGTGTGAAAAGAACACTTCTCTGCCTTAACATAGAGACGATTCTCAAGTAAACGCTGCAGGACACGACGGACGTGCTGGACATGAACCTGGGGAGAGGGTGAGAAAATAGTATGTCATCTATATAAACGAAAACAAAGATATTGAGCATATCGCGAAGTCATTAACAAGGGCTTGAAAGATGGCGGGAGCGTTGACCAGCCCGAACGGAAGAACTCGTATTTAAAGTGCCCTAGAGGCGTGTTAAAGGCGGTCTTCCACTCGTCCCCCTCCCTAATGCGAACGAGATGGTAAGCGTTGCGGAGATCGAGCTTAGTGAAGATCCTTGCTCCCTGTAAGACTTCGAAGGCCGATGACATCAGAGGCAAGGGGTAGCGATTCTTTACAGTGATGTCATTCAACCCACGATAGTCTATACAGGGACGCTAAGGAGCCGTCTTTCTTCTTAACGAAGAAGAAACCCGCACCGGCGGGAGACGAGGAGGGAACAATAATACCGGCGTTAAGGGAATCGGAGAGATAATCCTCAAGAGCCTTGCGTTCTGGGACGGACAAGGAATATAGTCTACCCCGAGGGGGCGTGGTGCCCGGGAGATCTATTCCGCAGTCATACTGCCGGTGAGGGGGAAGAGAAGTGGCCCGGGAACGACTGAAGACCCCTCGCAAATCATGGGCCTCCTCCTGGACGCCTGACAAATCACCTGGCTCCTCCTGAAAAACAGAAACAGAAGAGGCAGGGGGAACAGCAGAGACAAGACAATCGACATGACATGACAATTTCCAAGACAAAATAGTGCTATTAGACCAATCGATCTGGGGTTATGTTGAACTAACCAGGGGTGACCTAAGACTACTGGTGAAAAGGGGGAATGGAAAATTAAAAAAGAAACTGTCTCTCTATGATTTTCCGAAACAGTAAGGGACAGGGGAATTGTCTCATTCTTTATCCCAGGAAGGGAACTGCCATCTAGGGCAAATAGGGGGGTGGAGTTCTTTAAGTCTATTAGGGGAATACCTCGTTCAAGGGCCCATGCTACATCGACAAAGTTTCCCTCCGCCCCCGAATCTATCAAGGCCATGCAGGAGACAGATGAGCTGGGCCAGCAGAGAAAAACGGGAAGAGAGGTGCGGGATCTTGATGGAGAGACCAAGGAAGTAGCGCTCGCCAGTAACCCTCCACCTACTGACGAGCTCTGGCTTGAGACGAAGTGATCAGCCGAAGCACAGTACATGCAGAGACGGTTGGCGATCCTTCGCTCGCGCTCCCTGGCGGGGATACGTAATCCACCAAGCTGCATGGGCTCGGGCTCAGGAGCGGCGGAGGAGAAAAGGCAGCAGATGGAGTAGAGAGCAGCGCAGCCTCCAGATTGCGGGCTCGTCTGCGCCGGTCAAAAGCGCTTTTCCACACGGATGGCCAAGTCAATTAAGGGATCGACACGAGTAGGTACCTCACGAACGAAGATCTCGTCCTTTAGCTCTGAGTTGAGCCCCTCCAGGAATCGAGCCACCAGTGCCGGTTCATTCCAACCGCAAGTTGTTGAAAGGGTGCGAAACTCGATAGCAAAATCTGCGGCGGAGCGTCTACCCTGGCGAAGAGCTGAGAGGACACGTGAAGCTTCCTCTCCATGGACCGAACGGTCGAAGACTCGAATCATCTCCTCCTTGAAAAGGGAAAAGTCATGGACGCAGTCAACCTCCACCTCCCAGTTTGCCGCTCCCCATTCGCGAGCTCGCCCGGCGAGGAGAGAGATAACATAGGCCACCTTGGCCCTGTCCTCGGCATATGTAGAAGGCTGCAGAGAAAACACAACCTCGCACTGGGTGATAAAGGAGTGGCACTGAGTGGGCTCACCCGAATAGCAAGGAGGGTTGTTAATCCGCGGCTCGGGTGGTTCGCCGGTCTCCGTAGATGCGGGAGGATGACGGCGGAGATCATGAAGCTGTAGTGAGAGGTCCGAAACCTGGGCTGCCAAGGACTCCACAGCATGTCTCGCGGCGGATAACACCTACTGATGTCTGCCCAGCATCGCACCCTGGGCCTCAATAGCAGTCTGGAACGGGTTGCCACTCGCTGGGTCCATGCCTGGTCGGATTATTCTGTCAGGTATGTGAAAGAGAGGACCCAAATGCGCTGTAGCAATGAAACAGTCTTTAATTAACTCAGGATGCTGCCCACAGGCAAATAGTAGTAACAGAGAAATACAGTCAATAAGTAATGTAGAACATAAATAGCCAGCAGTGTGGACTGAAGAAACGGAACGTAAATCCTCCCTTGGACAGCGATGCGCAGACTGCGTCAATGGTCTCAGGAGGAGAACAGCAGGTCTAGAAAACCTCGGAATCCCAGAGCACAGAGGAAGGTGGGATACTGGCGCTGGTCTCTGCAATAGTTTGAGCTGAGAAGAGTTCAGAGTGCGAGCAACAACACACACAGAGTAATACCTGCAGCCGGATAACGTTCAGCAGTTACTGTTAGACAACCGGACAGGACAGGACAAGACAGGAACGAGAGGTGAGTACGCGGAAATACTTCAAGCATGTACATGAATAATCCGACGACAAGACAGGGGAGCATGAGGACTAGAAGAAGCAAACACAATTAGGAGGAAAGGGGGAGCAGGTGGAGAAATGATTAGCGCGATTACAGGAGTAGAGTAGGAACAGCTGAGAGTGATGAGAGAGCGTGAGTAATGTGTGTGCGCTAGAGGAGCGGAGAGTGAGTGAACAGGAGAGGGAGACAGAGAAACGAGAGAGAGAGAGACCAGGATCATGACAGAAGTGAAATATGAAAGGTGAAAATGGATTATTGAAATTTTACTAATGAAAATGTGTTTGAAATGTTTTGAATTTAAATTTTCACAGCTTAAATATTCAACCATGCTAAATTTCAGCCCATAAAAATGCAAGCCCTAAAAATACAATGCATTAAAATACAAGCAGGGTTAATGCAATGCATATTTTTTTCAAGTAGTACAATTCAACGGCTTTTTGTTTCAAAAACATTTGTCATTATTTTACTTCCATACATATAGCTGTCCTGTAAATAATTTAGTGAATAAGTTAGTCTTGCACTAACATCATAAAACGAGGTGGAAGAAATTCAAAATCAGACGAGAATCAAAGAACAAGTCAGTTAATAACTTTCATAAAAATACTTATTAGTGACTCAGTTAGATATGACTTCAGGCAGAAATGAAGGGAAAATGAAATGAAAATTCAGTGTTAATGAATATGGAGGGGAAATATAATGATGATCCAGTACGGTCTCTTACGGTTTTTACCAACTGCTTACACACAAAACCTTTTCATGTCACACGATTTTTGAAACCTCTCACTCAAAGTGCAAAACTACATGCCAAATCTTCAAAACCAAAAGCTATTTCTCAGCCTTTGACTCAGTGTGTAGTGTTTTGAAAAAGTGTTTTATGCAATTGAAAACTATTCTCTACCTAAAACACAAAGATCTATCAGGAAGTGAGTTGCTTTCCTTTTCCAAACACAACCAATCAAAATGCTACACTTATTCACCAGATCACACAGACACACTCCTCACATGTGCAAACACTACGTAATTGCTTACGTAAATGTTTATAGTTTTGTTGTATGCTAATAGTATACAACAGTAATGTTTGGCCTAATAAATATTTTCTGTTTCTACATTGCATTGGCGTTTCCGGTGTTGTTACCAGCAGATTACTTTCAATGTACATTGTATTATATAAGCCTATGAAAGACCAAGAGCTTTAGATTTAGAACAGCAGTGTTTACATGGTATATCCAAAAATGTATTATTATGAAAGAAGTTTTTGCCATTTGATGCAAATGCTTCATTCTGACATGTGTTTATGGCATTTTGAATGCAGTGTTGCATTTTGAAGGAGATGTGAGGCATTTTGCATTTTGTGTGTGCAGTTTTGAGAATTGTGTGTAGAGTTTTGAAAAAAGGAGACTTAGTCTTGAAAACGTGTGTAAGCAGTTGGTAAAAACTGTAAATAACCCAGGACATGTCAGGTTATGAGTAGCATTAATCTCTGTCACCTGACACCCATAACATTATGTTTACTCTCACGCATTGTCTGGCTGTATTCTCAGTCACACATGATGAAAGTATTTTTGAGACAGGGTACCAGCAGATAATATGATATCTGTTCATCAGATAGTACTGTTCTTTGTCTTCGCTGAACACCTCGACCTCCTCTCACACAAACTCTTCCTCTCAGATTTCTATCCATTGTAGGGCCTCACAAACCAGTGCTGTCTGAACTGGCTTACTGTATATGTTCCCTCACATCATTAGCCACAGTGTGATCAATTTTGAGTTGTTGTGTTCAAGTGGTGACGCATATGCTTTAATTGTGTTTGACTTTTGTCACCAGTGCTCACCATTATGCAGCACGGGTGCATCACAATGAAAATGTGTTGGCAAGTTGTGTCTAAACAGGTGAAAAGTGCTTATGGTTTTGCCAAAAGAGTGATTGATTCAATCAGTGGGTTCAGGCAACTGAGCATTTGGTTCAGACAATAGGGTTTAGTGTTTTAGCAATTGAGAAAAACTGTAAAAGCTGGATTTTCACCACAGCGGGACTTTAAGTGAATGAAAAACAGTGGAGAAAGAGGCATTGTGTATATAATAACTGTTTATTGGATTCCTGCAATATGTTTTTAAAGTGACAGCAGCCTAATATTCCTGCGGTTTCTGTGTTTTTAATGTTAATCAAACAACACTGCAAATAAATCATGCTGATGAGATCTCTTCTAAACTTTAAAGTTGTGAGAGTTTTCTAATTTTTTGTCTCAGGGGTCAAATGTGAGAAGCAGGATAAGAATAAGCTATTAATTGTTGCACAGCCCTACAATTTTCACGTACAGTAGGCCTACATGAAAAACAGGTTATTGGTCTTTCACAGCATCTTTATCTCTATTCCTTCTGCTACGAACAAATTATGTTCCACATTCAAAACATGAAATAAGGTTATGGTTCCCGACACAGCAGTCAGTAAATGAAAGGCTCGACACTGGAAAACAAAAGCGCAATTCAAGACTGCAAATTGAATTTGGTAATATCCATTAATGTCGAGAGACAGAGACCGAGAATGCGCTTCAGGGTAATTACCTTCAATTTTCTGCTATTAAACTCTATCAGAATGGACAGAGCACACACACACACACCGCTGCCCTTTGCTGTATCTAAATATAACACTGGGTCGTTCTGAGGAACTGTTGACATCTGCCAACTAATGAACTAATGAACAACTAGAAGTAAATAAGGATAACATTCAGAATCATAGGAATAGCCCGAGTTTGAAGCTAATATATATACTGTAGCCTATATATTGCATGGCATTATGAACTTTTCCAAAATATTGCAGTGTTTATTTTAAATGATTTATCTGTATTTGTAAATTAATGTTTCAATCTTTAATGAGAATAAGTTCCTCTTGCAGCATCTCTTCTCTTCTCTGATGATGTGGGCGGAGCTATAACCTGTCACTCACATGTGATCAGCCAATAGCAAACCACAACTATCCAATCAATTCCTCACAGACACGATCAAGCCCCGCCCACATTTGCTCTCGTTCCAGAAGCGCTTCACTCGATATACGACACAATAGAGAGAAGGTGAGCTTTCATGCCGACTTTAAGTTTATAAAGTGGAATTTAATAAATGTTGTTACTCAATGGACTTCACGTACGGTTGTATATATTCATACATAATACTATAGAAAAACCTTATAGGTGCAACTTTTAAATTCTACATGAGTTGCTGCCTATTCCAGGCAATGCCATTTAGTCAGATCGCTCAATTAATAATCTGTTCAAAATAATCAAATACTTCCTGATTATGTAAAAAAAAAAAGAATAATAATATAAATATGTTTTTTTTAAAGCAGACCTCGTTCAACTCATCAATAGCCTACTGAATTTCAAGGACAGATAAGTAAAGGTCCACTTTGAAAGTCTTCATTCTGTAGCTAGTTTCAGATGCAAAGTAAAATATTTCGATAAAATGCGTAAAGAAAATCTTGAGACTTTAAAAGTCTAAAAACACTGAAACAACCAGAATATCCATTGATGTCCTCGTCGCTGTAATTTCACCAGCAAATCCCATCTTGAAGTATGACCAAGGGTCAATTCAAATCTGTACAATTGCATAATGTTATGCAATGCTTTAACCAGTTTAAGGGCTGGGAATTATGACGATATAACTATAATTATGATTGATATAAGTAATCATCCAGATTTAGATCTACCTATATATTGTATTTATAGTCTATAATGCATTCACAGGCTTTGCTTAATGTCAGGATTCCTCAAATCCACTCCGGCCAAATCAACAAAATCAGGCCAAAACAAAGTTCATATTACACCCAATAATCAAAATAATGAACTTTTAAAATAGCATCATATCAACACTTTAGAAGCCATGGGCATTTTTGTAAAGTATATAAATTTTTTTATGCCAAGCTGTAAAATATTTGGTAACACTTTATATTAAGACCCGCAAACAACTGCGTAAGTAAACCGAAATTACGGTGTACGTTTCTGTAATTATAGTGTACCTCCGTGTAGGTATAAGGGAACAATATGTTAAGTTTTGGGTAATAAAAGGGTACAACCAGATATACAAGCAAATTATTTATAATGTAATTATTTTAAAACTAACAGATACCTATTCTGTTAAAGGTGAACTAAGTAACTTTTTTACCTTAACCGAACAGCTTTGGAGTCATTGTAATGTTTATATTACTGATTTCGTGTTGAATTTCTGGCAAAATATGTTCTTGTGCAATGTAGTTATAGGGTAATTTTGACATCTGTGGGTTGTAAATTAAACGTATATATATATATATATATATATATATATATATATATATATATATATATATATATATATATATATATATATATATATATAGTGAGATCGTATATGGCTGTATGTAAATATGTAAAAAAAAATATATTTATTGGCTTTTCTTACTAAACTACTTAAGCCAATGCAGTTGTTTGCGGGTCGTAATATAAAGTGTTACCAAATATTTTACTGGGTAGAAAAAAAGTAAAACTATTTTTTAAATATCTTCTCTTTAATCCTTATCATGAACAACTGGAAAAGTCATGCAAATCCATTGAGTAAAAAGAACATGAAGAACATTATTTCTGGAAGTCAATAAATGATCCTCTGCCGCCATCTAATGCTTATACTGGCAATTCATGTCTTTTATTTTTTAAATAAAAGTGTTTTCTATCAAATGTTGGAGAAACGTTCGGTTTTACAGATGGGGGCAATCTCAGAAGGATGAACTGTTGTGGCAAACAAAGTCTATCACTGAAGAAGAGACAAACATGTGCCGATTGTCTTGAAGAGTATGAATCCCTGCAAGGAAAGGTCAGCATGCAGTCATCCTGTGACAGTGAAGCATCCTTCATCATTTATAGTTTTATCTCCCAGAGTGTTATCTTTCTAGGCCAAGGGAAATATTTCCACCTATAACTGAAACACGTCTAGACTGTTCATCATATTGTATGCTTGAGTCCCTCCTGTCACGGTCACACACTTCTCATTGTCCAGCCTCGCATACAAAGGTCACACACATACATACATAATTACTATCATGTTTCTAAGAATATAAGAAAATGCAAACATATAGAACATATTTAAATTTCTTCCACAGAACAAATAATGTTTTTGATCATCACATTAAAAATAACATTTGAACTGTAGGAAAAATGTTGCGTGTGAATGTTTATTACAGACACTGTGTAGAATATTTTATTCCAATGTTCTCATTCGCTTCAAGTCTTTATTGCAATCAATAAAACTGGTTTATTGGCAAATTTATAATGAGTCATTTATAATTATTTACCGTAATATAAAGTAGAAGTGGCTATAGGTTAAAATAAGTGTTGGATACAACACTAACTAGAGCTGGAGGGCCTTGACATGTTGTTCTGGATATTAATATAGATCAAAAAAAAGATTAAGAACCACTGCTGTCTTTAAAGCTACAATATGTAAGATTTTTGTAATAAAATATTCAAAAAATCACTTGCACACATATATTTCCTGCAGTTGTGTACTTACAATATCCCAAAAGTTCCCAAAGATTTTTAATTTCAGAGAAACTCCCATTTTAAATAATGGTTCGTCCATGTTCATTCGTCGCCTGTTGATGACGTAATATCCGCGTTATTCCTGGTTTCCGCTCGCACTGCCGTAGTAACCATGGCGACAGATGTGCGGCAACTGCGTTACGTCTAGCGCACGCTCACGCTGTTGTTGTTTAGTTCAAACATTATGGATCATGGCAAGCAGACTTTGGGACAAAAGCAGAACTGAAACGAGGATCAATATTAGCGTAGCGTTTTCAAGATGTCGAGAGCTAGCGTCCGCGGCTAACTTCCACTCGACAGAGTCACTCTTACATGAGCTTTATTACACAGGTGAGCAAATGTACATAAAACTACTCAATGTTATACTGCTCAACATGATGAAATGTTAGAATATGATCAGTATGTTATGCTAATGTTGATCTAGCTTACTTAGTCTCATACAGACAAACTAACACACAGAATAGCATTATAACTTTAACACACTCAAATGCAGTTTAACGTTAGACCAAGTGAAACAGCGCTGCGTTACCTCACAAGCTTCATTCGTCTAATAAACTTTTAATACAGCATTAATTCAGCACTTGCATGTAACGTTAGTTCGGTAGAATGAAATATCTTATTCCTTTATATCCGCGGGACTCGCGTGTGGCGCTAGCATCTGTCTCTCATTAGCACTCGCGCCCTTCACTCCACAGTCATGTTAAAAAACATCAATGTATTCACTCATCCATAAACATTATTAGATCCATCGGCATGACGACAAGTTCCATAATTCTGCTTAGCATCATAAACCTACGCCTTTGTTATTGTAAGAGGTTAGCGACGAAAAAATGACATATTGCAGCTTTAAGCACAGAAGAAGTCCACGTCCTACAGAGAGAGAGAATATAATGCATTAAAAAAGGATAAAAAAAAGTAGAATGTAAACTTTAATTTTTCACGATCAGTGGATTTAATCGTACTTACAGTCGTTGGGATCTCAACAGTTTTCTTCTGAAAAACGTGTGTCTCATTGATATAGTTACTGGGGAAATATCCCACGACACCCATCTGGTCTACGTATCGCTCCCCGTAAACCTGCAAACACAGAGCATGATTCTCACAGATCAGCTGAGATACATGTGAAATACAGTCCATCCAGACAAACACGATTCTGCCATCGCAAGATTCAATGCATAATCAGACAAAGTCCTCATATTTATGCCAGGGCATTTTTTCAAATACGCCGCACTTTCGCCGCATAAAGAGCCGCTGTTTCCCTGTGTCCATGGGAACGTTATGAAGTGACGTAATTACGCGACGTGAACATCATCGAAAAGCTGTAAAACAGGAAGCACACATTTTATTTATTTACATTTTATTTTTTCATTTTTACAGAACTTGTAGCATATTCCTTTTGTAAAGCTCCAGAACTTGTTTGACTCATCAATGTTTTGTAAGTTTGAGCCGTGTGTTTATAGAGAGCCTAAGCCCCGCCCCTCCGCTTCCAGCTCATGGGACCTTATTTTGGAAAAAATATGTATGGTAGTCAATGGCGAGAGACAACTTATCTTTTTATTTATTTATCATCAACGAACACCACTAACCACTCGATGAGAGTCACAGTTTTAGAAAACGAATGTTGGGTTGTTTTAAGCACATGTTTGTGCATGCCCATAGACAGCCACTCTGAAGCGCTCAGAGGCGATCCTAAAAGAGTCTAAAAGTCGAGACAGGACCCATCGTCACATTCCACGATTTCATTCACATTGTCCACCACTCTAGTTCATCCAAAACACACTAGAATATAGACTCAAAGTGATAAATACCCAAATTATCCTTTAAATCCTACAAAGGTTTGGAGGCCTATAACCAGATGGTGTGTGGATGGGTGAGGGAGATGCGGTACCCCGTTATCAACGACCGTTGTGTTGTGAAGGCCAAAGTAATGCAACAACGTATTTAATCAACCTAACCTTAACTGTATGATATCATTGCGATACTCAAGGTGTAGCCAAGTGACTCTCAATTGTTTTATTTTGTTGTTGTTTTTCAAAGACCTCAAACTTGCTATCTACAATGTACACTATCTGAGTTAGTTTCATAGTGTTTTATTCTATCATATATATATGCACGTGTACAATCTGACACCCCAAAAAACCACACACTATTAGATCGAGAAAGAGTAGGCTGAAGCTATCAAGCGCCTCCTTTCCTCTGATAACTTCTGGCATTCCTCTCCCTGTTTTTAAAAAAAAAAAAAAATTTGGCGTTTTTTTTTTTTTTTTTTAACCTTTTATTAGAATAAGACAGTAGTTAGACAGGAAGTGAGGTGGGAGAGAGAGAGGGGGGAAGGGATCGGGAAGGGTCCACGAGCTGGGACTCGAACTCGGGCCGGCACTACTTGTCGACGCACTTGCCCACGAGCAGTGTTCGAATTATACCGTGAGCTTCGGGGGGTACAGCTATTTCGCTGGTGATGTCACTCTCCATTTGGGGGTTAAACATTTTTATTTCTCTGATATGTGCATTTCAAGACGATTGAAGGCCAAAAAAAACGGATAAAAAATAGATTTAAAACCATGTTAGTGGGCAGTAGATTATTTGTCAATACCTGCTCTCTCCTTTTATCCATCACTCTTTCTCTTTCTCTCAGTCTCCTCATCTTGCCCTGTGTCTCTTCCCCTCCTAAAGCTGATATTTTTTAATTTACTGAAGGCTACAAATTGTATTATATTCTCAATATGTACAAATTCATTATTAATCTTGTGCCTAACATGATGAAAACGGCTTTGTTAATGTGTTTGTCCCTCACAATGACACGAGTCCGTTATAGACTTTCAGTTCAAAATGGCGAAATTAGACAAAAGTTTATTAGTTTGCCTGATTATTTTTGTCATTAGTTTAACATTTAAATTATGACCTAAATGGAACGGTCAATTATGAAATGTTTAGTTTAGCTACTTACATCTTCACGCACTTGACCGTAAACTGAAGCGTAAAGGCCTGTACACACCGGGACGAATATCGGCTCGCGTTATTCGTCAGCGTTTTTCAACGCGTTTTTTGTGTTCACACCCAAGCGATTTTCGCTGACGATGAGCCGAGTCAACATGCAAATTCATTCCCTGACATTAGATGGCGCTAAATACCCCGGTCCACAAAGTACTTCTGACACTCGCTTGTCACTCAGAAGAAGAGAGCAAGTTTGTCGCGTTTGTCATATAGTTCTTTATTCTCGTTTGTGTCTCTTTATATAGACAACAACGAGACCAGCAGCTCTACATTCATCTTGCCTTGCATCTTCCTCGTTTTATTTCTTCCCGGCAGAGTGTAGACGCTGTGTATCTTCTTCGCCGTCACGTATGTGTGCTCGGCAAGACCGTTTTGTGTTTGAGCGCCCCCAAGTTGTGTTTTACTGTAACTTCAGAAGCTCCAGACACGTGAGCAAAAGTGCCAATCTCATTGGTCGGATAGTTTTTGACGCGGCGCGTCAAACATATAAACGAACCGAGGCGTATTAAAAAAAATGACGTTTTTACCGTGGCGTTTTACGCGTCGGTGTGCAAACTCACATTGGCGCCCTTTGTTTAGTTACGAGGCGTTAAACGTTGATGAATATCGCACGCGAAATTCGTCCCGGTGTGAACAGGCCTTAAGTCACTCTGCTAAAATTCACGCAATCGCGCTCAGCAGCTTCTGCGAACATAAAGCCCGCCTACTTTGATTTGATTGGTCATCTCAAAAATTCTGACATTGACGAGCAGTGACAGACCAATGAGGCTCAGATGAGTACACACACACCCTGTCTGTTCTGACGTGCGCTGCTCTGCGCCCCTGCGGATTGAAGATGAAGAGTGCGCTGAATCTGACAAGACTGAAGTGAACACGAATTTGTGTGGCCTACACAATTGCTACTTCTTATTTTTTCAGTACCCCCCAAACTATTATTTTCATCCCTTTTGGGAGGGTCCAAGTCTCATCTAGGGGGGTCGGACCCCCCCAATACCCCCCGTAATTCGAACTATGCCCACGAGGCTATCGGCGCCAACCTCTCCCTGGTTTTTAATAGCTTTTGGAAGTCGATAATATTCCAAATGTTTTTTCTCTGTCTGTCCTATTGGTACAACCTGAAACAAGGCAATAATTAACCATTTTCCGTGATGACGTTCGGGATATACTTCAGTGCCTGTGCTTTGCTGTGATGCAGGAGGGCCTCCAATATGGCGACTTCCGGTCTGATGACGCCTCGTGAAAACCCTCTGAAATAAAACAAGATGAACTGAAATATTCCAGCACTTTCTGTGATGTAGTGTGCTTGCTTATCATAGGAAGTAATAATGACTCTTTACAGTAAGGTAGTAGCCTAGTGAGAACAGGGAACAGGTATCACTTTATTCTCTTTTTCATCAAACCGCAGTTTTTGCAAGTTCCTGCAATTTCATCGCATAAAATTGCATAAATATCCCGCATATTCCATATTTAAGAAAACGTGCCGCATAATCAAGGATTTCTGCCCGCAACAATCACAAAAAAACTCCTGAACTTCCTGGAAGGACTGATGGAGAACACATGTTAGAGACGCACACTTCCAGACCAGAAGACTCCGGCTCCCTCCTCAGGCTTGAGTTTGGAAAACACATAAATCTTCTGGCCTCTCCTCAGGTTTATGAATCTGCAGTCTGAAGCCACGAAGTCTTCGAGAGCGTGAGCCTCGGAAATAACATCTGAAACATGCAACAGTTATTTAGATCAACACTTACAGTTTTAGGACTAGTTATAAAACTATATTTCCACCATTATTGACCATATGCACAGAACACATAATATAAGCCGGATGGAAAACCTGTGGTGAAATGTCACTTGTTGTTTGTGTGTCGTTATAACTTTGCTTTAATGCTTTAACAGCATTAATAGTATAATACTTAGTTTATAATCAGAATATAGACACTTTAATAGTCAGGCCTTGTATTAATTTAGGTATTCAAATATAGGACGGCAAAATTCTATTTCTACCATCAGTTTTCACACTTTCATGTGGAAAAAACGTCAACACTGTAAAATAACATCATCTCTCGCAGAAATATGAATTCTTGACAATTAAAATCAACAATTGAATTTGAATCAGTAAAAACTATTTAAGAACTTGAGTTGTTCTTAATTTTTAAGAGTTTTTTTTTATTTTTTAAGAGTTTTGCCCAGGAGAGAAAAAGAGTTTGTTGAAAACATGTTGAGCAACTCTGGGGCAAGTTGTCACAGTAAAACCTGCCTTGCACAGCAAAATGTGAGCTTTTAAAACAAATCAGAAAACAGAGAAGTGGCTTTAGACAACAGCGATTAATTAACTGAATGTTGACTTCAAGTACAAATTATTAAAATTATAAACACATTTCGGTAACATTTTACAATAAGGTTAGTATTAGTTAACATGAACTAATAATGAACCGCACGTAATACAGCATTTATTAATCTTTGCTAGTGTCAATTTCAACATTTACTAAAAGTTTATTAAAATCTTGTTAACATTAGTTAATGCATTGTGAACTAACATGAACAAACAACGAACAGCTGTATTTTTATTAACTAACGTTGACAAAGATAAACAAATACAGTAACAAATGTAGTTTATGTTAGTTAATACATGAACTAATGTTAACAAATGAACCTTATTGTAAAGTGTTTCCCACATATCTTCTCCATTAGTGTTGTACTCACAGGAGCAGTGTGTGTCTGCACAGATCTTGAGGTCCGCCAGTTTCTCCACGAGAGTGTGTGTGGTGTGTGTGTGTGTGTGTGAGTCCCACACAGATGCAGAGGAGCATCAGGCTGTGGTGTTTGTCCATCTTCAGATACTCAGAGTCTCTACAGGAGAAGCTCTTCTCACCGACACATTCCTCAGTGTTTAGCAGAACTCACTCGACCAATCAGAGAGAGAGACACACACACACTTCCTGCCGCTTCCCGAGTCACACACACACACACACACTCCTGGCGCTTCCCGAGTCACACACACACGACAAACACTGCAGTTCATAATCAAACAGTAATGAGAGTCCAGTGTAGTATTACTTTGTAATAACTCAGTATTATACAGTCAAACCAAAATTTAAACCTGCTTTCCGAGTCTCTCACACAACACACACACACACACACACACACACACACACACACACACACACACACACACACACACACACACACACACACACACACACACGTTTGTTTTTGTGACTTATGAGGACATTCCATAGGCGTAATGGTTTTTATACTGGACAAACTATATATTCTATCCCCCTACACTGCCCCTGTCCCTAAACCTACCCCTTACAGGAGACATGCTGGATTTTTACATTAAAAAAAACATTGTTTTTTATGTTTTTTAAGCTGTTTGAAATATGAGGACGCATGCAATGTCCTCATATTTCACGTGTAAGTTGTAATACCAGTGTAATACCCATGTCATTATACACATTTGTGTCCTCATATATCACAAAAACAAGCACACACACACACACACCACACACACACACACACACACACACACACACACACACACACACACACACACACACACACACACAATAAGAGTTGATATTTGACTGGTTTTGTCCGTCCTTCTGTTAGACTCTCACACATGAATTATGCGGAAGATCTGTCAGCTGTTAAATTTAACTACACAATTACATAAAACCAGTTTAGCTCAACCAGTGACCCAGCAATGGCCTCATGTCAGCCAATGTCATAATCAACCACCTGACAGTTTAATGTAATGCTAACCAATAAAGCTAAGTGCGTCTTAAGTTTGATAATTAATCTGCTATGTCATGTTTATGACAGGTTATGATGTATTGGTTTATGTCAAGGTGTCATCATAACAAAGACAAACAATGTCATATTTGTATTAAAAATGTCATAATTGAGCAAAAGACACTTAATGACAGTTGTCATAAACATGCATAAACCCTACTTCATATTCATAACATGTCATCTCATGATTATGAAGGTGTCATGTCAGTCTTATGCACACCCCTTCAAGTAAAGTGTTTATAATTATAATTATTTTATATAATTTATATTAAAATTATATTTTACTTAGAAATATTATAAGGGATTTAAAGTGTTCAGTTCATTTTTCTTTATTAAACTTTTAATCCTGATTATGGATTAATTTTTATTCTTTTTTTGATTTTTGACTTTTTATAATTTTTGTTTTTATTGGCAGTACAGAAAACGACAAAACAACTCTTCGGCATGATTGTCGCGTGTATTTCAATGAGCGCCAAGGCAATAGGCTCGCTTGAGATGCGCCTTGCCTCGCCTGAAATGTAGGCGAGAGTATGCGGCTGCAGTGAGAGGAGGAGTGAAAAAAGTGCAGGCAAGACGGACAGATCTCTCTTCTCACAGTGGATCTCGAGTCATCAGACACTTGTGTGAGATCAAAGGCGGATATCGCGGGATTCACGGGATTCACGCTCTTGCACAGTGTGCTTTTGGGGGCCCCCTTCCACTACGCGAAGTCCCCTGTGCTTGATTATTATTGACACAAATGTCACACAATTATGATACATTATAAATGAATACAGTGAGGTTATGTATTAATACAAAATAAATACTTAATAAAAAATAGATGCCTACGTACTTAAATTTTTACCTTTACCTTTTACCTCTTTTAACTTTTACTTTACTATTTCACTAACTCTTTGAAACTTCTTAAAACAAACTGTCTCAAAACATATAAAATAAAGTATTTGCTAAAATAATGACAAAACTGAGAAATCAGAAACAAAATAAGAACAAGGGTTCAACAATGACAAGTATTGTTGAAAACTAAAAATATTATTATTTCTCAACTGTCTCAATACAGTGTAACTGTCCTTAAAATCTTTTTTATTATTATTGTAACAGACTTTGTTGGATTGTAGTACATGACAGAATCTAACAAAGTCTGTTACTATAATACCGGTAATGATGTACTGGCGCTCGTTGTATGTGTGCATGCAATGTATTTTTCCCCTCTGGGCTTGCCGTAGATCGGAATGGGTCACGCTCGCACGCACTTGGTACTGGAGTGTCGCTGATGTGTGGTATAATAAAGTGGAGAAGAGTTTAAACTGCTATGTTTATTATTTATTCAAACTGCTACCCTTACACCTAGAAGGTTAAGTTCCCCTGCGGCTGTTTTCTCCAACTTAAACCGACACCGTTAATATGCGCAGTTGCGCACGAATTGTCTATGCACGCGCGAGGTGTCTAGATTATGCGGATGACTTAAATGCTGAGACACAGCAGCAGTTGTAGGCAGGTATTGATCATGAAATCACAATTTTCTTGTCTTGAATTATTCATTCATTCAGTCATATTCGTTCATTTATTTATGTCACTTGTTTAAGTCATCTAAAAATATATATATATTTTTTAAAACTCGATTGGGGGGCCGCCTGGTGGCCAGGGGGCCCCAAGCAGCTGCTTAGTTCGCTTATGCCTCGGGCCGGCCCTGTGTTTAAGAGAGTAATTTTTTCAAAATCTCCCAGTGCCAAAAGTGCTCCTAGTTGGAGAATCACCCTTTTAACGAATTATCCTATAAAACGCTTTCAGAAAGCAGAATAAAGAAATTATAAAAAAATATCTTCTATGAATTGAAAGCCAAATATCCCTGTTGAAAAGGTTTCGATCGTTTTATGTTATTAGGCTAATCGTAAAAAAAAAAAATAAAAATAAAAAGCTGACGCAAAAGCAGTGCAATATTTCATTTCACTTTTTATTCATGTGATTGCAGCATATGAATATTCATCAGTGACTTCCTTTTTCAGAATCACTTCTGGTTTTATCACAGGATTAATTATTTTCCATTCCATTAATCTCAATTTGCTTTTGTTCGATTCTACAGAGTTTCAGATAACTATAACTTTATTCAGTACAGAACCGAATAAGAAAGAATTCCCTTCTTCTGCGCATGACGCGCTTCCGCAAACTTAAACCGGAAGTTGAGTTGTTGTTGTTGCGAGAGTTGGGGGGTTGAGCCCTACCGGCTCGAGTTTATAAACGATAATGTTTCACTCGCTCTCCTGTGTTTCTACCTCTCTGAATCTGACCCGGCCAATGGCGTAGGACGGACCCGGAGTTTATCACTTTATCTCGGGGTTTTGAACAGAATGGACTCGCGGGTGTCGGAGCTGTTCGGGTCCGCGGCGAGCACTGGAGCTCCCAGCAGGAAAACCGCGAAAAATGGCAACAAAAAGTGCAAAAACCGCTCAGCCCGGTATCAGAAATCCAGCAATAATCCTCCTTATCTTCCTCCAGAGGTGAGCCTGTCACAGCCCACAACATCTGTGTGTTTAAAACAGCTCTCCTGCGGTTATCTTACTTTAACTACTCTCAGTAGCGTTAGTTCCTTCAAACACGGGTTTATATTGTGTGACTTCACTGGTTATTTAGTTATTTGTTTATTTATTTAGTATTTTGTTTACAAAAATACAGTGACTGTTGCGTCATGAAATGTTGATGAGATACACACAATATATAGAACTATAAAGTAGCCTACAACTATTACATTATAGCATGTTAATACCAATCTATTCGAGGTTATAATACTATTATTAGGGTTATTACTGTAAAATGTAATAATAATAATAACACAGGTGGTACAGCGGAAAGCCATTTTATAAAATTAGCCTCTCTCGAGTCTTTTGCTATAAACACTAAACTTAATCATATCTGACATGCAATATAAAACCATCTTATAGCGTGATAAAAAACATGCATATTAAGTAAAATATAAAGAGATATAATAATGGTGTGCTTTACCCTTAAATATTCATATTAGCTATTTACTTATAAACTATGAATTTTCACTTTGATTGTTTGTCTGGCAATGAAGGCGAGTTTCTATAGAAATAAATAAACAACTATCATAAAAGAAGACAGAAAAAGAGGCGTTGGGCTGTTGTTATGATGACATCATGAGACTAATATGAAACCGCTGTGTTTGTAAATATGAGATTTAAAGGCGGGAAAAGATGAGTCAGTGTTTCTTTCACTCGAGAATAATTCAGATGATAAATGTAGTCTTTATCTGGGCTTGATGAACAGGATTGTTGAAATTAGCTTGTGTTAATTAATGGCAAAGCTCACTTTTATCGTATCTGACGTGCCACGAAAATGCAATAACAAAATGTTTTTTGTTTTTGACATAATTTTAGATTCATTCCACGGCATAAAAGCAGCAAGACATGTATAGGAAGAGCCTGAATGAGCCGTTGAGCTTGTTCACGGCTCTTTTCTCTTCTCAGTCTTTGTGCTTTTGAAAACTGAACTGTGTGACTTTGAGCTCTATTCAGCTTTAACCCTGTCCTGTCTTTTGTTTCAGGTTGAAGAGGGAAACATTGAGTACAAGGTAAACTCTCTGCAAGCCAACATCACAGCGCTGTTCAGAATCTATCATGAATATTTGTTTAATAATGTTTTGTGTGTCATGCACAGTCAGTATGTAGCGGGAGTAAACGCTCAGAGAGGGAGGCAGTAGATTAGCAGTGCTTTTTATAAACTACAGCTGTTGTTCGTTTAAAGGTGACACATTATGCCCCTTTTCACAAGATGTAATATAAATCTATGGTGTCCTAGAATGTGTCAGTGAAATTTCAGCTAAAAATACCCCCCAGATCATTTATTATAGCTTGTCAAATTTGCCTCTTTTTGAGTGTGAGGAAAAAATGCAAAAAAGTGTGTGTCCCTTTAAATGCAAATGAGCTTTAGCTCCGCCTCCATCCAGAAGAGGGCGGAGTCTTTACACAAGCTTCAGCAATAACAACACAGGCCGATCTCTCACTCATCCAGAATCCCAGAATAACCAGCAGCGAGTGCAGCCTTACGGAGAGACTCAGCAAGAGTTTCTGAATGTTAGTGGAGACATTTATGTAGTTGTTGTGGAGTTACACTGATCATCTCATCATCATGTTGAACTTCTACACAAGTGTCCACAGTTCCTGAGGTGTTTATAAGACAGCGCTGACATGTTCTGGCCAATAGTGTTCAGTGCTCGCCTGTGCTCAACCACACAACAGTTTCAGGCTTTGCTGGATCTTCTGTTGGGTTACAACTGCTCTCTGTTGGGTTAGAACTGCTCTCTGTTGGTTAGAACTGGTCTCTGTTGTGTTAGAACTGCTCACTGTTGGGTTAGAACTGCTCACTGTTGGGTTAGAACTGCTCACTGTTGGGTTAGAACTGCTCACTGTTGGGTTAGAACTGCTCACTGTTGGGTTAGAACTGGTCTCTGTTGTGTTAGAACTGCTCACTGTTGGGTTAGAACTGCTCACTGTTTGGTTAGAACTGCTCACTGTTGGGTTAGAACTGGTCTCTGTTGGGTTAGAACTGGTCACTGTTGGGTTAGAACTGCTCACTGTTGGGTTAGAACTGCTCACCGTTGGGTTAGAACTGCTCACTGTTGGGTTAGAACTGCTCACTGTTGGGTTAGAACTGCTCACTGTTGGGTTAGAACTGCTCACTGTTGGGTTAGAACTGCTCACTGTTGGGTTAGAACTGCTCACTGTTGGGTTAGAACTGGTCTCTGTTGTGTTAGAACTGCTCACTGTTGGGTTAGAACTGCTCACTGTTGGGTTAGAACTGCTCACTGTTGTGTTAGAACTGGTCTCTGTTGGGTTAGAACTGCTCACTGTTGGGTTAGAACTGGTCTCTGTTGTGTTAGAACTGCTCACTGTTGGGTTAGAACTGCTCACTGTTGGGTTAGAACTGCTCACTGTTGGGTTAGAACTGCTCACTGTTAGAACTGCTCTCTGTAAACGAGCAGATTAAGAGAGCAGTTCTAACCCAACAGTGAGCAGTTCTAACCCAACAGAGAAGGCTTTTAGTGATTTTACTGCCTGAAAGTTGCATTGATGCATGTTTTTTGGCTTTAATATTTGTATTGTGTGCTAACCGTTTTTATAAAAGCAATAAGATACTCTAGGCTAGTGCTGTATCATGAATAAGTCAAAGCTAAAGGGGTTTAGGGCACTTATAGCATTAGCCTCTCGTACCGTAGTGCTAACGTGTGTGTGTGTGTGTGTGTGTGTGAGCAGCTGAAGCTGGTGAGCCCGACTCAGTACCGCTTCGAGCACTTGGCCACACAGATGAAGTGGAGGCTTCAGGAGGGCCGCGGCGAGGCCGTGTATCAGATCGGCGTGGAGGACAACGGTCTACTGGTGGGCCTGTCGGAGGAAGACATGAACGCCTCGCTCAAAACACTCCGCAGGATGGCTGAGAAGTGCGAGCACACACACACCTTACACACATACACTGCAGGATAATAAAAATGATTTTGTCTTAAAAATATATCAAATGCTAGCTCTGTATTTGGGTGAATCTCAGTCAGGTTTGTACTATATATGATAACATGATGAAATAAAAGGCATTTTAAAGGGACAGTTCACCCTAAAATGAAAATTGTCATTTACTCACCGTGGTGTTGTTGCCTTTCGTTCTTTTACGGACACAAAAAAAGAGAATTTTATATTTCCCGCTTGTGTTCGTACATATAATGGTAGTGAATAGCGACCAGAATCAAGCTTTAAAAAAAAATACCACAGAATGATCTGATGTTACACGTGTCGTATATCCCACGCATTCTGGATTTGGTAAAAAAAAAACTGGAATTGAATGTTTTATTTCACAAAAAATCTGAGTATGTGAGAAATCAACGCATCATGAAATACAATCCATGTACTTGCTCCTCCATGGGGAATTATCCTTTGTGTTTGTCGCTACAACAAGTTATCGTTCGTCTTCACTTTTTGGGAGATTTTCAACTTTTCAAGAAAGTTCATGGATACATTTTGGGGATTTCTAGGCGTTGTATTTCATATTGCGCTTTTTTTATTTTGTATTAAATACATTAAATTTCATAACCCCCCAGAACACTTGGGATATGCGACACGTGTCACATGGCATCTTTCTGTGATACTTTTTAAAAAAGCTTGACACACAATATGGACGAGTGCGAGCGGGATATTCTCCTTTTGTGGTCATAAAAGAAAGTAGTGCGACAACACCAGGGTGAGTAAATAATGACTTAATTTAATTTTAGGGCGAACTATCCTTTTAAATGTACTTAAAGAGAGTAGACTTTCATGACTATGTTCCCACACAATCTTGTGTTTAAATGACAGCGATTCAGATCTATATTAAACCTTTGACGAGTACAATCGTAGTGAACATTCATGTATAGATATGCAACAGCTTCACACAGTATCATTATTTCTGACTTACAATAATTCATATCACAGAAGTACTGGGATAAACGTTTACTGTTCGAATATAAAAACTGATGTCTGTGGTAGCGGTCGAAATAAAGCAAATTACCTTTTGAAAGGAACTTGACGCTTAAAATAAAGATTGTATCCAGTTACATTATTACACCAGTAGGTGGCGCCGCGTGACTGTTAAAAATGTATTTATCATTGAATAATTCGAGATTCGTTCAAAAACACTGATTTATCCAGTAATTAAACAAGTAAAGACTTTATGAGTGAGTGAATCATTCACTCAAACCAATGTTTTTTAAATTGTAGAATTCATTCACATTAGTTAAACAGACTGGAGCAATCACCATTTTGTCAGAATCTCTAGTAAATGACGTTATTTTGTTTAGTTGTCGTGATCTCGATTTGAAACGACTACACACATTGTGCTTCTCAATTTATCCAGAATCCTGCAGCGCTAATGTTGACAAACATGTTAAAGCACATGTAAAGTACTTGATTATAATTTTAACTAGCGTTGTTATTCAATATTCCAATTAAAGTTGAAATATTTTACATGTATCAAATTACAACTTCATCATAACAAATGTGTAATTACAAAGTACATGGAACACTAGCTTCATTAGACATGCCATTAAAGTATATTTTAGTGAACCATAAATGCTTCTTAGCACATTCAGCACTAACGTTTTCATATATTAACAATAGAAGTATGAAATGACAAATAAATGTGCTTATAAGTGGGTTATTGCATTTGATATAAATTTAAATTATAATGCATTTTCATTTAACTGCATTTAACATGCAATTAAGTGTCCGAAAACACTACACTCAGTCGGCACTACTGTAATAAGCAATCTTTTAAAAGTATGATAGTGTACTTCTCGCTGGCATGTTGTGTGAGGATGAATACGAGTGTAACGTTGTGTTTGGTGTGTGTTCAGGGTGGGTGCAGACATCACAGTCCTCAGAGAGAGAGAGGTCGACTACGACTCTGACGAGACGCACAGAATAGCCGAGGTCCTCGTCAGAAAAGTGCCCGATGATCAGCAGGTGTGTGTGGCAAGATGTTTGAACTGTTATTCATTTCCAGGATATCAATCCTTGATATCAACAATTCAATTTCACTAGTTAAAATGATAATTATTGATATCAGGAATAATATTTCTACTAGTAACAATGGCAATTTTTGATATCAGGAATTACATTTTCACTACTAACAATGCTAATTCTTGATGTCAACATTTGAATTGCAACTAGTAAAAACTATAATTCTTGATATCTGTAATTGTATTTTCACTAGTGAAATGTCATCATAGGCTGCCATTCAAAATCAATTCTTGATATCAAGAATTTATTTCTTACTAGATGAAATTCCAATTTCACATATCAGAAATACAATTCTTACTAGTAAAAACTTTTATTTTTGATAAATAATTAGTTGAAATGTCTATTCTTGATATCAACAATTGAATTGCTACTAGTAACAATGTTCATTTTTTATATTAATAATGTGTTTATTTGTGTTTGATTGTCTAAGTGTGTGTAAAAGGAGTAGTTCATCTCAGAATTAAAGTTTCCTGATGATTTACTCTCCCCACGTCATCTAAGAGGTTCATGTCTTCTTTCTTCAGTGGAAAAGAAATAAAGGTTTTTGAGGAAAACACTCCAGGATTTTCTCCATATAGTGACTCTTCAATGGAGTCCAACGGGTCGAAGGTCCAGATGTGAGTTTCAGTGCAGCTTCAAAGTCTCGACACGACCCAGCCGAGGAATAAAGAGTCTGATCTAGACAAACCAGCGACATTTATAACTAAACACACATTTATATACGTTAACCACTAATGCTGGTCTTGCTCGAGCTGTGATGCGACACACATTACGTCATCAGGGTGAAAGGTCACCTGAAATGAAATACCAAAAAAAAAATTCTTGCCGTTTGACTCTTTGCATGTTCGCTTTGTAAACACTAGATCGGTTCTTCCTCCTACGTCACGCTTGACCTTTCAACCTGATTACGTGATGCGTGTCACATCACAGCTAGTGCAAGATGAGCATTTATGGTTAAAAAGTATATACATTTTTATGTTTGTTATAAATGTCCGCTGGTTACTTTGTCTAGATAAGACTCTTAAGCCCCGTTCACACTACAAGCGGCAAAGCGATACGATACCATTCATTTTAATAGGGAGCGGGCGATTTCCGGCGACCGGATGGGGCGTGTCTGGTGACGCCACAAAATTGAGATCTGTTTAACTTTATGCAAATGAAGAGCGACAACCAATAGGAGTGGAGCGCGCGTGATCCTTCTCCGCTCAGCCCCTGCCCCTGGGCCTGCAGTGCATTGACGGACAGATGGAAGAAAAAATGTATCCTTGCCGTTCGGAATTTACCAATTTTGTATTGATTATTTACCAATCTCTGCCCACGTATGGTTGAATGGTTTCATGAACCCAGACAGACCGGCGTTTGCACTTTCGCCGTAGATACAGCCGCAATGATAAAAATCGCCTTTTGTTTATCGCTCATTTTCATGCTTCACTTCAGCCTTTTTTCTGTACTGAGTCTATTTATATTTAGTATCTTCCCTCCAGAATGTTTGTTTTTAGCTGCAAGAAAACTGATTCGCTGTCATGGAATGTCATTCATAAACATTACTAGGCAACCAGTAGTGGGAACGCCCACTAGCGACCTCATCGCCAGCCACTGGTGACATAGTCGCTTGTAGTGTGAACAGGGCTTTATTCCTCGGCTGGGTCGTGTCGAGACTTTGAAGCTGCACTGAAACTCACATTTTAACCTTCGACCCATTGGACTCCATTGAAGAGCCAATATATGGAGAAAATCCTGGAGTGTTTTCCTCAAAAACCTTCATTTCTTTTCCACTGAAGAAAGAAAGACATGAACATCTTGGATGATGTGGGGGAGAGTAAATCATCAGGAGATTATAATTCTGAAGTGAACTCCTCCTTTAATGGTGTTATTTGCTGCGTCTGCAGTTCTTGGACCTGCGAGTGGCTGTGCTGGGGAACGTGGACTCGGGGAAGTCCACCCTGCTGGGTGTTCTCACGCAGGGAGAGCTGGACAACGGCAGAGGGAGAGCGAGACTAAACCTCTTCAGACACCTTCATGAGATCCAGACCGGACGAACCTCCAGCATCAGCATCGAGATCTTGGGCTTCGACAGCAAAGGAGTGGTGAGTTTAACAACCTTGAAGCCCTTTTAAAGGGATAGTTCACTCAAAAATTAAAATTAGCACATGATTTACTCACCCTGGCCTGAACTCATCTAGACAATCAGAGTTATATTAAAAATGTCCTGGCTCTTCCAAGCTTTAATGGCAGTAAATGGGTATATATTATTTAAAGTGCATGTATCCATCATTAAAGTGCATGTATCCATCATTAAAGTGCATGTATCCATCATAAAGTGCATGTATCCATCATTAAAGTGCATTTATCCATCATTAAAGTGCATGTATCCATCATTAAAGTGCATGTATCCATCATTAAAGTGCATTTATCCATCATAAAGTGCATGTATCCATCATTAAAGTGCATTTATCCATCATAAAGTGCATGTATCCATCATTAAAGTGCATGTATCTATCATTAAAGTGCATGTATCCATCATTAAAGTGCATGTATCCATCATTAAAGTGCTCCACAGGCTCTGCATGGGTTAATAAAGGCCTTCTGAAGTGAAGCGATGCATTCGTGTGAGAAAAATATCCATATTAAAACTTTATTGACTAAAATAACTAGCTTCCGGCACACGGCCTACACAAGTCGACTTAGGCCAGAAGAGTAACCAGTGTCGCATGTGTGATGTAGATGTAGGAGTCAGTGATGCGTGGGTCAATGTATAAACAACCCGCACCCGACTGACGGTTTCAGCGAACCCGCCCGCAACTCGGACCGCAAAAAAAAAGAAAGAATATATTGTACCCGACCCGCTTCCTGACCCGCATTTTTTTAAAGTAGTAAATGCTCATCGTAGCGTCATTGGGCCATAGACGTGTAAATATCATCTCAAGAAGTACACAAGACAAAGCCAGCACTTTGGTCATCATCTTTCATTATTTCGGCAAATGTCTCCCACACTTTGCTCTATTTGTGTATTTGCGAAGCTTCCACTCCCCAGTCTTCAGCTTTTCTCTCTCCGCCTCCATCTCTCCCTCAGACTGATAGCTCGAGCGGCATCTTCACGCCAGTTATTCAGCCAATAAAGTGTAGGCCTATGTATTTCGTAGAAAATTGTCTAGTAGCTACTATATAAATTACAAAGGTTTAATTGGCATCTTTATTTCAAACGACTCGACCGACCGCGACCCGAATATCATAAAAAATATTTTTGGATGACTCGTAACTGCGGGTAACCCTCATTTTGGCTCAACCCGCGCATCCCTGGTAGGAGTAGCGTTAGCTCTGACGCCTCTCGCGCTTCACACACACAGCGCTGGGCAACAAACTCAAGCTCCTCCCACATTTCTCTTTCGAAATTCTCGCTTTAGACTTCTAATTTGTGACTGGCGTTTTGTTTTGCTCTTCCACGTTTGTCATTACGTCATGCGTCAAGGGTCAAGTGTTCACCGTAATCGAGACGAAGGCCGTCTGCCGGAAGCTAGTTATTTTAGTCGATAAAGTTGGATTTTTTTTACGATGGATAGATGCACTTTGATGGAATGAAAAAAAAACATTCACTGCCATTATAAATCTTGGAAGAGCCAGGGTATTTTTTTAATATAACTCTGATTGTGTTCGTCTGAAAGCAGAATGTCATATACACTAGGATGGCTTCAGGGTGAGTAAATCATGGACTTATTAAAATTTTTGGGTGAACTATCTCTTTATTTCAAAATGTCTTTTGGAAATTTGGTCAGCTTAGTAGACTGAAGAGCGTAAACACTGGCGGTTTCCCGTGACCACACACACATCAACTGAAATGTGTTAGTATGTGAAGTTGTGATGTTGCTTGGCTATTGTAAACAACTCAGCTTTACACAATATTTCTGACTGACTAGATCTTCCTTGCCTGGACTTGTTTGGGACGTGTCCCGATTTGTATTTTAGTTCTTGTCTTTCTTATAGATGATTCACACATTTATACCACACTTCTAAAGTTACGCCCAGCCTTAATTTCACCAGTAAGGCATATTATGGATTATAATTAACACATAACATCAACTTCAACTATCAGACTATCTGTTGAGTTACACGAGTCATAAATAGGGGTCAGATTAAACTGTGTGAGGTTGTGAGCGTTTAAAAAGATGAGACGAACAGTAATAAAGTGAATTAATGAAGTGTGTTTACATTATTCACTTAAAACACAATAAAACTAGTAAAACGCCCACTTTCGTCATACCATAATAAACACTCCTTAAGTGTCTAAATGTGAATGTGTCCAGCGGTGTATAGTGATGTGACAATTGAACCGAGGCATCGGAGCTTGTGTCGAGAAAAAAAGGGCGTGCCAGATGAAGCCGCGATTCGAGGCTTGTGTTGTTAACGTGAAAATCACGTGACTGATGACAAACGAGGCCTCGGTTTGTGTGGATACGTCATCGGTTCGGTCTGAGTGTCGCTTCTGGATGAAGGGGTTCGAAACTCGCGCCACCTTGTGGGTGTTGTCAGGAGTAGTAAGCAGTTGTAGCGTGTCAGAGAGTCAGAGTAAGATAACTTCTTATTGTCGTTATTGTGTCATATATGTGTTAGGGCTGTATAGCCTATTATTACATTATATCAGGTTAGAAAAGTTATTATTATAGTAGCTATTATAGTCTTGTTATATTAATAAGATAAGATTATTTGGATTGCTTTGGATTTTTGGTAGCTTAGATTTTTGGATCTGGACTGGACTGTTTTTTTAATTTGGATTGCCCTTTTGGATTTGTTTGCTTTTTATGACATCTTCCTTTTTCCTGGTAATGGAGCCAGCAAGAAAGAGGAAATCCTCAACAGAAGCATCAGTATCTTCATTTATACCTGCTGGCACTGACATTTTATGTTCTCCTGCATCCTCTGTTCCTTGTGAAAGGATATTTTTCCAAGGCTGGAGAGGTTTTGTCCAAGAAGAGGAATTGTCTAAACCCCAACACACTTTAAAAAATTCATTTTCTCAATAAAAATCTATTGCAATCCTTCCTTCATCCACCCCAAACTGTGGTGTTTACTGCAGTTTACTTTATTACACTCCCTCCACCATAAGCACTGCACTCAACACAGTCACTTTTGTTGTTCAAACTGTCATTATCCAATTTGTTTTGGAATAATTAATTAACTGTGTGTGTGACAGTTGTCTCAAGTAAATGCAAACAGAGAAAGATACACGTTTTATTTCATACCCAGGCAATGGACAAATGTCTGCACATATCTATTTATTATTGCAAATGAAAGGTTACAGAGACATCAACAATGAGAAGATAAATAAATAAATAAAACAGAGCGGGAGGGGGGCGGGCCATTGGTTCAGAATGAATTAATTTGCCTGCTATTTATTTGCACAGTAGCTAGGTGTCACTAGTGAGCAATGCTGAATGAAGCTTCGAGTAATGAACCTTTGGTCGAACCAATGGGCTGCGAGGTCTCAGTGGTTCAGGAAGCCTCATCTTGCCATCACTAGCGGTGTATATAAATCAATAAACTGTGGTTTTCTGGAAAAGAAAGTCCAAGTTTGTGACCCTCCTTTGACTGCCATGCTGGCTCCTTTATGCTGGTCTACTTCCTGTTTCCTGTCATGTGATCAGTCACATGACAGGCAGACCCAGTATCTTTTAAAGACATGCACGCATTAAAACAGATAAAGAGGACTAAATTGGCTCATAAAACATGCTATTAAAACTTAGATGTAAGTATACGTAAAACTGTTATAATATAATGAGCAGGATAAAACATGTTATGTGTCACAAGTTCACCCGAAAATGAAAACTCTCATGAGTTTCTCATGCCGTTCCAAACCCATAAGACAAATCAGGATATTTTAATGAAACCAGAAAGGTTTTTGTCCCTCCATTGAATGTCCAGATAACCAAAACTTAAAATATCTACAAAGGTCACAAATGCATTGTAATAAATACAGCATATGGTGATAGAACAAACCTCATTGGTCTTGCATGCACAAGCTTCCTTGTTTTCCATGTGATGCGCTCTATATATGTGAAGCATAGGTAACACTTTATTTTGATGCTCCCCTTTAGATATTCTACTAACTATAAGTAACTTTACAACTACACGTCAGCTAGCAGTCATTAGAGTATTAGTAGACTGCCTGACAGCCTCTAATGAGAGTTAACTGACATGTAGTTGTAAAGTTACTTATAGTTAGTAGAATATCATAAGTTGACTGTCGAAAAATTCAATCTGTTCATCAACTTAAGTGATTGTTTTCACAAAACTGATTTAAGCGCTTCAATTATATGGATTCATTTTAAGATCCCTTTATACCCTTTTTAGATTTTTTAAAGTGCCTCTGTTATGCTTTTTCTGATATTCTCTTTCGCGTAGTGTGTAATAGAGCGGTTTGTGAATGTAAAATAAAAATAATAATAACCTCTATTTTAAAAAAGTGCCTTTAAAAGCAGCTTCTCAAAGCGCTGTACACACAATGTAAAAGGTCTGAAAATTGCAGATAAATGGAGTTATTGACTCACAAAAGAAAGAAGTGATTCTGAACTGAGTCGTCAGTAATTCAGTCTCACTTCCTGATGAACCGACGTAGCTTTGTGACTAATTTGCATAATGATGCCAGCCTGTGGTGTTGATTGGCTGAACAGCGTCTCTTAGCTCCGCCCTCAAACACTAGTGTATCTGAGACTGGAAGAGTTTGTGTTGTTCGTGTGGAGAAGACGCTGTTTTCTGAGATTGATATGGTAAAACCCACGCCATCGTTACTGTTCGTATCACTGTGTGTCAAGAGCTGAGATTCAGATATGATAATGAGCGTTTGCTTTGACCAATCACAGCAGAGCAGCTCTCAGAGAGGCGGGGCTTAGAGAAACTGAATCTTTGATCGAAGTGTTTCAGACACTGAGAGAAAACCGCTGATGCTGCGATGTGTTTATGAGTTAAATAAAGTGTTTTTTAACTTAGATGCATTTAATCCTGTTGTAGGAGACTCTGAAACAACATTATGAACCTTTAAAATAGCATAATTGGGCATTTTAAGTTACGGATTTTCAATGGAGAGACAGAAACCTCTCAGGTTTATTTATAAATATCCTAATTTGTCTTTTTAACCAAAGTCTTATGTGGTTGGAACGACATGACCAGGGTTTAAAATTAACTTTTTCACTCACCGGCCAATTTGGCTACTACATTTTTAAGTTACCGGCCATTCAGAACTTCTACTAGCCAAAAGAAAAAAAAGAAGAACGAGATTAACTACGTCACAGCTTGTATATATATTTATTATATAAACATTTTATTTTATACATTAATTTCTTATTCAAACAAAATCCTGTCATCCAGCATCTCCTCTATTCCTCTTTCATCCTTTTCACCAAAGATTGGGCTTATTGTTAAGATTGGGCTTACTAATGTTATGGTGATTTTATTCTTTCTTTTTTTTTCTTTTCTTTTCTTTTCTTGATAATGTTGAGCTGCTCATCTTGGCCAGGTCACTTCTGTAAAGAGATTTTAATCTCAGAAAGGTTTATCTGGTTTAAATAAAGGGCGGCAAACAAAAACTAGCCTTTGTTGTGTGTCATCAGGTGGTGAACTACAGCGAGTCCCGGACAGCGGAGGAGATTTGTGAGAGTGCCTCAAAAATGATCACCTTCATAGATCTGGCCGGCCACCACAAATATCTGAAGACCACCATCTTCGGCTTGACCAGCTACTGTCCAGACTTCGCCATGCTCGTCGTCAGTGCCAACACGGGCATCGGTAAGCTTTCACAGCACGCTTGGGCTGGCGTTATATATATATGGAAGTATATATAGCATATACTATGGAATTCAATAGGACCAGAAACTGTCTGGTTACTGATATTCTTCTAAATATCAGAAAATTGGCTGAATGGATTCAAAAATGGTAAAACCCAACTGTTTAACTATGGCGGAGTTGTAAAATGAGCCTATTTCCAAAAAAAGTGGAGTATCCCTTTAAAGGGATAGTCACATGTCACACGTAGGCTCACTATTGCCGACGCTGGTGATGTGTGTGTGTGTGATGTGTGTGACGTACAACACAGAAGCGCTGCGCAAGCCAGATCGACATCCAGATGTTAGGTCTGTGAACTCACCATTGGCATGACTCAATCCGAGGGCCGGATAAACGGTTGTCTTTCAAAATCCCTCTGCATGTTATAGGATAGCGCTACGACTAACCAGAGCAACGAGCGGCTGTGGATGAGTGAGTTCCATGCGTTTCCCATCAGGGTATCAGGTCATCCAAACTCTGAACACATCTTCCTTTTTTAAGAATGACTTAAGTGACATTCTCTTAACTCCAAGTCCTCCAGAGTCGCGGCCAAAGCCGATTCGAGAGACCGCTGTTCGCCAGCAGCATCTTCTCTCTTTTCAAGTAGCAGGAAATCACTCGGAACCGTCGCAACTCTGCCGTCATTATGTTAAGTCCGTCCACCGACTGTATACACGATGTGATTGGCCTGACTAGAGTTTTGTTTTTCCAGCTCGAAAGCCAACGGAGAGTTGCTAGACTACACTGGCTAAAAAATACATTTTTGCTGCCGCTAGTGTGCGTCTATATTTCTAGGCTAGTGCTGCGCTATTACTCTACGTGAATATCTCGAGGCCCACAGAGAAGGAAATGAATACTTGAATAAAGTCGTTAGTTGTTTTTTTTTGCACACAAAAAGTATTCTCGTCGCTTGATAAACGTAAGATTGAGTCACTGTAGTCACTTGGACTATTTTAACGATGTCTTTAATAACTTTTCTGGGCCGGCAAGTTTCAATCCCTTAGAAGCCTATGGAGGAGTGACCCAGCTCTCAGATTTAATCACAAATATCTTCATTTGTGTTCAGAAGATGAACGAAAGTCTTACGGGGTTGAACAACATTAGGGAGAGTAATTACTGACAGAGTTTACATTTTTGGGTGATCTGTCCCTTTAACCTAGATTTGCTTCATCTATCTTAGATAAGTGCCGGCCCTGATAAATGTCATCATGCAGGGCAAGTAACACAAATAAACCTTGTAATGTTTGGACACGTCATTCTTAAATCAGCTGTTCTCCTGGATACTCAATAATCCCAGCATATGATCTTAACTGTCGCCCTCATTCCTTCTGTCCTCCACACCCCAAAATACCTCTGGTCCAGTTATAAAGCATAGAGAAACCTGAGACGCGGCGGCCTATCTGTAACTGCAGGACACTGTGTCATTTAACTCTCACCCCTATACAATCTAGCCTGGTCCTACAGACTCTCCTACATCTTAAGGCCTGTTCACACCGGGACGAATTTCGCGCGCGTTATTCGCCGACGTTTAACGCCTCGTGACTAAACAAAGGGCGCCAATGTGAGTGTTCACACCGACGCGTAAAACGCCACGCGTAAAAGCGTCATTTTTAAAAAAACGCCTCGGGTTCGTTTTTTTAGTTTGACGCGCCGCGTCAAAAACTATCCGACCAATGAGACTGGCGCTTTTGCTCACGTGTCTGGAGCTTCTGAAGTTACAGTAAAACACAACTTGGGGGCGCTCAAACACAAAACAGTCTTGGCGAGCACACATACGTAATGGCAAAGAAGATACACAGCGTCCGTCTACTACACTCTGCCTGGAAGAAATAAGACGAGGAAGATGCAAGGCCAGATGAATGTAGAGCTGCTGGTCTTGTTGGTGTCAATATAAAGAGACACAAATGAGAATAAAGAACTGTATGACAAACGCGACAAACTTGCTCTCTTCTTCTGAGTGACAAGCGAGTGTCAGAAGCACTTTGTGGACCGGGGTATTTCTGTACATTAAGCGCCATCTAATGTCAGGGAATGAATTTGCATGTTCACTCGGCTCATCGTCAGCGAAAAACGCTTGGGTGTGAACACAAAAAACGCGTTGAAAAACGCTGACGAATAACGCGAGCCGATATTCGTCCCGGTGTGTACGAGCCTTCAGAGTACAGAGAGTCTGGCCACTGTCCATTGACAAGCGTTAACCTCCTCGAAGGCGGGTACTCTGTTGAAGTTTAAAACTATTGGATCTGTCATAACCAATCGCTAACGACATCATCGATCTCGGCCACTCCCTCTGTTCACTGATTGGACCGGTAAAAAATTGGCCGGAGAAAACCCACAAATATACCGCAAACCCCAGACGACGTACTGAAGGAAAATGAAAATTGAGCCAGGCTATATAAAAATAGTTTAAAAAAAAAAATCTGAGCTATATCTCTAACAAAGTTGTGTTCCAAATTTGAAGTTGGGTTCACAAAAAAATCGAGGTTCCTGTGAGATTTTGTTTAAGCCACCGGGTGACAAACGCTCCATTAAAATTGTTTTTGACGTGTTCTCCTGTCACAATTTTCAAAGATAGTGAAAACACATGCATAACAATTGCTAAAATTAAATTTATATTTCTTTTACGTAATATTTACTAAATTAGAATATCTTGAATGTAACTCGACACCCTTGCCTCATTTAGTATACGCGGTTCTATGAATATGCAAATGAGCCCCGCCTCCACTCACTCACTCACTCAGAGATCCACTGGTTGACGATCACACGTTGATCTGATTGGTTACAAGGTAGTTTGTGACGTCAGAAACACCAGCGATTTCAGTGTTTTTGAGACTGTCTTTGGTTCACTGCAGTTTTAAGCAGAAAATACTCAGCAATGCTGTCGACTTATGAATTTACACATGATTTGTCTTAAAGCATATTAAAAACACCACATAGACACATAAACAACATTAAAAGCTAGATTTACACCACAGGGAGACTCAGTAATTGGTTAGACTGCAAACTGGGAATCATATTTTCTCAAGTAACAACCAGGTAACGCAAGTTTTACATACAGTACACAGTGAATTTGACTAGAGCGCAGCCGCCAACTGGATAACAGCGCAGAATAGTTTAAAAATCAAGCATTTAAAGTGACCGCTGAGTTTGAACAGCCTTTTTCTCTGTTTCAAATAGTTTCTGCTGTTCTACTATATAGGCAGCCAGGGTTTAGTCAAGTATTCTTTTGAAAAGAGTGAAGACTAAGGTTTTGTAGGGCTATCCCAATATTGCGTTGTTTGAGCGTTTGGACAACATTGGATCTACCAATGGCGTGAGTTATATTTGGCAAAACAAGGGCAGAAGTTCAAGAAAAAGGTTTTGAAAATGGACATGGGTTACTTTGGCAATGCTAGTGCACAGAAATCAAACCTTTAAAGATCAATAATTTCAGATATTAGTGTTAAAGGAGTAGTTCACTTTTAAAAAAAACTTTTGCAGATAAATTAACTCTCCCCCATGTCATCCAAGATGTCCATGTCTTTCTTTCTTCAGTCGAAAAGATATTAAGGTTTTTGAAGAAAACATCCCAGGATTTTTCTCCATATAATGGACTTCAATGGGACTTTGTGACGTCACGTAATACGCAATTACGTTGAAATGGTCTCACAGAACAGAGCAAGGCGAGCATTTGTGCTTATAAAACTTAAACTTTTTTATTTATTTTTGAAATGAGCGATGGTTTGGCTAGATAAGACCCTTATTCATCGTCTGGTGTCGTTTAAAGCCCTTTGAAGCTGCACTGAAACTGTCATTTGGACCTTGAACCGTTTGGGTCCCATTGAAGTCCATTATATGGAGAAAAATCCTGGAATGTTTTCATCAAAAACCTTCATTTCTTTTCGACTGAAGAAAGAAAGACATGGACATCTTGGATGACATGGGGGTGAGTAAATTATCAGCAAAAGTTTTTTTGGTAACACTTTATTTGAAGGGGTGTGCATAAGACTGACATGACACTGTCATAAACATGACATAACACCTGTCATGAACATGAAGGAGTCTTTATGAATGTTTATGACTGTTGTCATTAAGTGTCATTCGGTAAATTATGACACTTTCAATGCAAAGTTGACATTGTTTAAAATGTCTTTGTTATGACAACTTGACATTACCCAAGACAAAAATGTCTTGATTATGACAACTTGAAATTTACAAAGACGGAAATGTCTTTGTTATGACAACTTGACATTAACCGAGAAATCATAACCTGTCAACCTGTCACAACTTTGGCCGTCATGACACCATTATAACTGTGTCATGAATATTACCTGTCCTCAAGTAAAGTGGAACACATTGTACTAGTTATAAAGATGTCATTAAGGGTTATTACACTGCAAAATGCTTGAAGTTTGATAATTAGACCTGTTATGACATATTTGTGACAGGTTGACAGGTTATGATTTCTTGGTTAATATTAAGTTGTCATAACAAAGACATTTCCGTCTTTGTTAATGTCAAGTTGTCATAATCAAGACATTTTTGTCTTTGTTAATGTCAAGTTGTCATAACAAAGACATTTTAAACAATGTCAACTTTGCATTAAAAGTGTCATAATTTACCGAATGACACTTAATGACAACAGTCATAAACATTCATAAAGACTCCTTCATGTTCATGACAGGTGTTATGTCATGTTTATGACAGTGTCATGTCAGTCTTATGCACACCCCTTCAAATAAAGTGTTACCGTTTTTTTTTTAAAGTCAACTAATAATTTAAAGTCAGGGTGCTTGCAGTCAGAAAAACAACACACAATACCAAATATACTTTACAGCAACATCATGTTCTGGCTTTAACGGTGGAGAACATGGTGTTGCAGAATCTGTGCCATGTTGTCCCAGTTTTGCCCAGCGTTGGGTTTCAATTTCTACAGTGTGGATCCGTTCACACTGAAATCACACCGGCCCAAAACCTGCGTGTGGTTAAACATCAAAACTGCTCTGATTGGCTGTGTTTGTGTCATGGAGCATTTTCCATATGCAAAGCAGTCACCTTTAGTTTTTAAGAGTGATATTTAGCAGATTGTTGTGTACAGGAGGTGTGTGTGTGTTGTGATCCTGACGTATCGCTGTTGTTTTGTTTGGTGGAAAGTAGCGTGTCAGAAATAGAAGATGTTTGGGTGAGTGGGTCAGGCAAGTCTTTCGAAGAGAACACGATACCCCGTCTGCAACGTGAAGCCAGCGCTTTAATTATGCAACGGCACACAGACGGTGTGTGTAGTGTCTGCTGAAACTCCCAGAGCTACACTTTTCCATACGCAAATCCATGCAAACACACTCGGCCAGTTCTCAATCATTAACCTCAGATGACGGGGGAACTTTGGACTGTTTTCTGTGTGTGTGTGTGTGTGTGTGTGTGTGTGTGTGTGTGTGTGTGTGTGTGTGTGTGTGTGAGACAGCTGGACGTGACCTGCACTGCATATCTTCATGCTCGTGTGTGTGAATCAGCTGATTGTGGGCTTGTCAAAACAAGTGGTGCTCAACGGACGCCTTTCAGATGACCTGCGAATCCACACACACAAACACACACACACACACACACACACACACACACACACACACACACACACACACACACACACACACACAGACTGGGTCAAATTCTGATGTGTTGCATTGGCCTGAACCATCTGCACCAGCAAACAGTACAGCAAAAATAAACACTTAAAGGTGCAAAACACATTTTTTGACACACACAGCACACATCTCCTCACTATCCGCTAGCTGCTGTCCCCTGAACACACTGTAAAACACGCAGTCTCTGCAGAAATCCCAGGCTCCACACACGCCAACAACAACACACTGGGGCTAACGGCCACGAAACATGACACACTGTTCCAGCCAATAGGTGGTTTCAGTCACGTGATTGTGATGATGCGTGAGATTCAGACGGAGGGCCGGAAGTGACGAGCGTAATGGACGACTGTACTGCTTTACATGCTATTACAAGAGAAAGATATAAAGAAAAAATCAAAACATATTAGACGTGATCCTCACGTTATGAAGAGGAGCGATTTTCAACTGAATTGAAAGATTTGCCATCGAGGCGATAGATATCAGCAACTACCTCGACTCACAGACACACTCTGACTTTACAAAGTTGGGAAACTGGTACTTTACACAAACACAGACACATCAGTTGTATTAACTCAGCTTTGATGAAGTGATCACTGACACACACGGGCATTTCCCATTCGGCTCCTCCCGACCGCAGAAGCCGGTTTGCAAGACATTTTTGCTGGTGTTTTTCTGTAAATTTCTTGCATTTTATGCATTATGCATGTTTATGACAGCTGTCATTAAGTGTCATTCGCTAAATTATGACATTTCGAATGCAAATATGACATTGTTTAAGATGTCTTTGACATCTTGACATAAACCAATACATCATAACCTGTCAGTGTCTTTGTCATGACATCTTGACATTAAATTAAGTTAAACTGTCATGTTAAAGTGTCATGTGGTTGGGTTAGATGTTGGCTGTCATGAGGTCATTATAACTGTGTAATTAATATTTTTCGTGACCTCAACTACAGTGGTACAAATTGAATTTGTCATTAAAAAGTTATAATGGCTTCATGACAGCCAATGTCATAATCAACCACCTGACAGTTTAATGTAATGCTAACCAATAAAGCTAAGTGCTTTCTTAAGTTTGATAATTAATCTGCTATGTCATGTTTATGACAGGTTATGATGTATTGGTTTATGTCAAGGTGTCATAACAAAGACAAACAATGTCATATTTGCATTAAAAATATCATAAGCGAATGACACTTAATGACAGCTGTCATAAACATGCATAAAACCTCCTTTATATTCATAACATGTGTCATGTCATGATTATGAAGGTGTCATGTCAGTCTTATGCACACCCCTTCAAGTAAAGTGTTTCCAAATTCGGCAACCTTGCATTCTGAGTCCGATGCGAATTAATTAATCCGTTGCGAAAAAATTCGCACAACAATACAAAAGGGAGTCTTCAAGCAGCGAGGATGATTTTGTTGCCCTCTCTCTTCTTAAAAAGAGGAAACATTGTGTCCATCAGATCCTGATTGCGTAGAGAAGGAGAGTTCACTGCGGGATTATCCCGAGCGACGCTGAGTTTACCTCAGGATGGCAGTGGCTCAGTTTGATGCTCTGCTAGCGATACTGGAGTCCCATAATAAAAACAAGACCACCAATTTCCAAGAACCAATTGATCCTGAACAGTTCTGGATTTTGGAGTTCGCTTGTACGGTGGCTCTGAGTTGTCAAAAATACTTGCTACGCATGTGGAAAAACACAGAAAATTTAACCCGAGGTGGTTTTTTTATTATACACAAGACGTTTTTCATATTTTTATTTTTGGTTTTAATTTGAAAAAATGAAGAAAAAAAAATGATACACGGACCAATCATATTCCACGATTATAGGCCTACTTCATTAAGAGTATTTAATTTGTATCCATAGGCCTACTCCGTGTAGCTGGCACACCCTCTACTGGCTAAAAAAAATATTGGCCCGCGGCCAAAGTTACTTGCCGACCCCTGCCCTAAAGAATCATACAACTTGTGTAAAATGGGCATCCGATGACTCCTTTAAAGCATATTAAAAACACCACATAGACATATAAACAACATTAAAAGCTTGATTTTCACCACTGGATCACTTTAAAGGTGCAATGTGTAAACATTTTGAGTATCTATTAACAGAAATGCAATATGACATCCATAACTATGTGTTCAGTGGTGTATAAAAAAAATTACTTAATAAACCGTAATGTTTTTATTACCTTAGGATGAGGCGTTTATATGTCCATAACCGCGGGACCCCTAGTCTCGCGTAGCCAGACCTTCAGACTGATGGCTGAAGGTCTGTGCCCGGTTGCATAAAGCACCTTAAGTGTAATTTTCCCTTAAGGTCGCCCTTATGTTTCCCTTAAACCTAAGGGTGTTGCAGAAAAATACCCTTAAGTGTTACTTAACGTTTTTTTAAGTGAAACGTCATAAACACTTAGAATTTCCCTTAAATGCTGTTTTTTCACTTAAGTAATCGTTAAGTGTTGCATAAAACCCCTTAACGGTAATTTCCCTAAGTATAACTTAAGGTTTGGAAATCGTAACCTTAAGAGTAACGCGGGCAAAAATAAGACTATGGCTGAATTTATGGAACCAGCTGAGGATCCTAGGGAATAGGGAGAACCCTTTGGACCAATTTAGCTATGAATAATTGTTGCAAGAATACAAGAATTTTAATCGACGCGCAATATATGACATCGCTATCAAACTAGACGGCTGTCTGTCTGTCATTACACGGGACTCGCATGTAGACTATGACAACGTTAAGTCAGTGCGCGCACGGAGAGTGTGTGGCCGACCCGTGCAGAAAACAATTCACAGGAGAACGAGCTGATTCTGTGTTTTAAAAGGAATCATGACAGAAAAAACAGGTATGCTATGGAAATATACTCAGCTTTATTTCGAGACACAGAGCCAGAAGTGCATTCACAAAACCTAAACAAATGCCAAAGCATGAGACGGTGAACAACACAACCTGCCGCCACTTTCGGAGCTAACGCGGTGTTGCGTGAAAGCGTCACTGGACTGACACGTGATATTCCGACATGTTAGTGTTTTGCGTATCTATGGCAACAACAGACTTTTATAACGCGAATCCAGGATCGCTGTCGTGAAACACTTAAATGTTTCCCTTACCTAAGAGAACCGTTTAAGAGATTATATGCAACACCCTTAAGTTATTCTCTTAGGTAAGGGGAAATCGCCCCTTAGGTATCATACTTAAGGGAAAAACTTAAGGTGCTTTATGCAACCGGGCACTGGAATTCATAGCAGCTTTCTTTGGCCAAGGCCCGCCCATAAGGCCGTTTGACCGATGTCAAACAACCAATTGCAGTTCGTTTCATTTTAGGTACTTCACTTGATCTTCCATAATAGATAGGAGGGGACACACAACTTGTAAAATTGCTGAATGCTGAACTAGTGAATGCTGTCTCAGACGACGATGTTTGACCCGTTTTAGCCACCGTAGCTTCTTCGAAAGGGAGGGGTGAGCAGTGTGCCCTTAGTGCAAACTCGCAACCGAACCACTAGATGTCGCTAAAAGTCACACACTGCACCTTTAAGACTTGGTTCCTTGTTTTCCGAACCTTTTGTGTCATCCACACTCTTTAAATGCGTCTGATGTCTGGCGTTCCCTCTCGTTCTTCTCCTAGCGGGTACGACACGTGAGCACTTGGGTCTGGCCATGGCGCTGAAGGTGCCGATCTTCATCGTGGTGAGCAAAGTGGACCTGTGTGCTCAAGGCACCGTGGAGCGCACGGTCCGGCAGCTGGAGCGGATCCTCAAGCAGCCCGGCTGCAACAAGGTGCCCATGCTAGTGTCCTCCACCGACGACGCCGTCACTGCCGCGCAGAAGTTCGCTCAGTCCCCGAGGTGCGTATCAACACAGTTACTCCACAGCTAAGCTTGACTATAGAGGCTTTCTCTCCAGGAGTTTTAGGATTGATCCTCCAGGCTGTTTCCCAGAGAGCTAATGTTCCCTCATGAGTGTTTTCCTGGTTGCGTTCGCAGCGCTAGTAGGAGCTCTGAAGTGACGTGAGACTCGCTTGTAGTTGTGACTTTTATTTTGACGGCGCAGAGAACGACTGAACTCACATACTCCTATTCATTAGTTTACGATCTGTCTAACACTCCTGTCTAATACGCTATTAGATAGAACTGTCATACATAGAAAGTAGACAGCAATGAAAAGATATTAGCTTATAGCGTGTGGTTTATGTCAGTGTTGCTGAGCAGAAATATATAATCATGTTTCTCTCCTCAAAGTTGTGTTGGGTTTCTCCTCAGTGTAAAGGTGAAGATCTTCATCTATCACTGTTTTACATGTCGTAGAGTTAGTTTCTAGAGTAAATATATAGGCTATAATCTGTGTCCTTTTAAAAAAATGCTCAGTCCCCGTACATCTAAACCCACAGCAAAGCTTGACTAGAGGCTTTCGCTCTGGACGAACCTTTACATTTTCTGATTGGTGTTTTCGATGTAAACTCCCTTTATCATTTGTTTAGCGGTCTTTTTTGTTTTTTTGGATATTTAGTTGTACAGCACAATGGCCAACTACTGTTGCTTTTATTGTGCTATATAAATAGAAGTTGATTGATTGATTTAACTTTTTGATTGAGCGTAAGTTCCCGTATTTTGGCGCGTGTTCGCACCGCAGGAACTGGGAATGATTTTAGCTCTAGGAACTCTTTAAGAGGAACTAATTTACTCCTCCTTCAGAGTCGGTCTAGACCAGCGCTATAGGATCTACAGTGACGTTAGTGTTCGCTGATTGGCCGAACGCACACGAAACACCAGCACCCGCCATTTTTAAAAGGCTGTGTAAACAGCAGAGGTGGACAGAGTACACAGCTTCATTACTTGAGTAAAAGTACAGATACCCCTTGCTAAATTTTACTCAAGTACAAGTAAACGTACTAGAGTCAGATGTCTACCTAAGTAAAAGTACTGAAGTACTTGTTTTCAAAAGTACTTGAGTATCAAGAGTACATTTTCTAAATATTGCATTGCTACTGCCACAGTGCTTACATTTATGTACAGAAACGTCCTACATGGAGTTATGAAAAATGTTAATGTTAATAATACCTTGGAGAATGTAAAAGGAATTGAAAGTAAAATCAAGTCATTTTCATCTTTTTACTATGTTGCTTTATTTAACATTTAAGGAAATTTCAGAAAATTCAGAAAATTTAAATATTCTGGCGAGGTGGGCCACGGGTTAGCACATTCCCGGGATGGAGCTGCTGCGTCTTCATCCATTGTTTCGTCCATGGTTTCGTCTCTTATCTAAATCTGACCATGGAGTTGAGTTTGGCGGAAAGCTGAAGGTGATTGCTGATAGGCTGTCCCAATCAGTGGCGCCTGCACAATCCAATCACGTTTGAGAGGGAAACAACAAATTGAGGGTTTCCGAGATATTTCTTTTTTCCTTTTTGTTTTTTTTAGAAGTAGTAACGGGTACTCACGGTTATGGATAGAAGTGTAGTAGAGTAAAGAGTACAATATTTGCCTCTCAAATATATTCGAGTAAAGTTAGATTACTCCCCAAAAATGATACTCGAGTAAAGTACAGATCCCTCAAAATTGTACTTAAGTACTGTACTCATGTAAATGTACTCAGTTTCTGGAGTAAATATATAGGCTATAACTGTTTACCAGAGCCGGACAGTAATGAACTCTACGACATGTAAAACAGTGATAGATGAAGCTCTTCATCTTTACACTGAGGAGAAACCCAACACAACTTCGAGAAGAGAAACATGATCATATATTTCTGCTCAGCAACACTGACATCAACCACACGCCATACGCTAATAACTCTTCATTACTGTCTACTTTCTATGTATGACAGTTCTATCTAATAGCGTATTAGACAGGAGTGTTAGACAGATCATAAACTAATGAACAGGAGAATGTGAGTTCAGTCGTTCTCTGCGCCGTCAAAATAAAAGTCACAACAACAAGCGAGTCTCACGTCACTTCAGAGCTCCTACTAGCGCTGCGAACGCAACCAGGAAAACACTCATGAGGGAACATTAGCTCTCTGGGAAACAGCCTGGAGGATCAATCCTAAAACTCCCGGAGAGAAAGCCTCTGATGACGATGACAAACCGCCTGATCAAAGTCTTGTGTGCGCAGCATCACCCCCATCTTCACCCTGTCCAGCGTCTCGGGCGAGAGTCTCGATGTGCTGAAGGTCTTCTTTAATATCCTCCCTCCGCTCAGCAACAGCAAAGAGCAGGAGGAGCTCATGCAGCAGCTCACCGAGTTTCAGGTACAGCTTTACACCTAACCAAAGCTCTAATGCCCTCGCTGTTATCATCACTGCACACCCGTGTGACTGACTGACTTCTGCTGAACACAGCCACATATCGTTCACATTCATAATGCTTATTTATAGTGATGCCGAGACCTTAAACTATTAAAAAACAATTTAAAAGTTTTTATTTAGCCCAAAAAGCAAAAGAAAATAAATAGTTAAATCAGATTTAATGATCAACACTCAAATACAAACTTGTATACAAGTTAAATAAATAAAAAAATTAAATGGGCACAAGTATTTTATATCGACTTTTTGAATTATATAATTGTTTCTACTCCAATTTTTGGAAATATACACATTTAGGTGGTGACTATAATAATAACTTCTTTTCAAGACATTTATTCATTTATTTTAATTTATTCAGACAGACATTAAAAAAACAGGTTAAGTAAAATAAATATATGCACTATATTACATATTCATTAAGTGAGAAAAATAACTCTAGAGAGGAATTAGACTCTAACTAAATTAGAGTAGCCAAATCCAGTTATTATCTTCATCTAATGAATGAGGCAAAAGGCAATAGTAAGCTAATTTGGAAAAAAATATAAATAGCTGTTTTACGGAAGGAACCAAACTTTATAGGAGATGTTAAGCTTAAAGTTCAGGGAAAGCAAACTGAAGATGATTGTGCCATTGCTACTACTTTTAATAGCTTTTTTATTAACTCAGTTAAAGAATTAGGGGAAATATATAATTTTTTACTTTTTTTTTTTAAACGAAATTTCATTGTATTCTCTGACTATCTAGAGATATTTAACCCAACGACAGACACGATGGATAGTGTAACTCTTTGATGATGTTCTGTGTGTTGTGATGCTGTTTGATGATGTGTCTGTGGTTGTGATGCTGTTTGATGATGTGTCTGTGTGTGTTGTGATGCTGTAGATTGATGATGTGTCTGTGTGTGTTGTGATGCTGTAGATTGATGATGTGTCTGTGTGTGTTGTGATGCTGTAGATTGATGATGTGTCTGTGTGTGTTGTGATGCTGTAGATTGATGATGTGTCTGTGGTGTTGTGATGCTGTAGATTGATGATGTGTCTGTGTGTGTTGTGATGCTGTAGATTGATGATGTGTCTGTGTGTGTTGTGATTCTGTAGATTGATGAGATCTATACCGTGCCAGATGTGGGGACAGTAGTTGGTGGGACTCTTTACAGGTACGTCCTCTTCTCTCCTCTATTGACTGTGGTGTCCAAACACACACCGTCCGTGTCTGTAGAGTACAGTAGAGTACTGTAGTGTAGGGATGCACCGAATGTTCGGCAACCGAAATTATTCGGCCGAAAATAGCAAAAAAAGCACTTTCGGTGTTCGGCCGAACAAGTAAAAAGGCCGAATAAATTTGACCGAACAATGACGTTTTTGATGACGCGATCAAATAGTAACCAGCGTAGAGTGAGAGGCACGCGCTTTATAAATGCAGCCAACATGCCCCCTTTGAGGAGAAGACAAAAGAGAAGCTCATCTGATGCGTCTGTGGCAGACGTTGTTACTTGCAGCACTAAAGCGTCTTTTAACCCTCTAGTTGACAAACCGCCGCCGCGTTTTGCTGGATTTTTTTCACATAGCAGCAAAATAGACTTAAATACTCCGTCATTTATGGTCACTTAAATGCAGACTTAAGAAATATGAAAAAATAAACTGTTAAATGACTACTTGTGTCCACTTACAATCGAAACAAAACTGTGCTTTTGTAAAATAAAGAAAATAAACAGGGTGTGCTTTCTGCCTCTGTCTCCGTTAACTTTTTTTTCTGGAGCACGTCTCTAAAAAACTCAGCCAATACAATACTAGTCACACAGGCAAAGGCATATCTTTATAATCATTTAATTGTCTACTTTTAAACGATCTAATTCAAAACGAAAACAAATATTCTCTGTTTATGTAATCTGTATGAAAAGAGAGAGATGAAAAGAGTCGTTCTCATGGCAACTCCTTATCTGCTAATCGCCACGGAGAGCGCGCGCTATATTGAAACCCAAGTGATCTAGGCAATCCATGCAAACCTGTCAACGCCCACGATAAAGTTTATGTAAACCGCAAAAGTAGGCTTATGTCTAGGACAGTTATTCATTTGTTGTGGGTTCATCCACATTTTTTTGCACTTTTCAATGCACTTTTTTAGTTATATTCTTTCAGCAGTCAGTTATAGGCCTAACATAGGCTATTCAAGAAGGGGGGGGCTTCAAAGATGGCCAAATAAAAATATAGTTTTTATTTTACTAATTTATTTATTTTAAGTTATATTGTGCTTTGTTTAAATAATATCTGCTGGAATGTTAAAAAAAAAATTCAGTGTTAAACAAATTGTATTTTTGCAATTTGATGTTTTTGTCAAGACAAAATAGTAAAAAAGCATATTTTTACTATTTAATTAAATGCAATGGTGAAAAAATTGGCAAAATAAATGGAAAAAATGTGAAATACCGCATTCGGTATTCGGTATTCGGCCTTCGGCCAAGCGTTTCATTATTATTCGGCTTCGGCCAAGAATTTTCATTTCGGTGCATCCCTACTGTAGTGGTCGAGTACAGTAGAGTACTGTAGTGGTCGAGTACAGTAGAGTACTGTAGTGGTCGAGTACAGTAGAGTACTGTAGTGGTCGAGTACAGTAGAGTACTGTAGTGGTCGAGTACAGTAGAGTACTGTAGTGGTCGAGTACAGTAGAGTACTGTAGTGGTCGAGTACAGTAGAGTACTGTAGTGGTAGAGTACAGTAGAGTACAGTACAGTATATGTTGAGTGCAGTAGTGGTCGAGTACAGTAGAGTACTGTAGTGGTCGAGTACAGTAGAGTACTGTAGTGGTCGAGTACAGTAGAGTACTGTAGTGGTCGAGTACAGTAGAGTACTGTAGTGGTCGAGTACAGTAGAGTACTGTAGTGGTCGAGTACAGTAGAGTACTGTAGTGGTCGAGTACAGTAGAGTACTGTAGTGGTCGAGTACAGTAGAGTACTGTAGTGGTCGAGTACAGTAGAGTACTGTAGTGGTCGAGTACAGTAGAGTACTGTAGTGGTCGAGTACAGTAGAGTACTGTAGTGGTCGAGTACAGTAGAGTACTGTAGTGGTCGAGTACAGTAGAGTACTGTAGTGGTCGAGTACAGTAGAAGTACTGTAGTGGTCGAGTACAGTAGAGTACTGTAGTGGTCGAATACAGTAGAGTACTGTAGTGGTCGAGTACAGTAGAGTACTGTAGTGGTCGAGTACAGTAGAGTACTGTAGTGGTCGAGTACAGTAGAGTACTGTAGTGGTCGAGTACAGTAGAGTACTGTAGTGGTCGAGTACAGTAGAGTACTGTAGTGGTCGAGTACAGTAGAGTACTGTAGTGGTCGAGTACAGTAGAGTACTGTAGTGGTCGAGTACAGTAGAGTACTGTAGTGGTCGAGGAGTACAGTAGAGTACTGTAGTGGTCGAGTACAGTAGAGTACTGTAGTGGTCGAGTACAGTAGAGTACTGTAGTGGTCGAGTACAGTAGAGTACTGTAGTGGTCGAGTACAGTAGAGTACTGTAGTGGTCGAGTACAGTAGAGTACAGTACAGTATATGTTGAGTGCAGTAGTGGTCGAGTACAGTAGAGTACTGTAGTGGTCGAGTACAGTAGAGTACTGTAGTGGTCGAGTACAGTAGAGTACTGTAGTGGTCGAGTACAGTAGAGTACTGTAGTGGTCGAGTACAGTAGAGTACTGTAGTGGTCGAGTACAGTAGAGTACTGTAGTGGTCGAGTACAGTAGAGTACAGTACAGTATATGTCGAGTACAGTCGAGTACTGTAGAGTACAGTAGAGTACAGTACAGTAGAGTACAGTACAGTATATGTCGAGTACAGTCGAGTACTGTAGAGTACAGTAGAGTACAGTACAGTATATGTCGAGTACAGTCGAGTACTGTAGAGTACAGTAGAGTACAGTACAGTATATGTCGAGTACAGTCGAGTACTGTAGAGTACAGTAGAGTACAGTACAGTATATGTCGAGTACAGTCGAGTACTGTAGAGTACAGTATATGTAGAGTACGGTAGTGGTCGAGTGCAGTAGATTACAGTACAGTATATGTTGAGTGCAGTAGTGGTTGAGTACAGTAGAGTACAGTATACTGTTTATTTGAGGAATATTTTCATCTTTTGTGTGTGTGCGCGCGTGTGTGTGCGCGTGTGTGTGTGCGCTTGTGTGTGTGTGCGTGTGTGTGTGTGTGTGTGTGCGTGTGTGTGTGCGCGCGCAGTGGGATCTGCCGTGAGGGGGAGCAGCTGGTGGTCGGACCCACGGATGACGGGAGTTTCGGGAGCTGACGGTCCTCAGTATCCAGAGGAATCGCTCCGGCTGTCGGGTCCTCCGAGCGGGACAGGCCGCTACTCTGGCACTCGGGATTTCGACCGCTCGTTGTTACGAAAGGTGAGTTTTCTATTGAAGGATGCAGAAGATACTGAATCTGAGCTGGTACACTACGGGTGGATTGCACCAGTAACTATTAAAGGAGGAGTTCACTTCAGAATTATAATCTCCTGATGATTTACTCTCCCCACGTCATCCAAGATGTTCATGTCTTTCTTTATTCAGTGGAAAAGAAATGAAGGTTTTTTTAGGCATAACCTGTTAACGTTTAGGAAAACACTCCAGGATTTTCTCCATATATGGCTCGTTTCCACTGAGCAGTACGGTACAGTACGGTTCGGGTCGGGTCAGTAAACCATGATCCGGCTAGCGTTTCCACTGCCAACAGTACCCTACTTGATAGGCGTGGCGTTTGCTGGAAAGAAGCGATCAACGTCATTTTCGCGCGAAGAAGAAAGCGACAAAGTAAACACCAATGGATGGCATACAGCAGATCTTGTCCTCGCTTCTCGGCATGTTTGTCACAAGAAAAAACAAGCGCCGACATTAGGCATTTCTCAATACCAGCAGAAGGAGTCCGGTAATTCTCTAAATTGAACAGCGCGTTCTGAAAGCGTCACTCGGCTTCTGCTTTTAGGCAACAATAAAACGAAATATGTTATAAAACACCATTTTGCCTCTTTTTGTTTTCTTTTTCATTTAAATACATTTTAAACATTATAGGCACACAAGTGTGGTTCAGGCAATGTATAGACCTGATTATATTATTCACTGCATGTATAACGTTAGCCTATTTATAACAAAACGAAATATAAAACACAACCCTGCATCTTTTCGTTTAAATTTAAAAAATATTAAACATTTCCAGGCAATATGCATTTGTACAAATGCTGCAATAAACAACATTACAGTGATAATCTTGTAATAAAATAAATAATGACAAAACTCAACCCTATCTCTTTGTGTTAAATTTCAGTTTTATTAATAATAGCCATTATAAAAGTATAAGTCGAAGGTAACGTTACAAGAAGCTGTACAATAAGAAATAAAGCAAACAATTCAGTCAAAATATAAATTCAGCGCTAGTCTAACGTTAACGTTACAACGGAAAAGTTAAATAGCCTAAATATATGAAACTTCACTTAGTCCTCAGCCAAAACGATTGGCCAGGGAACGAATTATCGATTCACGAGACCAAAGATCGCCCGTTAGATATACACAAGACGAATTACCACTACAGAGTCAGCGGCAAACCTCCGAACGACCAGCCGAGGAAAGGCTGCTCCGGACGGGGAACATGAGCGCCGAGCGTCCAGGTGATCGCCGGGAATGGATCAAATTATCATAAATCATTATAAATAACCACAGATTTGAGCTTTAAACAACTACATTCTCGCCTGAAAAACTCTTAAAACTACATTTCCACTGTTTTCCACTGTACCACTGTGCTAGGTACCCCAACGGAAGGGTACCCAAAAAGTGGTACGGTACGGTTCGGCTTTTTGGTACCATTCACAACTTTTGACAGTGGAAACGCAAATAATTGCGTACCGTACCGTACCGCTCAGTGGAAACGAGGCAATAGTGACTCTTCAATGGAGTCCAACGGGTCGAAGGTCCAGATGTGAGTTTCAGTGCAGCTTCAAAGTCTCGACACGACCCAGCCGAGGAATAAGAGTCTGATCTAGACAAACCAGCCACATTTATAACTAAATACACATTTATATACTTTAACCACTAATGCTGGTCTTGCTCTAGCTGTGATGCGACACACATTACGTCATCAGGTTGAAAGGTCACGCTTGATGTAGGAGGAAGAACAGACCCAGTGTTTACAAGTGAACGTGCAAAGACTGAGTCAAACCAAAGCCCGTCTACGGAAAGCATGGGCACTCCCTATTAAGTCCTATTGTACCGAATTTTGGCTGTAGTTCCACCAGAGTTCCACTGGGGCGATCGCCGGAGTGCAGAAAGAATGGGAGTCTATGGAGCTAGACGGCTAAATGTGTGTCTTTCACCCGATTGCTGTTGAGAAATCTCAGATTTTATTATAGGTTTTGCAAGTTGAACATGGGTTATAGGTCGAAAGTTGAGTGAACGAGTACTTATGTCCTTTCGATTTCTTACAGGTTGAGTTGTTGCTGCCCATAACACGCTAGCATTCTGCTAATAATACGATGTGTATGACGTCATTGACATTTTAAAAGACTTTTTAAAGCAAATAAGTGACTCTAAAAAATCTATCACCCAGCAGTGTGTAATTTATTTGCATCTACATTCGAATACAATATTCAAATTACTAGACAAAAAATTATATCCTGAGAAAAGTGTATTTCTGGGGGTGAAACCCCATAGACTCCCATTCATTCTGCACTCGACCGCGAGCGCCCCGCATGGACAGAGACGTGTTACTGCAGCCAGTCCAGAAACCGGAAGTAACCAGACAGTGCCAGTTCTCCCCTTATTAGACATTCTCTGGTCAAACGCCATTTACCAAGAAAAACAAATTAAAGGTAAAACAATGATGTCGGACGATTTTGAAGTTTTTCCCCTACTTTACATTTCTGAACCGGAACACGCGTGACCTTTCAACATGATTACGTAATGCGTAAGGAATTGATTGGATGATTGTGGTTTGCTATTGGAGGATCTCATGTGAGTGACAGTTTGCCCCGCCCACATCATCAGAGAAATTACAACCAATTTTGAAGTTTGGTGCAACAGAATTATTAGATGAATCTTGACCTAGGTTATACATAGGAGGATTGTTAAAGTGTTGACGCTGAAGTGTTCAGTATTGGAGCCGCTGTAAGGTTGTGTGGTGTGTGTGTGTGTGGGTGTGTGTGTGTGTGGTGTGTGGTGTGTGTGTGTGGTGTGTGGTGTGTGTGTGTGTGGTGTGTGTGTGTGTGTGTGTGTGGTGTGTGTGTGTGTGTGTGTGTGTGTTCGTTCTCCGGCAGGGAATGGTGATGGTCAGTCCCGAGATGAATCCCGATATCTGCTGGCGCTTCGAGGCAGAGATCGTTTTACTCTTCCATGCCAAAACTTTCCACAAGGGCTTCCAGGTGACTGTTCACGTGGGCAACGTTAGACAGACGGCCACAGTCGAGGCTCTGCAAGGAAAGGTGGGTCGCTTTATCCGTCCGTCTGACTGATGGACCGGATCAAGGAAAGGTTCTGATGTTCTCTGTGATCGTGTGCTTCAGGACGAGCTGCGCACCGGAGAGAAAGCTGTGGTCGGGTTCAGGTTCATCAAACACCCGGAGTATCTGAAGCTGGGCGCCAAGCTGCTGTTCCGAGAGGGAGTGACCAAAGGCATCGGTCAGGTGACCAAACTGCAGCCCGCGTGCCAGTACCAGCACCAGGCCTGAGCGGGCCACCAGTGCCAGTACAACACACTGATGCCTTTACAGTCCAACACTGCAGCTCTCACTGTTTCTGTCTCGCTTCACCTGAAATATTCTTAAAGGGATAGTTCACCCAAAGACTAAAACTCTGTCAGTAATTACTCTCCCTCATGTTGTTCAACCCCGTAAGACTTTCGTTCATCTTCAGAACACAAATGAAGATATTTGTGATTAAATCTGAGAGCTGGGTCACTCCTCCATAGGCTTCTAAGGGATTGAAACTTGCCGGCCCAGAAAAGTTATTAAAGACATCGTTAAAAGAGTCCAAGTGACTACAGTGACTCAATCTTAAGTTTATCAAGCGACGAGAATACTTTTTGTGTGCAAAAAAACACAAAAATAACGACTTTATTCAACCACCATTCAACCATGTTCACGTAGTGTAACAGCACAGCGCTTCTGTGTTGTACGTCACACAGCAACACACACACACATGACCAGCGTCAGCCAATAGTGAGTCTACGTGTGGCGTGCAACACAGAAGCGCTGCGCTGTTACACTATGTGAAACACGTGAACTATCTCGAGGCCGACAGAGAAGGAAATGAATACTTGAATAAAGTCATTATTTTTGTTGTTTTTTTGCACTCAAAAAGTATTCTCGTCGCTTGATAAACTTAAGATTGAGCCACTGTAGTCACTTGGATTATTTTAACGATGTCTTTAATAACTTTTCTGGGCCGGCAAGTTTCAGTCCCTCAGAAGCCTATGGAGGAGTGACCCAGCTCTCAGATTTAATCACAAATATCTTCATTTGTGTTCCGGAGATGAACGAAAGTCTGACGGGGTTGAACAACATGAGGGAGAGTAATTACTGACAAGAGTTTACATTTTTGGGTGAACTATCCCTTCAAGAATTAAGATACATTCACTGGAGAAGCTATTTTAAAATAATTTAAAAAATCATAAAAATTGATTGTACTTAAATCTGCCAGAGGGGTCACAAAAAAACCTTTGAATGGCAGATATTTATTCTTGTTTTTTTTTTTAAGTACTTTTTATGAATTATTTTTTTTTGTCACAAAACAAAAATATCTTCAGTCATTTTGCTTCTCCAGTAAATGTATCTTGATTTAAAGGAATAGTTTACTCAAAAATGTAAATTCTGTCCTCATTTACTCGCCCTCAAGTTGTTCTAAACCTGTATGAGTTTCTTTCTTCTGCTGAACACAAAAGAAGATATTGTGGAGAAGTCGGTAACTAAACGGTTTTTGGACCCCATTGACTTTATTTATAGTATTTATTTTCCCTATAGAAGTCAATGGGGTCCATCAAGTGTCTGGTTACGACTTCTTCAAAATATCTTCTTCTGTGTTCAGCAGGAGAAAGAAACTCATACAGGTTTAGAACAACTTGAGGGTGAGTAAATGATGACAGAATTTACATTTATAAGTGAATAATTCGTATGTTAGTAAATTTGTGCTGTAAACCAGAAAGAAACACTGAGGAAGAGCATCAGTGTCTGCATATCAAACATATATCTTTCTCTTCAGTGTTCAGACGGACTGAATAACACACACAGTCAGTTTATGACATTATTCAGTAACCAAAGCTAGAGATTGTGTATTTAAATGTGGCTGCCAAAGATTATTCTTTTGTTTTAATGGACATTTTTATAACTGATGTCAATGAAGAATGGTTTCTTCTCATGGCAGCTAGAGTTTAAAATCATCACCAAATGCCAGAAACTATCTCTGATATCTTTTAATTTATTTTATCGTTGTGTAACGAGGTTTTTTGTCCTGAAGTGTCATCATCATCATCAGTCCTGAACAGCCTTTAGATATAAATCTGCTGCTTCACCACCGCGTGTCCCTCCGTGCTCACCGTCTGCCTTGAAGAGAGCGCTCCTGCCTTCAGTAGCTCAGGAAATCTGGGGAATTACTCTCTTACACACACACACACACACACACAACACACACTCAACTAACCCCTGACCTCCCACACCAGACACACACTGTTCAATTATGCAAATTCCTCTTTTATCTATTCTTTCTCCATGTGTTTCCCACAAGAACACTTGGTTTGGTGCTAATGCTTCTGCTTTACATGTTTTAAACGTTGGCTAAAGTTAGTTGATGACTGTTTCTCTGTCCTGTGCGCATCGCATGTGTTCGTCTCCAGAAGCTCCAGCACTGAGAGCGCTTCTTCATTAACCTTCACGTTCAGGGTTTACTCCGTCACTGTTCTCCTGGTGCAATTTTACAAGTACAAATATATTTAATCCAAAAGTTTTTGGAAATTTATAAAGAATGTCAGGGGGACAAAATCTGGATGTTTTAGTTTTTTAGATTTGTAATATTTTCCATTCTAATATGCATCTGTTTTTTTGAGTGACGTCTCATTTTTACTGCGAATGTCACTTTTCTGGCAAAAAAAAGTTTTTTTGAGGTATTTTAAAATATTTTAGCCTTACTTTTTGGTGATTTGGAGTATTTATGTACAGATTTGTTTGTATATTGTGATGTACATAAATAAAAGTTTATTCAAGTTTATTCAATGATTGACTGATTTCATTGTTTCAGCTTGTTGTTGAAAGGTGATGCTGGGATCACTGGGAAACTCAATATAGATAGTTTTGCTTATATGTAAATGTATAAACTTGAATGGGATGGTTCATGATTTACAAAATATATATATATTTTCCATTACAATAGAAGAATAGCTCTCCATGCAGTGGAATTGGACGTGACACAAACTAAATAACACTCTTTTAGGCTGTCTTTATCACTCTGCTGTTAGTTCAAGTGTTCGTTCTTTAGGTTTTAGTTTGTGACGACATGATTGACAGCTGAGATTGACAGCTTCTCACTGAGGCGCCAACAGACTTATTTCTGGATCTTATTTCTGGATCTTCGGGATGGAGGAGATTGGAGCTTTAAATTTAAACTTCTACATTTCAATAACTGTTTACTTCACACAGTAGGCCATACGTCCGGATTTTGGCCGGACAGTCCGGATTTTAAGCCCCCTGTCCGGCGTCCGGCGCAGCCTCAAGCCGGACACTCACCCCGGATTTCCACCAACTGCAGAACGGCTGCGGATCGGCTCCGCTGCGTGTCGGATCCGTGCTCCGCCGTCCTTCAAAACCTACCAGATCCGGATTTGTTGCGGAACGGCTGCGGCCGTGAATGACAGCTGAAGTCACGAGGACATACGATATCTCTCAAATTTACGTATGATGATGATGTTTCTAAACAGAATCACAAAACCAGCAAGTTTGTTTCCATCCAGAGGAGTAGAGGGGAAACTCTGTTCTGACCTGCTGATCTCCCTTTTTTTGTGGAAATTATTGTGATTCTACCAAGTACTATATTTATAATTACATAATCAACTTATAAAATACTAAATGTTTATATTGGGTTCCTTTATGAATGTATTGGGAAAGTAGTAGGCTGTGTAAATAAAGTTAACTATTGTTCTTGTGGAAAAAGAAAAAAGTATACAAAACAAAATATCCGCCCATTATGACGTTTTCGAGGTGTAGTGAAGGGAAATACGATCCGCCATAATCACGGAGTATATTATTTTGAAAATTACCGGATGTTTATTTTTGTTTTTGTGCTCGACTTCCTGCGGCGCTCTCCGGCATCCGGCAAAAATAGAAACTCTGCGTATCTTCTCCGGAGGGCTGCGGTCGCCGGAGCTGGGACGGAGTCGGAACGCAGCCGTTCCGCAGTCAGTGAAAATACACACATTGACTTTAATGGAAACCTATCGACTCCGCCGCCGTTCCTGAGCGGATCCGCAGCCGTTCCGCAGTTGGTGGAAATTGGGGGTCATTTGTCCTCCTTTTTGGAGTTGCGCTGAATTGTTGAAAAAAATTAACCTATAAAAAGCCCGCATAATGATAGCGGCTCTCTGATTCCCCTAAATTAGGCCGGTGACACACTGGCTGCGTGGCGTGAGCGTGGCGTTTCTGTTGCGTGTCAGCTGCGTCGCGTTTTCTGTGTCTTTGCACATCAGAAGCGTGTCTGACGCGGCGCTGCTGACACGCATCACCCTTGTTCAACATATGGGAGAGAGTTGTGGAAGCCCTATACTTCGTGTTAAGCATAAAGTCTACTGATAAAGACAATGTCAGCACAGCAGTATTGACAGCAAAATAGACTACAGAATATTTCGTTCTGTCTTGACAGGTGCAATATTTGAAAATTGATAATTAGGCCTATTTATTTATTTATATTTAAATGAGGCCTATATTTATATCGAATTTGTCAAAAATGTAATTTATTAATATGTATTCGTGTACAAAATAACATAGAAACATATTTTCCTATTGTATTTTGCCTGGAAACGCTTCCCACACGCTTGCATGTCGCGTGAAAAATAGGCGTCGGTTCTATTTCTAGCATGAGACGCGCGTGTCACGCAGGCAGTGTGCAAGCTCACCTGTTAACATGGGAGTCGAAATAAAAACGGACACGCCACGCAGCTGAGACGCGCACGCCACGCCCCCCCCCCCCCCCCCCCCCCCCCGGTCAACAAAACCACCGGTCACCAAAATATATGTGTCCTCCTTTTTGGTGTTATGGAAATGGCCACCCTACACAGCCATAATGAGTTTTCCTCTTCCACTTCGCACTCACTGCACAGACTCGAGACTTCAATTTTGAAGAGAGTCCATCTCGTCCATCTTATGTTTACAGTCTTTGGCTGAATCCTAAATCGCCCCCTAAACATTCAATCACTACTGCCTTCATTAGTCCACTAATACAGCTCACTTGAAGGAGTAAGAGAGCGAATTCGGACAGCCGTTGAGCGTACATCGGCTGTACTTATTATTGCAGTGCATTGTGGGATAGAATGAGTGCACCAAATAACGTACACTATGGTTTTGGACACCACTACAAATGGCTGTTCCCTCAAATACTGCGCTATTTGAGGGTATAAGGGGCGATTTCAGATCTATGGTTATGTTATTATTTCGGATCTATGGTTATGTTATTCTTTAGGATCTATGGTTAGGACAGGTTTGGTGGTATGGGTAGGTTTAAGGGTGGGTTAAGGGGTCAACAGTAGAGATGTGAATTGTGTATTAGTATATTGGATCTATGCAGCTCTTATTCCTGCTGCACTGCTGTGTTTTAATGTTAATCAAACAAAAGACCACAACTAAAAAAAAAATCACTCGCTACTCTTGACTAAATAACTTTTGTAACTTTATATATTTCATTTATACAATGAAGAATAGATTTTACATTTGATTTTTTCTGTACCTGGAAAGCACCGTTTAACTATTTCATATGCATCTGTTTTGTTGTATTTATGTTGGCCTGTTTCTTGAATGTTAAATGGATTCTTAGTTAAAGTTAAATGGATTCAATCCTTGCTCAGTTGATATTATTTGATGATGCATTAATAAACTAGCTGGTATACCTTAATGCGTGCGTTTTTTAACTTTGCTCATTTAAAACATGAAAGCACTAATCTTTTTTAATGGCAAAAGTTCAAATAAGAGTGTGACATCAGTATCAGGCAATATGTGTTAGAATCGGTATCTTTCAAAAAAAAAATCTTATTGGTGCATCCCTAGTCAACAGTGTAATTATAGATGTAATCATGTTTAAATAAAATACCTACATGTGTGTACAATGTAAAAACATGTACACAATAAGTGCATCATATCAAAAAATTTATTGAAATGTTAGTACACTGTACTTAAAAGATCTTTTCATAAGCATTTCACATGCCTTTTCAAAGAGTTGCACAATAACAAAACGTCATCCCAGAAGGATCATGGCACGGCTTTTTAATTAATCTGAAACGTTAAGATTCAATTATAATCTTAGCAAAGTTGTTTGCATAAAAGTCATATAGTTGCAAAACATGATTTATCATCCTCGGTGCATATTCAAAACCGAGCGTTTCTGACAGTATCCTTTAAACGCTCATTCACACCAAGGACGAAAGTTATAAAGGTGTAGCTGTAAATGTTTTTTAATTTAAAATGTAAAATAAAAGTCCACGCCACAACTATAGCAATAACAGCACAGAGGGATGCTTTGATTTCTGATGTACCCAGCCAGACGTGGAGACTACTAACCTCGGGCACCTAAAGGCCAATTTATACTTCTGCGTCGGGTGAGCGCAGGAGGTACGGCGTAGCATACGCACAGACGCGTACCATACGCCGTACCCTTCGCCGTAACCTGACGTGCACCTCCTCAAAAATTTAACTACACGTCGCAACGACATGGACCGCAATATCTGTGATTGGTCGGCTTGGTAGCATGGCATTTCCGGCGTGTTCTTCCGCACCGCCAACCATTTTTAAATTCTAAGTACAGCGAAACTGTTAAAACAACTAAAAATTAACTGCTTTTCCACCTCGATAAGCTCCAACTCCAACGTGATCCGCTCTCTTTCAGTCGCCATTGCTTGTAGTAACCTTAACTCAAAACAGTCGTGAGGAATCTAAAAGTGGAACATTAAAACCCTCCGCCGCCAACTAGCGTTTCGGAGCTGTACTGCAGAGCAACACAGACCTAAACGCAGAAGTATAAATGCTCACGACGGCGTACACTCGACGCAGAAGTATAAATTGGCCTTAATCCGACACGAGGGCTGGCCAACTGGTTTCAGAACTGTGGAACTCACCTGAGGAAATCAGCGCATGCATCTAGTCCGTGGACTGGAATGGCAAACCAAGTGAATGACACAGAGCAAGTCCTACTTACTGGCAGCTTGAAGAGAGTATACGGGAGGACACAGGCTCTACATGGAGATTATAGAATCTCGCAAATGTGTCGCCCAGCCTGTAGCTCTACAAATGTCTGTTAGCAAGGCGCCATGTCTAACGCCCAGGAGGAAGCAACACTCGTGGTCGAGTGAGCTTTCACCCCTAGGGGACATGGCAGTTCTTGGGGTTGGTAAGCCAAGGTAATAGCATCCACTATCCAGTGGGACAACCTCTGTTGGAGACAGCCTTTTCCTTCTGCTGGCCTCCGTAACAGACAGAGCTGGTCTGAGGTCCTGAAACACTGAGTTATATCTACGTAAGCGTGGAGGGCGCGTACTGGACAGGACAGAGCAGTGCTAGGGCTGGGTCTGCCTCCAGGGAAGCGCTTGCAAGTTCACCACCACCTGATCCCTAAAGGGAGTGGTGGGAACTTTGGGTATGCCGGCCGGGGTCTCAGGATCACGTGAAGGTAGGTCCCCTACCTTCTTACCCGAGGCAAGAGCCGTCAGGAACGCCGTCTTCAAAGAGAGCTGTCAATCTTAAGCTCCACTGAGAGCAATGGCTCAAAGGGAGGTCTCTGCAGGGCAGATAGAACCACTGAGAGATCCCAAGAGGTATCTGCTGAGGTAGGGGCGGATTGAGCCTCTTAGCTCCTCGCAAGAACCTGATGACCAGGTCGTGTTTCCCTACTGCATTAGAGTCAACCAAATGTCACTTAAACCTTCCAGGACCCACACGTGTAGGTTCCAAAGATCGGGACATGCGTACCAGAGGGTGTCCCCTCTCTGAGGAATTGCCCAGGGAGGGGCTGTTGCGAGGAGTGCAAGTTCAGGGAACCAGGTCGGGACGGACCAATAGGGTGCGTCCATGAGGACCTGCTCCTCGTCCTCCTGTGGTCTGTGCGAGCAGGCTCACTGGGGAAATGCATACTGGAAGGCCACGCGGCCAGATATGTGCCAGAGCATTCGTGCCGAGGGTCCCCCCAGTCAGGGTGTAAAACCACTGGCAGGCGAAGTGTCTGGAGAGGCAAACAGATCTACCGGTGCGTCTCTGAAGCGTTCCCAAATCATCTGAACCATCTGGGGATTGAGTCTCCACTCCCCGGTGCGAGAACGATGTCGTGGGAGCTTGTTGGCTGCACGATTTAGCTCGTCCGGGATGTGAATGGCACAAAGCGACCTCAGATGCTTCTGACTCCATAAGAGGAGATGGCAAGCAAGCATGCGGCGGGAGCGTTGACCACCCTGACAGTTGATTTACGCAGTCGCAGTGTTGTCCGTCAGGACCAGTACATGCTTGCCACTGAAGCAAGAGCAAGATGTATTGCTAGCAACTCGAGTCAATTGACATGCCACTGGAGGGTCCTGTCCAGGAGCCTGACGCAGCACGTCCGTTGCACATGGCACCCCAGCCCGTGGCGGACTGGGACAACAACATGCCTGGAAACTCGTTCTAGGGGAACACTGCCCATAGAAATGAGAGGTTGGACAACAGGGTGAAGGTTTGGCGGCAGGCCATAGTGACTGACACCCGGAGTGTGCCCGGTTGCCATGCCCATCTCAGGACTCGTCGTGAAGTCAGTGCTGAAGCGCTCTCATATGAAGCAACCCAAGCGGTGTGACTGCCACAGCGGATGCCATATGCCCCAGGAGGCTCTGAGAAAGTTTCAGTGGAACCGTCATCTTGCCCTCGAATTGACTCAGGCAATTCAGCAGTGACTGAGCACGCTCGTTCGTAAGCTGCGCAAACATGGCAACAAAGTATATTTCCATACAGAGAAACGAGATCCTCTGCACGGGGGAGTTTGCTCTTTTCCCAGTTGAGCCGAAGGCCCAGTCGGGAGAGGTGCCTGAGCACAACGTCCTTGTGTTCGCACAACCGCTCCCGAACTAGAATCAGCCAGTCGATGAGGTAGTTGAGAATACGAACACCCTGCTCCCTGAGGGGAGCAAGAACCACCTCCGCGACCTTGGTGAAGACGTGGGGCGACAGGGACAGCCCGAATGGGAGAACCGTGTAATGATATGCCTGCCCCTTGAAAGCAAAGTGTAGAAACGGTCTGGGTTGAGGGAGAATGGAGACATGAAAGTACGTGTCTTTCAGGTCGATCGCTGCAAGCCAATCCAGAGAATGGATCGCATTCGAAAATGCATTTTAGAGTTAACATCTTGAACGTAAGCCTGTGTAAGGCTCGGTTCAAGGAACGCAGGTCCAGGATCGGCTGTAATCCACCACTTTTCTTGGGTAAAATGAAGTAGGGGCTGTAAAACCCCACTTCATGTCGGCTGGAGGGACCACCCTTCACCAATAGGTCCGCTCGCATGAAGTGGGCGTCCTTGCCCACCATCGTGAAGCTGACTCCCCGGAAGCTGGGAGGAGGATGTCGGGCGAATTGAATCACTTAGCCGAGCCTGATTGTTCGGGTGAGCGAGCAGGACGAGCTGGGAAGCTCTAGCTAGGCTCCCAGGAACCGAACCAGCGGAGTAAGAGGAACTACAGATATACCCACCGTGGGGAAGCGAGGTGGAACAGACGGGCCTGGTATGGGAGGAATGGTGTCCTGTGGTGAGGTGGCAGAGAGCTGGCGACCGAGAAGACGGGGATGAGAGCGGCAAGGGGATGCCATGTCCGAAGTTTTTTTTCATGTTATTATGACCCCTCTAATAAATCACAGCTGTTTTAATATGCAATCATGACTTAGTCTCCCAATGTTTAGTGGAAAGAAATGTGATAACATAATATTCTGTACAACAACTTGTTTATTATTTACATAAAAACACGAAACATTTGAAAATCACAAACATTTATAATCAAAACCTGCTAGTATAAAAAGCTTGCCCAGGTAAAGTGCTGTTGAATATCTCACGTCTTCTTAAAGAAGGAGTCCAATGTGCCGGATTTTTCCAGCACTCGGGCTCTCTTGGCCTGCGGGCCGCTCTGGATCCGCGTTCTGCTCTTTCCATTGGACAACAGAGGAGCTCCGGCGGGAACGGGACTGTCACTGGAGGCCGAAGATCTGAAGGATTTCTGCAAGTCCAGAGCGAAGTGATAATCTGTGTGTTCAGGCATTTCCCAGATCAGCACCTTCTGTCCACAGCGTTCACACACCTGAAGATCCTCGGAGGAGCTCGGCTCTACACACACCTGAAGATCCTTGGAGGAGCTCGGCTCTACACACACCTGAAGATCCTTGGAGGAGCTCGGCTCTACACACACCTGAAGATCCTTGGAGGAGCTCGGCTCTACACACACCTGAAGATCCTTGGAGGAGCTCGGCTCTACACACACCTGAAGATCCTTGGAGGAGCTCGGCTCTACACACACCTGAAGATCCTTGGAGCAGCTCGGCTCTACACACACCTGAAGATCCTTGGAGCAGCTCGGCTCTACACACACCTGAAGATCCTTGAAGGAGCTCGGCTCTACACACACCTGAAGATCCTCGTCTTTGGTCCGCATCCGCCTGTTTCCTTCAGAGAGCCCGAGGTTTTTCTCCAGGCTTTTTCTCTGGAAGAAGGAAGAGATTCCAGAGGCTTTCTGAGACCTGCACTGGCTGGGTGTGTTTTCCTCAGGAGTGTGTGACGCGAGTTCCTCCGCTCGCCGCTTGTTCCTCTCGGCTGCCTTCTCGAACAGGGACTGGATGGCCCCGGGGCTCCTGGGGGCCGGCTGTGTTTTGGGGGTTTGCGTTGAACTTGCGTCGCTGCTCAGGAAGCTGGTTATTCCTCCTGAGGAGGATGAAGGTACATCACTGAACTTACTGGCTGACAGATGAAGGCAAGTCAAGGCAGGAGACCTACGAGAAAATAATGAAGCCTTAGCGAAGTAACTCAACTGTTGTAATATATATATATATACCCTTTTTCAACACTTTCTGATGTTACAGCCTTATTCCAAAATGGATTAAATAAATTATTTTCCTCAATATTCTACAAACAATACCCCATAATGACAACATGAAAGAAGTTTGTTTGAAATCTTTGCAAATGTATTAAAAATAAAAAGTGGTCCACAGCCTTTGCTTAATACTAAGTTATACTATAATATACTATTATAGTATATATTAGTAATACTAAATAATACTATTTTGAAGCACTATTGGCACCAATTACAGCCTCAAGTCTATTTGAAATGATGCTACAAGCTTGGCACACCTAATTTTGGGCAGTTTCCACCATTCGTCTTTGCAGAACCTCTCAAGCTCCATCAGGTTGGATAAGGGGTGTCGGTAAACAGCATTTTCAGATCTCTCTGAAACATCTGAACATCTCTCAGATGTTCAATCGGGTTTAAGTCTGGACTCTGGCTGGGCCACTCAAGGCAGTCCCTTAGCCATTCCTATGTTATCTTGGGTCATTGTCCTGTTGGAAGATGAACCGTCGGCCCAGTCTGAGGTCCAGAGAGCTCTGGAGCAGGTTTTCTCTGTACATTGCTAACTTCATCTTTAAGAGTCCAAATTCAGTGCCGCTCATTCAGTCCAAAGAGTTCAATCTTTGTTTCTCATGGTCTGAGAGTCCTTCAGGTGCCTATTGGAAAACTCCAGGTGTGCTGTGATGTGCTTTTACTGAGGAGTGTCTTCCGTATGATTGGTGGAGAGCTGCAGAGATGGTTGTTCTTCTGGAAGGTCCTCCTCTCTCCACAGAGAAACACTGGAGCTCTGTCATACCCTTTTTCCACCAAGGCAGCGCTGGTGCTGGTTCGGAGCCAGAGCCTAGTTTCAAATCGGTTCTTTGCTTTTCCACACAAATAAACCTGGCTCTGGGCCAAGAAAACAGGTTCGAACTCAGCACCAACTTTGCGCTGGTCTAGAGATAAGAACCGATTACGTCAGGTGTTGGGGCGGGATTATCGTAACATTCGAAAACAAAAACTTCGGGATGCCATTTTTAAAACACCGGTCAGCTGTTAACGTTAGCTTTGGGCATGGACGGAAAACAAAAACAACCATGGTCTGTGGAGGAAACAAACTGTTAGCTGGCTTCACATTGTTAAAATCATCCACTGGATGCTTTTAGTCTTTATACATGGGTTTAGTTAGTGATCGGGCTATAATTAGACCACGTTGGCTATGTAATCGCTGACAATTTCATAGTGGTTGGTGTAAACCTTTCTTTTTGAACGTATCCTCTGTCCATAGCAGTCAAGAAGAGCGATCAATGCGCGTCTTTGAATTCCAGTGTTAATTTGTAAAGCCAGGAGCAAGAGTATTGATATGTAGTTCTCCTTTGCTGTTATGGTTGTCATGATGCGTTGCTAGAACAACGGAGGTAAGCCCTACTCTGGCTCTACAGTCTGTGGAAAATCAAGCTGGTTCTTAGATAATTGGCGAATAGAACCCGCACCGAACTGGCATAAGCACCAGCCCAGAACCAGCACCTGGTTAGCATTGGTGGAAGAGAGATATCAGAGGGACCGTCGGGGTCTTGGTCTCCTCCCTGACTGAGGCCCTTCTCCCCCGATCGCTCAGCTTGAGTCCTGCTGGTTCCAAACTTCTTCCATTTACAGATGATGAAGGCCATTGTGTTCATTGGGACCTTCAATGCTGCAGACATTTTTCTATACGCTTCCCCAGATCTGTGCCTCGATATAATCCTGTGTCGGAGGTCTACAGACAATTCCTTGGACTTCATGGCTTGGTCTGAGCTCTGACATGCATTGTGGGACCTTATATAGACAGGTGTGTGCTTTTCTAAATCATGTCCAATGAACTGAACGTACCACAGGTGGACTCCAATCCAGTTGTAGAAACATGGATGTTGTTTGGATGATCAGTGGAAACAGGATTGCATCTGAGCTCAATTTTAAATGTCATGGCAAAGGCTGTGAATTAGGGATGCACCGAATTTTCGGCCACCGAAAATTTTCGGCCGAAAATGGCCCAAAAGGGCATTTTCGGTTTTCGGCCGAAAGACTTTTATTACCGAAACAGAAGGGCCGAAATGTTGTGATGACGTCGGGTTTAATTTATCACCTGAAATCCAAACATTCCGATCGCTACGCTGAATATGAGAGGAACACGGCCCAGAGAGAGAGAGAGCGCGTGTGCGAGAGGTACAGAGAGCGAGAGAGAGAGGTACAGAGAGAGAGAGAGAGCGCGCGCGCAAGAGGTACAGCCTGGTTTAGCGCGAAGCGCGCACGGCAAAAATGACGTCATCGCGGTGTGGGCGGTCGCGCGCGTTGGGTGCGCAAGGGCCCATTTCGCCTGGCGGTGTGCACGGCAGATTTTGTAACAACGCGTGCGGCGCCGCATCCGAAGATGAACGACTTCGAGCCGAATCATGGCCGAGCTCGAACTTCTCACTACACCGGCACCCAGTTTGCACGTCTATAAGTTGCTTACATTTAAAAAATGAGCATTCAATAGCTTAAAAGTATTTTATTGAACATAAAGGTCCATGTTTAATAAAAATGTTCACGAAACTTAATGAAATTTTTAGTGAAATTAGAAAATATGTTAGATATTGTTAATTTAGTTATACTGTATACACATTCTCATATCCATATATTTTGTTTTATTGTCATTACCTAATAATCTTAGGGTTTACTGGGTTTTACACGATTCTTTTTGTAGTGTGGTATTGGTGTACTAAAATAAACATTGTCACGTGTGGACCTTTCTTCTTCTCATGGTTGATTCCTGCTGGTTTAGAGGACAATTTCTCGAGTCGCCCCCTGTCGTTTCACAGAATAGTACAACGGCGAGCGCGTCGAGTATAAACGCCTCGTCCGTTTGGGGAGACGCGCGCGCAGTCTGCGGAGACTCGCGCTCTTGCGGACGCGTCGAGTATAAACAAGGCTTACGGAGAGAGAGTGCGCGAGAGAGAGAGAGAGAGAGAGAGCGCGCGTGCGAGAGGTGTAACAGAGAGCGAGAGAGAGGTACAGAGAGAGAGAGAGAGCGCGCGCGAGAGGTACACAGAGAGAGAGAGAGAGAGAGAGAGAGAGAGAGAGAGAGAGAGAGAGAGAGAGAGAGAGCGCTACGGCGCTCTGCAATCAAATACGATTTTAAATAGGCTTAGTAAAAAAAAAAATAGAAAAATCAACGTGTGGCGAACCTAAATGCACTTTGAGAGAACATTTAATTTTCAAACCTTTCTGCAGGCCAGTAGGCCTGTACATTATTATTTAATGTACACATGAGTGGGGTCAAGTTACCATTTTAGTTTGAATTTTATTTTATACTGTGCATTTTTGCAATTTGCTAAATAAATATTTGGATACTTTGTAATTAATTTATTCTTTGAAACTTTAATATTAATTTATGCAATTGTAATGCCTTGATTTTAGTAAAGTTAGTACACAGTCATAGCCATAAATGCAATGGGCCTACTAATAATTGGCATAATTTCTTTCGGTGTTTCGGTTTTCGGCCTTGGTTTCCTCTTTTTCGGTTTTCGGTTTCGGCCAAGAATTTTCATTTCGGTGCATCCCTACTGTGAATACTTATGTACATGTGATTTTTAGTTTTTTATGAATTTGCAAAGATTTTAAACAAACAACTTCTTATCATTATGGGTTATTGTTTATAAAATTTATGAGGAAAATAATGAATTTAGTCCATTTTGGAATAAGGCTGTGAAATAACAAAATGTGGAAAAGGTGAAGCGCTGCGAATACTTTCTAGATGCATTGAATGTCTGTGATTGGCTACAACGATCAACCCTTTAAACACATGTTGTCTTCACTGAGCGCTTACACAAAATTAAATGCACACGTTTGAAAGCAGGCGTCATTCAGCGGATCCCTAATATATCCACTTGTAGACGAATCAGCTGATAGATGCCTGATTTCAAACGTGTGCATCTGTGCTAGCGCTCAGTGAAGACATGTTTTTGAAGGGTTTATGTTTATAGCCAATCGCAGACATATATGTTGAGCGCATGAAAACAATGGCCAATCAGAGGCGTTTAAGAATCCGCTCAAACGGCTACAGGGAAATGCTGCTGTTGTCAGATTTTTTAAATTTAAAGGTCCCATATTGTACTTTCTGAAGTTTTATTTTAGGTTTTGATGTGCTTAAGAATATATATTTTCGGTATAAGTACCAAAAAGCATCTCAATATGTGTTTACAGCTCTTTCTCAGGAGCTCTGCCAAGAACAGCTATGTCTGCTTAATATTCATGAGCCTCTCTTCTGATTGGCCTGTTGTTTTCTGAGTGACCCACCATTGGTCGGGGGGAGACTGAGTAGTTCTGACATCACAAATATACGTTAGTCACAACGGCTTGTGAAAAGGCACAGCTACTTTACTCAGGCTGTGTGTCTGTGTCTGTGGATCCACTGTTTTGAAATTGATATGGTAGTTTAATAACCCCTAGATCTCTTATCATGAACACAGCCAGGACATTTCAGTTTTGACAATATGGGACCTTTAATTACGGACTTGGTCCAGAAGTCAATACTGCTGACAGCTCTACTTGTCTGCATTGGGTGTTTGAGCGCACGGCTCCTGTATTTCTCACCACGCCTCCTGGTGGCTGCCTGCAGTATTGAGGCTCTTGATGATAGCAAAGCCGTCTGAGGTCATCTTGGTGGCGTCGTATCGCACGAGCGCACAGCAGCGAGAGAAACTACTGGCTCTCTTATCTCCCGCCTGCCGGACGCCCACCGTCAGCTGCTTGGCCACTCGCCCGTTCTGCAGAGAAACACAATAAGATAAGATAATCACACGCTAAACGCTAGTTCATGTTGAAACTCATTGACTTTGCTCACACAGGCCTACACTTCCAGTCAGAAGTTTCGGATCGGTGAGATTTTTAATGTTTTTAAAAGAAGTCTCTTCTGCTCAGCAAGGCTGCATTTATTTGCTTAAAAATACAAAAGAAAAAATAATGATAATATTGTTCAACAATTTAATTTTTTTCTATTTTAATGCATTTTAAAATGTAATTTATTCCAGTGAATTTTCAGCATCATTACTCCAGTCTTCAGTGTCACATGATCCTTCAGAAATCACTATAATAATATAATGTCACAAAAGCTTCAACTACTTCCCTAAACCTTTGGTTGGTTTTTCCACCTTGTTACACTTTTGGTGTTCGGGGTCAAAAATGACCATCCAAAAAAAATATCTTATAAATCTGTCATTATGCTATCGGGATGACGTTCAAACAGCTTGCAGCTTGTCTATTAAAATACATTAGGATATTTTAATGTCTTTGTGATTTAAACTAGTTTAAATCCAGATCAAACAGCGCTGACTCTTAAAAACACTGACTGTAAAACTGGAGGAACACTGTGTGACAACAATCCAGTTACAATACTGTTCAAATCACAAACATTAACTTAGGATTTATTATAGTAACACACACTAACTGTAAACATGGTATTGTGGCAGAAATGTGGGATATTCATATCAAATGTTATTGTTTTATTAATATAGACATTTTTAAATATGAAAGGAGAAACGAAATATAAGGCAAATTACAGAAACCAATGTTTAGTTTTAATAAGAATAGTTCTATTGGTAAGAATATGAATATTTGACCCTTTAAAAATTAGGTTGTTAATATTGATATCTGTCCCTAACTCAAGCTACTGTCAAATGTGCTGTCAAATTAATAAGTATTATTAATATATAAATAAATGTACAAACACATGAACAGAAATGTATTGATTTGACAGGCCTAAATTTTTTATTATTTAAAAGGCCATTCATTTTTGACTGGAAACACAAAATTAGGAAAATGATTTTTGACACAACATTATAATGTGCATCATAGGTAGTTTTAGTAAATGTGAATTTTATATTTTGAATCTACATGGCAACTAACTGACTTACTAAAATTATACATTTTAAAAACGATGTTGACCACAGGGTGGCTTAAATGTACTGTAAACATCTGGAACAATGAGGATTTTGCTGGATATCAGCTGTTCACTGGTAGATTAGTATTCTTACTATAACAATTCTTGCACCGTGCAATAGTATCACACCTTCATAACGCTATTATTTATGCACAAATTTTGAATATGTTTCTTAATGGGTAATGGTATATAGCGATGACAGACTAACTATCGGACTCACCATGTCTCTGTCTTTACTCAGGCGTTCCTCTAACTCGAGCGCGAGCTGATGAAGCCAGTGCTGAACCTGCACACACACACACACACACACACACACACACACACACACACACACACACAAGAGCATGAGCATCACGAGCAGGAACACACACACACACACACACACTCACATACTCACACACACACAAACCAGAGCATGAGCATCACGAGCAGGAACACACACACACACACACACTCACTCACAAGAGCATGAGCATCACGAGCAGGAACACACACACACACACACACACACACTCACATACTCACACACACACACACACACCAGAGCATGAGCATCACGAGCAGGAACACACACACACACACACACACAGTCACTCACATACTCACACACACACACACCAGAGCATGAGCATCACGAGCAGGAACACACACACACACACACACACACTCTCAGACACACACACACACACACTCTCTCAGACACACACACACACTCTCAGACACACACACACACAGACACACACACACACCTGCTGTTTGGAAGCCAGACAGGTTTTCCCGGGGAAGTTCTTGCTGCAGCCGATGGATTTGGGAAGATGTCTGGGCTTCACCGGCTCAAACTCGATCCCTCGGCACAAGTCGAACAGCCACGGCCTGACAAACAACACACACCTTTACACCACTTTTTTTTTTACATGTGGTAATGTCATTTTTTAGTGGTAACTTGCAACAGACATTTTGTAACAATATCATCATTTAATATTCAATTCATATTTATTTGTATAGCGCTTTTCACAGTACACCGTTTGAAAGCAGCTTCACAGAAAATGCACGAGTCCACGTTACAGTTTAGAGATCTGTGATCAGAGGGAACTGTCTAACTTATGTTTTTTACGACATTACTTCATTATTATTGGAAAAGGTTTTTTAGAATCGTTATATAGAGATTAAATATGAGCATTCGCAACCAGAAATTCTCTGAAAAGTGTACAGGGTTCCCACACCTTGGTTAACTTCAAATTCAAGGACCTTTCAAGGACTTTCCAGGTCCAATTCCCTCAAATTCAAGGACTTAATGTAGCGACACATTTCAAGTGAGAGCAAGGTTACATCATGTTACCTTGTAAGATACATTGTTACATTTACAGTTAGTTGTGTCAAACTACTATGCAAAAAAGCATTTTTTTTTTTTGCCGTATGACATTCTATTTGTCGTATTTCTGTTTTGCATAAAACTGAAAAATATTCGGTATATTAACTTTTGCATGGATTTTATTGAAAAAAGCTTAGTCTCATGTAACCAGAAGTTTTAAAGGTGCACTGTGTAAAGTTTAGCAGCATCTAGTGGTGAGGTGGCAAATTGCAACCAACAGAAGTTATGGTTGTCTGAGACAAAGATAAATTAAGAGATTTTTTACTTAATTATTCAGTAAAATTATATGTTATTGCGAATATTATTGTTACTTGTTCATCATTGTGTCAGTGTTTTATTAGCTGACTTTAGCTAGCTTTGCACGAAGAACAACAGTGACAAAACGCATTGTCTGTTTAGGGCTCCTGTAGAAACCAAGTGTGCCATACAAGCACTGAAAAGTGAAGCCAAAGCGTCTCGATCGCACCTGGTGACCGGTCCTAGTAGAGGTCATAAACCCCGCCTCCCCATGTTTATTCAACGGGACGTGATACCAAATAAACAATTAAGTTACACTTCACATATCTTTTTTCCAAAGATAGTTTCTGTCATTTACTGTAGTTTTTATCACGCTGATGTAATTTCAAGTGTTTGTTTTTTAAATAAGTTTGTTTTTAGTTCGTTATTTGATGCTATAAAAACGGTGGTGTGACGTCATGATTGACAGGTTCTCTGAGCGAAGTAGTCACTGAAGCACCAACGGACTTCGGGATCGTCGGAGGACAAGAGATTGTATATTTATTTTAACAAGCATCTTGTCGTACTGCAATCAACAGACATCAAAATTGGAGCAGAACGGAGGAATGGAGCAGACATAGGCCGTTTTAAAAAAAAAGTGCAGGGAGAGTGCATTCGCGAGAGTGAGGGCGTTGCGTTGATTTCGCGGCTTTACTTCCTGCAACTACTGCGCAGGTCTGGTCCCGAGATCACTACTGCGCAGACTCAAGTCCCAAGATGTCAGCGCCATATCAGGACACTGGCGGCTTCCCTTCTCACCAATGGAAGTGAGCGAATGGGCATCGTCCATCTATTTTACAGTCTATGGTAGAAATATGGTGGCGCAAAATGGGTATTTCAATGTAAGGGGACCCGCACGGCTCAGTCTATGGTAATAAAAACATAACAGTTCATTATTTTTAGAGGTGTATAAACACCTTACATATAGTTATGTATATGATATTGCATTTCTGTCAACAGATCCTCCTAAATATTACACAATGTACCTTTTAGATATATAAATATGCTTTTAAGTTTTTCTTGCCTCATGGGTTTACATTATCTTAACAAGCAAAGCAATTCAACATTACATAAAATATTTCGGCAACAGATTATCACAAATGTTTTATGTTCATTGAAAACAATGTACATACAAGCCCTATTCGGATGTTAATTGTTTCTCATGTGTTGTGGACGTCTGTAAAAATAAATTTGCATCATGCATTGCACCTCAGTGCTAAAACTCATGCATTCGGACAGCGATTTATAGACGGTGGAAGAGCGAGTTTTGTAAGTCCACGAGCACACAAACGCACTGCTCACGTGGTCAGTCACATGACTGTCTGCTGTAAATAAAATGTCATATGCTTGGAATAACACAAATAAATTTGTATTTTATTAAATAAAATAATCTATCATTTAATTATTTAATTCTCATTTATAAAAATCGGAAGCTAGATGCGCGTATGCCATATTCAAAATGGTTCTTATATTCTTGCCTTTTCTCAAAAGGACGTAATTACAAAAGTTAATGCAGCCTCTTGAAGTTAAAATAAAGATGCATGGTTTGTATTTTTTATGTTGTGCATAGTAGCCTACATATTTTAAAATTGGAACATATATTCCACATATATAGTCACAATAACAGCCCATTTCAAATGTTTACATGCTTTTTTCTTTTTCTCCTTTATGTTCACTGAGGTGGAGCGGGTAATTAAATCTATTTCTTGTAAATACTTTCCAGCATTTCAGTAATAGGTACATCTTTAAAATTACAGTTTAGCTCAACAGTTATCGTACGTATGGTGATCGGCAGAGATCAAAAAGGATTTGAACAGTGAATTTTTTTAAGTGATCTCTTCTTGTAAATTTGAGATGTGGATTCGGATGGCAATTAAACCATCACACGACCTTGGTGTTTATCAAAAAAAAAAAAAGTATGCGGGTGGTGGGAGAAAAACACTGACAGCAATAAAATCACAGACCAACCGCTGTAAATGATGAAAATACCTTACGAACCCATGAGAAACCATTATCGTCTGAATAGGGCTATTGACTATGGCTATATTTGGGTTCGGTGTAAGCACTGAAAACATATCACAACAATGCAGATCATTATAAAACATTCCAAATATCTTGAAACTTGCATTTTCCAGGCATCACATTTCAGTGGTTTCAGCCTATTTTTGCAATTTTTCTTGGTGTGTCTGTGAAACGTTGAGGTACCATCGTAGAAGTTTTGTGCGCGCATGAAGTCATGGCAACGTACAACACAAAGCACCTCACGCGGGAAACACTTAACGCAATGCATAAATACGCGTAACTAAGGAAAATCAAGCAAGCTATTATGCTCAAGCCAAGAAGTGTTGGCGAAATAACACATTAGCGGACCGGAGAGAACAAAATATTGCACAAAATAAATTCAAGCACTTTCAAGGACCTGTATCTATGAATGTCTATTTTCAAAAACTTTCCAGGGCCTTGAAAAAAATATTTCAGATTCACAAACTTTCAAGGATTTCAAGGACCCGTGGGAACCCTGAGTGTATTATTGCTTATGGCTAAAACCGTTTTATATTTTTCAAAGCCTAATAACAGTTCAAATTGATTAATGGCTAAAATTGAGAAAATATTTTTTTTATAGAAATAAAAAGAAATAGAAAAAATAAGTAATGGATAGAAGAAAAAGTCAATAAAGACACCATTAAACAAATATTTAAAATATAGTCTACGGTCTTTGTTGTTTCAACATTAATTGGAGGTTAAATTATTAATTATTACAATATTAAAAAAATGTTTAATGTTAGGTGCAATTAAGCGTGATTAATAACAGAAAATGTGCGATTAATTTGTTCATTTTTTAGTTAAGTGACAACACGACTTTTGATACGAAACAAAGTCTCAGTTAATTTGATCACAAAATTAAAACAACAGATTTTTATGCTCTTTAATATGTGTTTGCATGAGTGTTGCTTATTTAAAAAAGTTGATGAATCAATTATTAATTAAACTTAATTTTTGGTTTCAATGTTTTTCACAAAAAAAAAATAATAATTTTGGCGCATGACTAATTTCTACCCGAGTGCGATAAGAACTCTCCATGAGGATGATTAATTTGGCAGTATCGGGCCTGAGCGTTCTCCGACGGCTGTTGTCCTGAAGTGCGGATGCTCACCCGGTCTTCTCCCCGAAGAGCTGCTCCAGCTGGACCCGGCTGAACACCGCCAGATCCCCCATGTTCTCCACACCCAGAGTCTCCGTAATGGAGGATCCCAGCTTTCCTCCCAGACTACGACTGAGATCAACACGTCATCAGTGTGCTGGGTTACACAGATAATCATATAACACATCATTAACTCGACTCACATCTTCCTGACGGGCAGCGTGCGGAAGAGCTGCGGGACCGAGCCCAGGGGGATCACGGTCTGGCGATTGGGCTTGTTTAACCCACACGCTAGTTTGGCTAACACCTGTGAAGAAGAACATGTGTGAACAAGCAATTATCATCATGAGCTTTGTGCTTTAATACTTTTGAAATGAATACCTTAATGTAAAGAGTCATTTCTTATTACTTCCTATGATAAGCAAGCACACTACATCACAGAAAGTGCTGGAATATTTCAGTTCATCTTGTTTTATTGCAGATCTTAATAAACACATCAAACTTACAAAACAAGTTCTGGAGCTTTACAAGAGGAATATGCTACAACTTCTGTAAAAATTAAGAAATTAAATATAATAAAATGTGTGTTTCCTGTTTTACAGCTTTTCGATGATGTTCACGTCGCATAATTACGTCACTTCATAACGTTCCCATGGACACAGGAGAAACCGGCTGCTCTTCAGCTCAACATTTCTCAACTTTCTGCTGAGAAATATGTGACTTTTTTGCAACGAAAATGCGGGGATTATGAAATCATGCATATTTTGCGCGGGAATCTGCAATTTATGCAGCGAAAGTGCGGCGTATTTGAAAAAATGCCCCCGCATTAATATGAGGACTTTGTCTGATTATGCATTGAATCATGCGATCGCATAATCACTGGAGGGACTGTATAATGACCCGAATCGAGATTGTACTTGAATCAAGAGCTGGTGAATCTGAAGTAATGTGAGTGCTGATCAGATCATGTGACCGGGAGATGTACAGGATCCCTGAACGGGTGTTTGGTGATCAGACCTTGTTGTGTGAGATCCCGGCGGAGCAGCGGAAGCCAGTGTGTTTCTCCACCGCGGCCCTCGTCTCCTCCACGATCAGCGCGCCGAGAGCCAGACGCAGATCAGCCGAAGAAGAGGAGAGGAGACCCAGCCACTGATGAAGACCGGCGGCCCGCAGCGCGTCTGCAGGACACAGAGGACCGGGAGGAGGACATTAAACCTGCAGTCTGTAAGAATGACACTAGTGGAGGGAATAGGTACTGCAGTCCAAATCTAAATATCAGAGAGCGTTGTTTCCCTGGCACTCGTGTGTGTGAGACGCTTCTGGAGGGAATTAAACACAACCATTCTGATCACACACTGAGTTTCAGAAACACCAAACCAACATTAGAGACGCTGTGACGCCATTGGTCCACTGTTACTCCAGTTATCCAATCACAGCTGAGGGAGAGTCACATGAGGTTTAGGGATTTATTCTGCTGATGTGTTTCATCGTAGTTTATGTGCATGTCTTCTCATCGGATATAAAAATGTATCCACCTCAATTAATCATATATTTATATGAGCATTATTAGAATTTATGTGCATCTTGCCGTACCCATCCCATGCAATATCCTAAATTTCACATAAAAATAGGTGGATAGAAACATTTTATAAACATTTTTGTATTTACATATTATTTATGTATGTGATATCCCAACATTTGCATCAGAATAGCTGGATGAAAAGCATAAGGATGATGTTTTGCTGTGATTCTCAAACACACACCTTTATCCAGCCCCGATTCGTCGCAGTGATCCCCGGTGTGTGTTAGAGGAAAGCCCTGGACGTGTGTGTTCCTCAGCAGCTGCGCTGTGATGTCCCGCGCGCTCGTGTGCTTCAGCCGCTCCTCAACGCTGGCCGTCAGGTCCATGTACGCCTCATCGATACTCGCTCTCTCGATCACAGCGAAGCGGGACATCACCTCGATCACCTCCACACTCGCCTCTCTGTAGCTGAAGCACACACACACACACACACACACACACACACACACACACACACACACACACACACACACACACACACACACACACACACACACACACACACACACACACACACACACACACACACACAACTCATCAACACAGCCATAAACCCAAGGTGCATTCTGGGAGCAGCGTTGTATATCATCGGTTCCCAGCGAGGGGTTTCGGCCCTCAGCGAGCTCTTTGGGTCATATTTTGAAAAGTGTTGAACAGTGAGCATTAAAGCAGCAGTCTGTAACTTTTTTTGCGCTCAAAATTGACTGCATTTATATAATGAGCGAGTACATCATGAATCCATTTTCCAAACCGTGTTTTTGTCTTATCCTGAGTCACTGCTACACCTATAATAAGTGTTTATATTGGGACTATTTTACACGGGTTCGGGTCGTAATGACTCGTCACACACATAATGACCCAATCCTCACACTGATTAATAAAGCCTCACTCATACCATGCAAGTATTGAGGTCTCAGACACCAGTTATTCTGTTATAGCCTATATTAATTATTTTTTTCCTATACACCAGTTTGAATACTGATATTTTTGTTATTGCATTTCAAATAGGGCCATTAATAAGCTACTCTCAGGCTTACGTTTTTAAACTTTACAAACGGCCTACTGATGTTTTTGTTATAGTATATTCAATATTATACGCTATTATTTGTGCATGAACATCTGGTTATAGTAATAAACATACTGTTAGTTTAAAGGGGTCATATAATGCCATTTTTGTACAAGTTAATATGAATCTTTAGGGTGTAAATGAAAAGTTTGTAATATACTTTTATTAAAAATTCTCATTAGTTTTTTAAGAAAACACTCATTTTACCTGCTCAAAAACAGCTCTGTGTTCAGCACGCCGTTTAAGTGCATATGCCTTTAAATGATAATGAGCTTCGCTGACTCCGCCCCTCTGTTCTGTGGGCGCTTTGACACAACGCACGTGGAGTGTTAACTTGACAACAGTGGAGGGTTTATTATGGCAGCGGGATTATCTCTGAGGACACATCTGTGCAACCGTATCAGTTTGAACCGGAGTCGGACCCGAAACAAGATGACGGCCCCGAAGAAGTTCGACAATAAGGCTCGAACAGGACGTTTCTGAATGGTTGGTTAACAATGTCACTTTGATCTATTTTTGTATGTACTGGCAGGGTAACGTTAGAGTTGTGAGATACAAACGCTATGTGTTTAACGTTACTAATGTAAGTTATAGGTTAGTTCGTTGACAGATTTATGTTGAAAAACTTTTCTTTTTTTTTTGTAAATGCAGGCTTGTCAATGATGCGTGACATTATCTCAGTGTTAGGTACAACTATCGTGACTGAAACTGACATGAGGTCATATCAGTAATGATTCTAGCAGTAGTTGAAGGATAACTAAGAATTTGCTGTATGTTTATGTTTAGTGCAGTACGAAAATGTTTTATGTTTTAAGAAAACTTTTAAGTACATCTATAGTTTTGTAACTGCATTGATATTCCTGTTAATATTCCTGTTACGTTAACTGTAACTGCGTAACTTACACAGTTTTTAATAACACAACACCTCTAACGCGTTTTTATAAACGTGGGATTATGAATTATATTGAGAACGTCATAACGTTACATAGAACACATGCCGTAATGCACCCTGAGTGTAAACATTAGCCACATTCATCGTAAAGCGTGCAAGGGATTTGCAAAGATTCATATAAAGGTTAATAAATAAAACGTTTCACTCACTTCTTCTGGAGGTCCAGCAGGAACACGAATAGTTGGTACCGATTCCTTTTTCAGTAGCAGCTTCTTAGCTAAACCTGATTTATATTGACCCTCGCCTCGTTTATAAAGCAGTCTGGTGAGAAATGATTTGCGCAAACATGAGCGCATTGACGTTGCTCGTCGTGAATATTTCCTTCATAAACAAAACTCAGCCACTGTGTCTTCAGCGGTTCGGATTTAGGAACATTAAAATGACTGCTGTGTTCCTAATTAAACCCAAGAACAGAACACCACAATCGCTTAGACGGCCGCCATTCTGCTCCAGTGTAAACAATGACGAACTATGATTGACATCTCACTCACGAGCGAGGGCGGGTCTGTGTTGAAACGCTGCTGTCAATCACAATCGTGGGAGGGGCGTGCGAGCTTGTGACGTCACAGGCTCGAACGGCTTGATTTGAGGCAGGGGAAAACATATAAGGAGATTAAAACAAAACCACTGGATGGATTTTTATCATTATATGATGGCTGTGTACAGGCACTGCCAACACACATTTCAGTACAATCAACTTGTAAAAGTGCAAGTACCATTATATGACCCCTTTAAAAACAAAACATTTTGTCATCCTTGGTACAAGTTTACAAGAGCGACAATATCATTAAATGTGTTATATAAAAAATATAAAAATATTTTCTTATATATTTATAAGATTAAGGGGGTCTCAGACAAGAACCACTGTTGTATATGATATTGCATTTCTATGTTTTCAGTGGTGTATAAAGAGCCGGTGTGTGTTTATTAGCTTAGAATGAGCCGTTTCTCTACACACACGCGGGTCTGCTTACATACACGTTTCTACGGTGGCCCTGAACGGACAAACGTGCTTCGTCACTGTTGTTTATGCTAATAAGCTGCTAAAGTCAGTGAATAAAAGACTGGCACAATGATGAATGAGTGAAAATAATAATCACAATAACATATCATTTTACTGAATAATTAAGTAAACATAATTTCTTCATTTATCATTTGTAAAGAAACTGTTTAACTGGCTACTCTCTGCTGTCTCAGACGACGACATCACTTCCTGTCGGCCAGCATAACTTCTGTTGGGTGCAATTCACAACCTCACCACTAGATGCTGTTAAAACTTACACACTGCGCCTTTAAATCAGAAACAGCTACTGTAAATGGTAAACAGGGTTTAAGAAAGATCTATGAAACCAGCATGAATAGAAAGATTACATTTTTAACTTTTTTTAATGTGCCGTTTCCTCATTTTAGACGCACTTCATGAAAGACAGAGACATGCACTTACTGAGTGAGATCCGCCTTGCCGTGGGACTCTCGGACTCGGGCCACCTGTAGATCCGGGCACAGGGCCCTGGCATCATCGGCCCACATGTTCCTGGTGACACCGTGAGCCCGCGCTTCATAACTCACCGCTATAATGCTAACGACACACATCACTGGGGTCTTAATAACAACCATGAAATCAAACATGACAATTCTTATGATTTATCGGTGCACATTATTATTGTTTTAATAATCTTGAATGAGAATAAGTTCCTCTTGCAGCATCT
>CM070833.1:37352276-37624776 GCA_036326025.1 Chrosomus eos
CCCTCATGTTGTTCAACCCCGTAAGACCTTCGTTCATCTTCGAAACACAAATGAAGATATTTGTGATTAAATCTGAGAGCTGGATCACTCCTCCATAGGCTTCTAGGGGACTGAAACTTGACGGCCCAGAAAAGTTATTAAAGAAATTGTTAAAAGAGTCCAAGTGACTACAGTGCTCAATCTTAAGTTTATAAAACAACGAGAATACTTTTTGTGCGCAAAAAAACACAAAAATAACGACTTTATTCAGCCATCTCTTCTGTCTTTCTCCTAAGCTGTTGACGTAGTGTAACAGCGCAGCGCTTCTGTGTTTATACGTCACACGCAGGCTCACTATTGCCGACGCTGGTCATGTGTGTGATGCGTGTGACGTTCAACCAGAAGCGTTGCGCAATAACACTACGTGAAATCTCCAGGCCCAAAGAGAATACTTGAATAGAGTCGCTATTTTTGTTTGTTTTTTTGCGCTCAAAAAGTATTCTCGTAGCTCGATAAACTTAAGATCTAGCCACTGTAGTCACTTGGACTCTTTTAACGATTTCTTTAATAACTTTTCGGGGCTGTCAAGTTTCAATCCCTTAGAAGCCTAATATCCAGCGATCCAGCTCTCATATTTAATCACAAATATCTTAATTTGTGTTCCGAAGATGAACGAAGGTCTTACGGGGTTGGAACGACATGAGGGTGAGTAATTACTGACAGAGTTTACATTTTTGGGTGAACTATCCCTTTAATATTAGGGAGCATTATGAAAAACTGGTGACTGGTAGGCTAAGTTCAGTAAATTCCTGGGTCTGGGAACGCCCCGTCACGTGATGTGAATTCAGCCCGTGGGGGGAAACATTGCCTTGGCGCTTATTGAAATACACATGACAATCATGCCGAAGAGTTGTTGTGTCGTTTTCTGTACTGCCAACATAAACAAAAATTATAAATTGAAGTTCTACAACGCACAGAACCTCCAGGGACTTGTAATTTTTGAGATTACTGTGTGAGTAGAATTGATCGGCTAGTTAAACCCTAACCCTAAAGTCGTATTAGGCAGTGGGCCAGATTTGTCTACTTCCCTTACGAAAAAGAACTATAGTAACCCTATAAAATTTCTATTATAATACTTCTGCGATGTTCTGTAATACCTCTATAGTTTGTCCCAAAATACTATAGTATTCCTATGATTACTATAATATTTTATCCTAAAATACTACAACATTCCATTGGGTGTTTTTCATAAGGGATGTCTCATTCACATTAGCGTTATCAGCTGAAGATTGGCTTGATAGGACAATCGCTAACGTTACGTAATGACGCCAGCCGTGAACCTGTCAGCACAGTCCCTCGGCAACTTCGTACTGATCACCGTTTTACAAAAGCATTAATAGTTTGGAGTGAAGCATGTACAATTGACCTATGGCTAAGCCACGCCCCCAAATGCAATGAGCCAATCACTGTGCGCATAGCTATCCCATACACTCGGACATTCTCAGCTTCCTCATCCATTGAAATGCATTGCAGTTAGTCGGTTTTCATTCGTTTTTACATATTTTTTCTTTAAAATGGTTTAAAATGGTCAAATGGTGTGCATGGAGTACATGCAACTCTGACACAAGGTATCCTGAGAGGCTGGGTGACGTCGTGTATTTTTTACCCTTTCCCAAACCACATCTCAACCGAGATAAGTGTCTGGATTAAATTATGGTAGACCACAACACCAACCAAACGTGGATAAATTAAACAAGGATGTCTACATCTGTTCTAAGATAAGTCAACAACGTATTTGAACGTTATCTTTTACATCTCTAACGTAACATTAGCCTAACATTAAAAAACATTTACGTTAGCTTCTAGCTGCGTTGTACATCATGTCACTTAGCTTCATTAACGTATCTGTAAATAACCAAGATAGCAAATATTAGCAATGTTGTGCTGAATGATTCATGTAACTGTAGCACCAAACTAACGGAGAGGTACTTTAGGTAAAGATGGTAAAAAGGCTTGTCCTGGAAACGGATGCAACTTAGACCTGTACATATTTAATTTTATCATGAACCATTAAATACACATTCAAGCACAATATTTTAGACAACTTTCTACCAAAATATATATCTATATAATCTTTCTGTCTCCAAAAATCATCAATTGCCTCCTGTGAAATGTCCCCTGCTGTGACAGCTGCCATAGCGCCTGTCCCCGAAAGGGACGACGCCCCTTCGCTCTTTTCCATTGGTGAGAACTCAAGCCGCCAGTGTCTCGATATGGCGCTGACATCTTGGAACTTGAGTCTGCGCAGTAGCGTTTTCAGGACCAGTCATGCGCAGTCGTGAACAGGACGTAAAGCTGCGAAATCAAGGCCTTCGATCCCTCACTCTCGCTGAATCAATCGCAAGCACACGCCTCTCTGTCTGCTCCGTTCCTCTCCAATGATGTCTGCTGATTGCAGTACCTCGTTAAAATAAGGTAAATACAACTACTAACCGCATAGTCAACATTATGAAAAAAAGTCCGTTGGTGCTTCAGTGACAACTTCGCACAGAGAACCTGTCAATCACAGCTGTCAATCATGATGTCACAGCACCGTTTTTATAGCATCAAATAACTAACTAAAAACTAACTTATTTTAAAAACAAACTCTTGAAATTACATCAACGTGATAGAAACTACAGTAAATGACAGAAACTATCTTTGGAAAAAAGATATGTGAATTGTAATTTAATTGTTTAGTTGGTCTCACGTCCCGTTGAATAACACGGGGAGGCAGGGCTTATGACCTAGGACCGGTCACCGGGGGCGATCGAGACTCTGGGCTTATGACCTAGGACCGGTCACCGGGGGCGATCGAGACTCTGGGCTTATGACCTATACTAGGACCGGTCACCGGGGCGATCGAGACTCTGGGCTTATGACCTATACTAGGACCGGCCACCGGGGGCGATCGAGACTCTGGGTTTATGACCTATACTAGGACCGGCCACCGGGGGCGATCGAGACTCTGGGTTTATGACCTATACTAGGACCGGTCACTGGGGGGCGATCGAGACTCTGGGTTTATGAGCTTTACTAGGACCGGTCACTGGGGGGTGATCGAGACTCTGGGTTTATGAGCTATACTAGGACCGGTCACTGGGGGGCGATCGAGACTCTGGGTTTATGAGCTATACTAGGACCGGTCACCGGGGGCGATCGAGACTCTGGGCTTATGACCTATACTAGGACCGGTCACTGGGGGGCGATCGAGACTCTGGGTTTATGAGCTATACTAGGACCGGTCACTGGGGGGCGATCGAGACTCTGGGTTTATGAGCTATACTAGGACCGATCACTGGGGGGCGATCGAGACTCTGGGCTTATGACTTATACTAGGACTGGTCACTGGGGGCGATCGAGACTCTGGGTTTATGAGCTATACTAGGACCGGTCACTGGGGGGCGATCGAGACTATGGGTTTATGAGCTATACTAGGACCGGTCACTGGGGGGCGATCGAGACTCTGGGTTTATGAGCTATACTAGGACCGGTCACTGGGGGGCGATCGAGACTCTGGGTTTATGAGCTATACTAGGACCGGTCACTGGGGGGCGATCGAGACTCTGGGTTTATGAGCTATACTAGGACCGGTCACCGGGGGCGATCGAGACTCTGGGCTTATGACCTATACTAGGACCGGCCACCGGGGGCGATCGAGACTCTGGGCTTATGACCTATACTAGGACCGGTCACCGGGGGCGATCGAGACTCTGGGCTTATGACCTATACTAGGAACGGCCACCGGGGGCGATCGAGACTCTGGGCTTATGACCTATACTAGGACCGGTCACCGGGGGCGATCGAGACTCTGGGTTTATGAGCTATACTAGGACCGGCCACCGGGGGGCGATCGAGACTCTGGGTTTATGACCTATAATTCTAGGACCGGCCACAGGGCGGCGATCGAGACTCTGGGTTTATGACCTATACTAGGACCGGCCACCGGGGCGATCGAGACTCTGGGTTTATGAGCTATACTAGGACCGGCCACCGGGGGCGATCGAGACTCTAGGTTTATGACCTATACTAGGACCGGCCACCGGGGGCGATCGAGACTCTGGGTTTATGACCTATACTAGGACCGGTCACTGGGGGGCGATCGAGACTCTGGGTTTATGAGCTATACTAGGACCGGTCACTGGGGGGGCGATCGAGACTCTGGGTTTATGAGCTATACTAGGACCGGTCACTGGGGGGCGATCGAGACTCTGGGTTTATGAGCTATACTAGGACCGGTCACTGGGGGGCGATCGAGACTCTGGGATTATGACCTATACTAGGACTGGTCACTGGGGGCGATCGAGACTCTGGGTTTATGACTATACTAGGACCGGTCACGGGGGCGATCGAGACTCTGGGTTTATGAGCTATACTAGGACCGGTCACCGGGGGCGATCGAGACTCTAGGTTTATGACCTATACTAGGACCGGCCACCGGGGGCGATCGAGACTCTGGGTTTATGACCTATACTAGGACCGGCACGGGGAGCGATCGAGACTCTGGGTTTATGAGCTATACTAGGACCGGTCACTGGGGGGGCGATCGAGACTCTGGGTTTATAGACCTATACTTGGACCGGTCACTGGGGGGCGATCGAGACTCTGGGTTTATGAGCTATACTAGGACCGGTCACGGGGGGCGATCGAGACTCTGGGCTTATGACCTATACTAGGACCGGTCACTGGGGGCGATCGAGACTCTGGGTTTATGACCTATACTAGGACCGGCCACCGGGGGCGATCGAGACTCTGGGTTTATGACCTATACTAGGACCGGCCACCGGGGGCGATCGAGACTCTGGGTTTATGAGCTATACTAGGACCGGTCACCGGGGGCGATCGAGACTCTGGGTTTATGAGCTATACTAGGACCGGCCACCGGGGGCGATCGAGACTCTGGGTTTATGAGCTATACTAGGACCGGTCACCGGGGGCGATCGAGACTCTGGGTTTATGACCTATACTAGGACCGGTCACCGGGGGCGATCGAGACTCTGGGTTTATGACCTATACTAGGACCGGTCACCGGGGGGCGATCGAGACTCTGGGTTTATGACCTATACTAGGACCGGTCACTGGGGGCGATCGAGACTCTGGGTTTATGACCTATACTAGGACCGGTCACCGGGGGCGATCGAGACTCTGGGTTTATGACCTATACTAGGACTGGTCACTGGGGGCGATCGAGACTCTGGGTTTATGAGCTATACTAGGACCGGCCACCGGGGGCGATCGAGACTCTGGGTTTATGACCTATACTTGGACTGGTCACAGGGGGGCGATCGAGACTCTGGGTTTATGACCTATACTAGGACCGGTCACCGGGGGCGATCGAGACTCTGGGTTTATGAGCTATACTAGGACCGGCCACCGGGGGCGATCGAGACTCTGGTTTATGGCTATACTAGGACGCACGGGGGCGATCGAGACTTGGTTTATGACTAACTGGACCGGTCACTGGGGGCGATCGAGACTCTGGGTTTATGACCTATATTGGACCGGTCACAGGGGGGCGATCGAGACTCTGGGTTTATGAGCTATACTAGGACCGGTCACTGGGGGGCGATCGAGACTCTGGGTTTATGAGCGATAATAGGACCGGTCACTGGGGGGCGATCGAGACTCTGGGTTTATGAGCTATACTAGGACCGGTCACTGGGGGGCGATCGAGACTCTGGGTTTATGAGCTATACTAGGACCGGTCACTGGGGGGCGATCGAGACTCTGGGTTTATGACCTATACTAGGACCGGTCACTGGGGGCGATCGAGACTCTGGGCTTATGACCGGCCACAGGGCGGCGATCAAGACGTTTTGGCTTCACTTTTGAGGGCTTGTGCGGCACACTTGTATGCAACATATGATTGAGTTATAGGCTAATGTTACCGGTAGCTACCGCAATGTCTTACCTGGAGATTCAACCAGATAACAGATCTGGAAACGACACCTCCGGCCATTTGGTTGGGTCATTGACCCAGTTTTTAATTAAATAAGGGCAATCATATCCTATTGCAGTTGATTTTGCAATGTATCATTGCCGGTCGGCAGGCGTCAATGCCTCACAATAAGACATTTTTGTCATTCAAATACACACCATGTTCGCAGTGTTTTCCCCTACGCCGACTCCGCCCTCACCACGCCTACACCCAACTATGACTAGTTGCCGACTGTATGTATCAGTCATCTCTTGTTGTTTTATGAATATATTATTGTATCATATATAATATTATTATTAAATATGAATGTGATTCCTATGTTAACTGTAGATGGAGCCCTGATGTTTCAGCAAGTGCCTTTGGTTGAGATAGATGGGATGAAGATTGTGCAGTCAAAGGCTATCCTGAATTACATCGCTGGAAAATACAACCTCTACGGAAAAGACCTTAAAGAACGGGCTTTGTAAATATCAACTTTTAATGCAAATTGTTCCTTAATTGTTATGAAACTAGATTCCAGTAATCTGTTAATTTAACCCTCATCCTTCTCTCGCACTTTATAACATATATTTCCCTCATGGCTCAAAATGACCCGAAGCACTAAAATTATATATTTTTTCTTTTCTTTTTTGTCAACAAACCTTATTTTATTTTATTTTGATAATATTACAATTTTTTTGAGGGGAGATTTTTTGTTAATTTTATTTATTTATCTTTAAATCATTAAATTTGATCAATAAAAATATCACATTCTTTCAACTTAAATTCAAAATAACTATTTCATGCATAAAGGCTGATTTATATTTCTGCGTCGTTGTCCGTGTTGACGTGCAATTACACATGCAGAGGGAGGGGTTATAGCTGACCAATCACAGCGCTTGCGTTTATAAAAATACATTATTAAAAAAAATTGGTAAAGTTTTAGCATTTTTAGTTTGAATTTTAAGCATTTCTAGGTTTGTCTATGTGTCCTGAAGAATTCCTCGCATGCCATTAATTCCTAAGGGGGTCAAATTGACACACGAGGGAAGGATTTGTTACTTTTTTAAATTTCAACCACAAAACTCCTCGAATACATAAATTAATTTGTTTGTGTGTATTCGTGGTTCAAGTGCGACAAAAGTCCTGGGGTCTTTATTTAACCCCTCTGATGAACATTATTTTTTTTTAAATAAAAAATTACCCATGTTTTTCAACCACACCTAAGCAAATCTCACTGTATTTCTGTCCTGAAGGATTGACATGTATGCAGAGGGCACTGGTGATCTAATGGAGCTTATCGCGATGTCTTTTTTCACACCACCGGAAAAACAAGCAGAAAAGTCTCAGTAATATCGAGCAAAAGGCAAAAGAGCGCTTCCTTCCGGTGTTTGAAAAGGTACCGGTAGCTCTGACTATTCATTCCTCACATTTTGAAGCATTTATTATCCACAAAATCATGCATTTTCTTATATGACATTTTTAGGGTCTTGCAAACTCTCATTTCCTGGTGGGAAACCAGTTGAGCCGCGCTGACGTTCATCTTCTGGAAGCCTGTCTGATGCTGCAGGAGTTATTCCCTACAATACTGGCAACCTTCCCCAAAGTCCAGGTGATCTGTCCCACGCTTTCCCACACAGGCCATCAACCACAAAACTGGACTTAACTTGCTTAACAAAACTATTTCTGGTCACACTTAATATTAGGGGTGTAGCGATACACATGGTTCGGTACAGACCTCGGGATTGAGGTCACGGTTCGATACTAGTTCCGTACAACAGGTAAAAGCAACAAATCCCCAGTACTAGGGGCTAGCTTGTTTGGTCCGAACTTTCAGACTTTTCAGTTTGGTCCGAATCAAAATTACAGGTGTGAAGCCTTCCCCGGACCACGGTCCAGACCAAACAGATGAAATTTGGTCCGACGAAAAGAGGTAGTCTCGGTCCGGATCAAACTGAACAAAGGTTTGGTTCGTTTCTAGTATGAAAGCATTTCTATATGGTTCGGACTTTCAGACCTTTTACAGGAAGTTCCGGTGGTTCCCGCATAGCCGAAAAAACAGAAGGTGGCAGGAAAAATGAGCCGTGGTAGCAAATGGGGAGAGGAGGAGACGAGGCTTTTAATTGAAGTATGGTCTGATGACATAATAAGAAGTCAACTGGAAAAAAACGCACAAAAATGCAGACACTTTCCAAATATTTTCCAAATAGACGGGAGAGCAATGCCACCTGAAGATAAAGAAACTGCGGCAGCAATATACAAAGGCGCACGATATGCGTCTGTTCATTCATGTTGTCAAAGTTACCCGCCGAACTGACAACACGCTGACGTCAGACGCACGTTCATTTACAAACCAATCAATGTCCAGATGCAGCCCACATAGATGATGATGCCAGGACGCAAGTATGTCATGTAAAGTTCTTTAGTGCGCTCGCATAATTGCAGTGTGAAACCAAACCAAAACTTTCTGAAAGTATAAAATCTATCAGAACGTGAACTTTGGTTTGGACCTTGGTGCGGACTTTCAGGTGTGAAAACGCCCTAAGTTTCTTTTCATTTAATTGAAACAGACAGTAATGCAAATCTACCCAGCTGCATTTAGTCCCCTTGTTCTTACAGCACAGCCTCCTTTAAAGGACAATTCTGGTGCAAAATTAACCTAGGGTGTAATACCTCTGGCTGGGTACCTCAGAGATCAAAACATCCTCATTGCTGTTATTGCTATAGTTGTGGCTTGGACTTTTATTTTACATTTTTAAATGATTTTTACAGCTACGCCTTTATAACTTTCGTCCTTGGTGTGAACGAGCCTTTAAAGGAGATATTTAAAACCGAGTGGTTCTGACAGAGAATGATAAATCATGTTTTGCATCTATATGACTTTTGTTATGCAAAAAAACTTTGCTAAGATTATAATTGAATTTCAATGTTTTAGATTAATTACAAATCCATGCCTTGATCCTTCTGGTATGACGTTTTGTTGTGCACCACGAACGCCGTGCTTGACGGTCTTTGGTCTTGGTCAGGTCTCGGTCTTGGTCTCGATACCCTCTGGTCTTGGTCTCGACTTGGTCTTGGTCTCGACTTGGTCTCGGTCTTGGTCTTGGTCTCGACTTGGTCTCGACTTGGTCTCGGTCTTGGTCTCGGTCTTGGTCTCGACTTGGTCTCTGTCTTGGTCTTGGTCTCGGTCTTGGTCTCGACTTGGTCTCGGTCTTGGTCTCGACTTGGTCTCGATCTTGGTCTCGACTTGGTCTCTGTCTTGGTCTCGACTTGGTCTCGGTCTTGATCTCGGTCTTGGTCTCGACTTGGTCTCGGTCTTGGTCTCGATACCCTCTGGTCTTGGTCTCGACTTGGTCTTGGTCTCGGTCTTGGTCTCGACTTGGTCTCGATCTTGGTCTCGATCTTGGTCTCTGTCTTGGTCTCGACTTGGTCTCGGTCTTGATCTCGGTCTTGGTCTCGACTTGGTCTCGGTCTTGATCTCGGTCTTGGTCTCGACTAGACATGTGCCGGTATTCGGTAATGCGATAAATCGCGGTAATGAATATGCACGATATTGTTATCGCGGGCACTTCAAAATACCGTGAAAAATAATAGATCCGAATTTAGAGTTTTAGAATGCGCATTAGCTTATTTTCCATCAACCGTTAATAAAACCCAACTGCGTATATGCTGCGCAAAACACGTGCGCACTCTGATGTAAACAATCCCCACATAAGCACTGTGTGCGTGCGGCGCAGTGCGCGCTCTAGTCTAATGTAAACAATCGCCGCATGGAGAAGAAGCATGGCTGCTTGAACGCTGAAAGATGAACGCTGCCGACGATTTATCTCCTTTCTAAAAGCAGAACTGCCAACTACGAAGGTAAAAGAGTAGCTAAACTCGAAAACACATAGATGTGAAATTGAGAACTTCATAGCATTCAGCTTGAGACTCACGCAATCAACACTTTTCACAGGCTCTCACGCATAGAAAAATCGCGGAGCAAAGATCACTGACACCGACAGACTAGACTAGTCGAGAGAGCAGGTTACTTTTTATATGAAACAAATTCTCAGCTCTCAGGATCTGTCCATTTTATTACGAAATGCAGACAATAAATACCGTTTTGGCGCTTGTAAATGTGACGTGACAAGACACTGTAGCACCTTAGCTCAAGTGAACCGATCATCTGTTACTTTTTATTTAAAGATATAGTACAACTTCCCGAAAGGTATATATGCCTCATACATAGTAGATCAATCAGTGTTTTTCAATCACGGAAAGAGGTCAATAAAACTGCAGGAGAACAATCGTCACAGAACGTTACATTTTACCTCAGGCCATTTAATTACCAGCACGTTAGTTGACTAGAAAAAATAGAGAGGAGAATTTTTCGCTAAATATGTGCACTATATTACATATTTATTATATTTTTACTTATGTCATTGGGCTACATAATTGTTATTATAATGAAAACCACATTATATTTAATTTGTTAATGTTAACCTTTAATAATAACAGCTGATAGGGCTTTCTGTATGTTTACAGAATTATGTGAGATATATTTTTTCTTGAGAAAAATGTACATGTAGGCTATCTACTGTAGTAGCCTACCTAATATTTATCCAAATGAGTTAAGATTGAATCAAGATTGAAATCAAATCAAGAATTGAACTGAAATCGTGAAAATTGTGTTAAGCAATAATACAAACAGTAGCCTACCAGTCACTGTACCATGTAAACATTGTAACATGTTGTCACTAAACTTAATAAAATTCTGTTTAGTTACCAAATGTTTTGACAATCACAATTACACCTATTGTGATGCAAATTGTTTTTTTAGACCCCCCCCCCCCTCCCCCCAATCCATCTGTTTCTCTTATGTAAATAAAATATCGTGATAATACCGTATACCGTGATAAAAGCTCAATCAATTAATCGCAGCATGAAAATTTGATACCGGCACATGCCTAGTCTCGACTTGGTCTCGGTCTTGGTCTCGACTTGGTCTTGGTCTTTGTCTCGATACCCTCTGGTCTTGGTCTCGACATGGTCTCGGTCTTGGTCTCGACTTGGTCTCGGTCTTGGTCTCGACTTGGTCTTGGTCTTTGTCTCGACATGGTCTCGGTCTTGGTCCCGACTTGGTCTCGGTCTTACAATTTATTGCAGAATACTCTTTTTGTTAACATGTATGTATCTTTCAACCTTGGCATTCGAACAAACATTCAGAATAGAGTAATGTTAAGTTTCATTAAACATTCAAATTTATATTTAATACAAATAAAAAACACAGTACCGATTGTTTAATATACAGTTACAGAATACATATACAGAGAGCAATCTGTTCCAGTTTAGTGAAGCAGTTTGTTGACTGACCAATTCTCTCATCTCTAAATCAAACTGATAATTCCTGTGATCGGCCTAATAACTTTTTTTTGTTTTTTAGCATTATGATTATGAATTTTATATAACTTTACATTTGTTTCACAGGCATTTCAGGAAAGAATGAAGGCCTTACCAAGAATTAGCAAATTCCTGCAGCCGGGCAGTGCAAGAAAGCCTCCGCCCGATGAGGCATTAATGAAAACTGTAAAGGAGGTGTTGAGCCATGTCTTTAATTAGAAAAGCAAACAATTCTTCAAAACATTTACATGCTGTAAAAACTAATTTACAAGCTTCTTTATTAAAAATGAGACGCTAACATGGACAGATTTATTTGGAATATACAAGATACAGTTTGGATAAAGTATTGTGAAATAAACATTGCAACTGTTTAGTACATGTTGTCAGGAAGTGTGTGTGTCTGTTCATGAGCTTATAGAAGATCAAACCTCGAAACACCATCAGGAGGATGAAATAAGGACACAGACCATCAGAATAATCTCCCAGACAGATCATCATCATGCCACATCTGCACTTGTCAATCTGATTTAACAAGTACAATAATAGTCAGAATTATTGGCACCCTTAGAAATTATTTCATTTCATTTAGTTTATTTATATAGCACAAATAAACACAACAGAAGTTGACCACTGTGCTGTACATACAAGAGGAATAAAAATATAAAGACACAACAACAATACAAAACTAACAAGCAATAAAACACTACGTTTGCATTCTTTATATCAGAGTTAAGAGTGAAATGCACAGTTAAAAAGATATGACTGCAGTTTGGACTTGAATTCATACATAGATGTGGCAGATCTTACAGATAAAGGAAGACTATTCCATAGCCTAGGACCAGCCACTGAGAAGGCACAATCACCTCGCAACTTCAATCTGGATTTTGGGTGTACAAGTGTGATGCTGTCTGAAGAGCGCAAGCATCTTGTAGAGTATTTCACGTTAACAAGGTCTGACAGATAAGACAGAGCCTGACCAATCAGTGCCTTAAAAACAAATATTAAAATTTTATATTCTACTCTATACTGCACTGGCAACCAGTTGAGAGAGATTAATATCGGGCTGATATGTTCTCGTCTGCGCGTTCCAGTTAAAAACCTGGCAGCGGCATTTTGGACCATCTGAAGCCGCAACATGGATGATTGAGGTAAACCAACATATAGTGAGTTACAATAGTCCAAACGAGATAAAACAAATGCATGAGTTACAGTTTTAAGATTGTTAAAAGATAAAAAAGGTTTAACTTTGGATAAAAGTTTAAGGTGGAAAAAACAGGACTTGACCACAGAATTGATATGTTTGTCAAACTTGAGGGATGCATTAAGAATAACTCCTAGATTTCTCACAGTAGGTTTCACATAGTTATTTAACCCTTTATGACCTGCCATAGAACAATTCCACCAGAGTATATCTTTGTATTTTTACATGCTGTGCTGTCATTTTTTTGAGCATTTTCATATGCCATACGTCAAAATAATCCTTACTCTCCCAGTTTGAAGGCTATGTTTGTAATAAATCAATAGTAACTATATAAATATCTCAAAAGTGCAATAAACAAAAAGAAAAAAAAATTTTTTTTACATATTTTCTTCAATACAAAAAATGAATAAATGTCAACTTCAAACTTGTCAATGAGAAAAACGTGCACAAAACAATTTAAAACTATACAGAATTGATTTGAACAGTTTACATAAATTAGTTTTTAAGATACAATCATTTTTACACTCATTAAAAAAAAAGGCGTGTACTTTCGTTTAGACATAACGCTGCGTGCGTGCGCGCGCCCGCGCTCGCGCGCGTGTGTGTGTGTGTGTGTGTGTGTGAATGTCCTTGTATTTGTGAACGTCTAAAGGAGAAAGAAATAATAAAATAAAGCGATGGTAAAAAGACAATAACGATATAAGGAACATATAGCAAATGGGAGTCAAACGGGAGTCAAACGCATGGTCAAATGACGCAGCGTGTGACGTCACAACATGTGACACATCCAGGGGTCATAGTGCACAGAACGTGATACGTCAATGAGTCATCGGAAGACGTAACTATCAATCGCAGATCTACAGAACATGTGTGGAAAGACGTGCAATGCATTTTTGTGTTGTTGTTTTTTGTAAGCGAATATTACGCAGTTTGTACAGACTGATTAGAGGGTGAAAACAACGCAACATGGGCATGTTGGAGGCTTGATCTGAACATGTTACATCTCTGGTTTTGTATGCAAAAAGAATGATTGAGCTAGCCATTTGGTTTCAGTTTCTATAGGCTTTTAAACAGACACACGCAAACGGGAGCGGCGACGGTCAGGGGATCTCTGGATAATCCGTTATTGGTTTGTAGTAATAAAACGAAAATACCGTTTTTCTGTTTTTTTGTTTCAAAACGAAAAACCAAATAACCGTTTTTGGTGTCAGAATCAAAAAACGAAAAACCAATTAAAAACGGCCCGTTTTTCGTTTTTGGCAATCATTTTTATCGTTATTCGTTTTTGAACAAAAAATGAAGATAGTCTTTGAACTTCAGTCAATTCGTTTTTCGTTTATAAACCAAAAACGGAAGTCACGTGGTCTATTCCTTTTTTGGAAGCGGTACTAACCGGAAACACTTTCAAAATAAAAGTAGCTAAAGTTAGCGAGGTGATTGTAGACTAAAACTGAACTAATATAACGTTTTTTAGTACAACTAAAGTAGCACTGTGTGTGAAAAAAAAAAAACACTTTAGTTAACTGAAATAAAAATTAAAACTAATAAAATAATAACTCTGGCTGTTAGGGAGAATTAAACATTTGTAAGACCATTGGACAAGTGAACTCATTTTATATGTATCTTAGGATAGGAGGTAGCCTATTTATTTGTAAGTTTCTATTATTCAATTAACATTTTAGTTCTGTAACATATTTATAGCCCCTCTTGCTATGTGGAAGCTCAACCAGCAGAGGTCACTCTACCCCCTACAACAGGCAACAAGGGTTTGACCTTTTGACTTGTGTTTATATCAAAACAAAACTCTTCCAAAACAAATGTATAAAGTTGTATACTTTTTATTTTCCTTTGCATTTTTCTCCAGTGTAAAGTAGATGAATAATTTTTTTATGCAGCTAGTAGTTCTCATTAGTTATGTAGACCGTGTAAAACCTAGCATTACCCAGTCAATATTTTCAGATCTTTTAGTGCTTTTTTGGGTTTAATTCTGTTTGGTTAACCACCAGGGAAAGGCAGTGCTCTGTACTCTTGGTACTTGTGTAAAGTAAAATAAAAGTGAAGTTTTTGAAATTTGAACCATCATAATGGAAACTTATGATGGATGAATTGCTTTACTCATGGCAGGGGCCTTGTCTGGACCACTTGCCATGAAGGTTGTTTAGTTAGTGCTGCACCACAGCCTGAGGAGCTGGATAACATGTTGCGCCAGACACATTTTACACTTAACAAGAGTATTACTATACTCATTTGTTTTATTATTTATTTAATTATAAATTGATTTGGGGATGCCACAGACACCATACAACAGAACAGACACCACAGAGAAAGGACAACACCAGTAAGAGAACGGGGATGGGGGCCTGAGGAAGAGAAAAACAAACACAAAACCAAGAGACAACCAGCCAAATAACAGCAATAAACAGCTAACGTAAGAAAACAACTGAGGGAGAATCAAAAGAAGAAACAGTCAAGCAAATTAAATGAACACAGCACAGCCGTGAGAACTAGAAAAACAACAATACATTTAAATAAATAACTTAACCCTCTGGGGTCCTTCGTTTCAGAGTCACACTCAGGACCTTCGGGTCCAAATTGGCCGGAAGGGTTGAATTCATATTTATTAAAACAAAATCATCATTTTTTTTTTTTTACTTGTTTTTTATAATATTTTTTCTTTTCTTTTTTGGTGTTTTGAGATAATTAAATGATTTATAATTAATATTTATGCAACAATTATGACCCATTTCCCCCCCATTGAATATAATAGAAAATTATTAAAAAAAACAAACAAAAAATAATTTTCTTTAAAAGCTGTATTTCATTTTAGAGTCAAGCCTAGGCCTCATGAAAGCAATTTTTGAAATGAGATGGATGCCATCTGGTGGACAAACTGAGCATTTAAAAAATGCAAAACACATATGTAATCTGAATTAATTAGTGTTTACGTGTATAAAAGTGTGTGTGTGTGTGTCTGTTTTGCACTCTTGATGTTTTATAGATTCACCCCTTCACTGTTGTGTGCTTTTTTTCTGGATCGTGGCTGATTTGTAGATTGTACACACAAAAAAGATTATTCAAATCCTGTCCCCAATTTTTTCGGGTGTTCATACCAAGTACCAACAAAGTCACCAAATTTCAGACCATTCCGACGAAGCTATGATTTAAAAAAAAAAATATTTAAATGATTCGGGTCCATTTGGGCCGAAAAGCATAAAGAATACTACATGTGACAACAACAACAAAAAAAAAAAAAATGGTTTGGGTGAATGTTAATTTTTTACCATAAACATAATAGTAGTATTGTTTGTTGGGCTGGTGATAAAGGAAAATCAACCACTAATGTGTGCCCTGGTCACTCCTTTTAACAGTTTTCATTACACTCCATTTAGTGGCACTTGTGTCCCACTATTTCCAACAGAAGCATTACTAGTGACACTGGGTGCCGCACTTGTAGAACCAATGTCACAATTAGTCTTAGTACACACTTATTTCAATATCCAATTCCACAAAAGTAGTGCCCCAATTCAAAGACGTGGCTTACCATAAACCATGATGTAAATATCTGAAAGTGACAAGGCACTTTTCTGGTGCCGGAGGAAGGAGTGGTGTGCTGCTTTGTCCTGCAAGTCCAGCATTTATTTGAAGAGAGAGTGATGGTAGGTGATGGGGCCAGTCTTGATACTATCATCAGTCCTTAAACCCTGCAAACAGTGGACAGGCTCACAGCCTCTATTGGGTCAAATCTGGAAGGTCCTGAGATGAGTACCAGGGAGAAAAACTAAATGATTTAACTTTTATTTTACTTTACACAAGTACCAAGAGTACAGAGCACTGCCTTTCCCTGGTGGTTCATCAAACAGAATTAAACCCAAAAAAGAACCAAAAGATCTGAAAGTCCCAGAGCTAGAGATCATTTTAGACTGAGTAATGCTAGGTTTCACACACACGTTTACATAGGCCTAACTATGAGAACTACAAGCTGCATAAAAAATATTTCATCTACTTAACTAGCATAATAAGTAGGCTATATTACACTGTAGAAAAATGCAAAGGAAAATAAAAAGAATACAACCTTATAGATTTGTTTTGGAAGAGTTTTGTTTTGACACAGAAGGTGTAACAGTAGATGGTGGAAGCTGAGAGTGTTTAGCAAATATAGTGCCATATAAAGAGGAGCTGGAAGGTGAAGTTCTGCACACTCTTCAAACTCAGTGATCAGCTTCTGTTAGTAGCAGTGCTTGAAGGGGGTAGAGAAGGGGGTAGAAAGACCTCTGCTGGTTGAGCTTCCACATAGCAAGAAGGGCTATATGTTCCAAAACTAAATTGTGAATTAAATAATAGAAACATATAAATAAATAGGCTACCTGCTACCTGAGTTCACTTGTCTTAATCTGAAGTTACAGGTCACCAATGGTCTTACAAATGTTTAATTCTCCCTAACAGCCAGAGTTATTATTTTATTAGTTTTAATTTTTATTTCAGTTAACTAAAGTGTTTTTTTTTCACACACAGTGCTACTTTAGTTGTACTAAAAAACGTTATATTAGTTCAGTTTTAGTCTACAATCACCTCGCTAACTTTTATTTTGAAAGTGTTTCCGGTTAGTATCGCTTCCAAAAAAGGAATAGACCACGTGACTTCCGTTTTTGGTTTATAAACGAAATACGAATTGACTGAAGTTCAAGGTCAGGGGATCTCTGGATAATCCGTAATTCGTTTGTAATAATAAAACGAAAATACCGTTTTTCTGTTTTTTGTTTCAAAACGAAAAACCAAATAACCGTTTTTGGTGTCAGAATCAAAAAACGAAAAACCAATTAAAAACGGCCCGTTTTTCGTTTTTGGCGATCATTTTTATCGTTATTCCTTTTTGAACAAAAAATGAAGATAGTCTTTGAACTTCAGTCAATTCGTTTTTCGTTTATAAACCAAAAACGGAAGTCACGTGGTCTATTCCTTTTTTGGAAGCGGTACTAACCGGAAACACTTTCAAAATAAAAGTAGCTATAGTTAGCGATTGTAGACTAAAACTGAACTAATAGCATTTTTTAGTACAAGTACAGTAGCACTGGGTGTTGAAAAAAACACTTTAGTTAACTGAAATAAAAATTAAAACTAATAAAATAATAACTCTGGCTGTTAGGGAGAATTAAACATTTGTAAGACCATTGGTGACCTGTAACTTCCGATTAAGACAAGTGAACTCAGGTAGCAGGTAGCCTATTTATTTATATGTTTCTATTATTTAATTCACATTTTAGTTTTGGAACATATTATTTATTAGCCCTTCTTTTTATGTGGAAGCTCAACCAGCAGAGGTCTTTCTACCCCCTTCTCTACCCCCTTCAAGCACTGCTACCAACAGAAGCTGATCACTGAGTTTGAAGGGTGTGCAGAACTTCACCTTCCAGCTCCTCTTTATATGGCACTATATCTGATAAACACTCTCAGCTTCCACCATCTACTGTTACACCTTCTGTGTCAAAACAAAACTCTTCCAAAACAAATCTATAAAGTTGTATTCTTTTTATTTTCCTTTGCATTTTTCTACAGTGTAATATAGCCTACTTATTATGTTAGTTAAGTAGATGAAATATTTTGTATGCAGCTTGTAGTTCTCATAGTTAGGCCTATGTAAACGTGTGTGTGAAACCTAGCATTACTCAGTCTAAAATGATCTCTAGCTCTGGGACTTTCAGATCTTTAAGTGCTTTTTTGGGTTTAATTCTGTTTGATGAACCACCAGGGAAAGGCAGTGCTCTGTACTCTTGGTACTTGTGTAAAGTAAAATAAAAGTTAAATCATTTAGTTTTTCTCCCTGGTACTCATCTCAGGACCTTCCAGATTTGACCCAATAGAGGCTGTGAGCCTGTCCACTGGTGCAGGGTTTAAGGACTGATGATAGTATCAAGACTGGCCCATCACCTACCATCACTCTCTCTTCAAATAAATGCTGGACTGGCAGGACAAAGCAGCACACCACTCCTTCCTCCGGCACCAGAAAAGTGCCTTGTCACTTTCAGATATTTACATCATGGTTTATGGTAAGCCACATCTTTGAATTGTGGCACTACTTTTGTGGAATTGGATATTGAAATAAATGTGTACTAAGACTAATTGTGACATTGGTTCTACAAGTGCGGCACCCAGTGTCACTAGTAATGCTTCTGTTGGAAATAGTGGGACACAAGTGCCACTAAATGGAGTGTCATGGAAACTGTTAAAAGGAGTGACCAGGGCACAAATTAGTGGTTGATTTTCCTTTATCACCAGCCCAACAAACAATACTACTATTATGTTTATGGTAAAAAATTTAACATTCACCCAAACAATTTTTTGTTGTTGTTGTTGTCACATGTAGTATTCTTTATGCTTTTTGGCCCAAATTGACCCGAATCATTTAAATATTTTTTTTTAAATCATAGCTTCATCGGAATGGTCTGAAATTTGGTGACTTTGTTGGTACTTGATATGAACACCCAAAAAAATTGGGGACAGGATTTAAATAATCTTTTTTGTGCGTACAATCTACAAATCAGCCACGATCCAGAAAAAAAGCACACAACAGTGAAGGGGTGAATCTATAAAACATCAAGAGTGCAAAACAGACACATCCACACACACACACACACACACACACACACACACACACACACACACACACACACACACACACACACACACACACACACACACACACACACACACACACACACACACACACACACACACACACACACACACACACACTTTTATACACGTAAACACTAATAAATTCAGATTACATATGTGTTTTGCATTTTTTAAATGCTCAGTTTGTCCACCAGATGGCATCCATCTCATTTCAAAAATTGCTTTCATGGGGCCTAGGCTTGACTCTAAAATGAAATACAGCTTTAACGAAAATATTTTTTTTTTATAATTTTTTTTTTATATAATTTTCTATTATATTCAATGGGGGGTAAATGGGTCATAATTGTTGCATAAATATTAATTATAAATCATTTAATTATCTCAAAAACACCAAAAAAGAAAAGAAAAAATATTATAAAAAACAAGTAAAAAAAATGATGATTTTGTTTTAATAAATATGAATTCAACCCTTCCGGCCCATTTGGACCCGAAGGTCCTGAGTGTGACTCTGAAACGAAGGACCCCAGAGGGTTAAGTTATTTATTTAAATGTATTGTTGTTATTCTAGTTCTCATGGCTGTGCTGTGTTTATTTAATTTGCTTGACTGTTTCTTCTTTTGATTCTCCCTCAGTTGTTTTCTTACGTTAGCTGTTTATTGCTGTTATTTGGCTGGTTGTCTCTTGGTTTTGTGTTTGTTTGTCTTTTCTCTTCCTCAGGCCCCCATCCCCGTTCTCTTACTGGTGTTGTCCTTTCTCTGTGGTGTCTGTTCTGTTGTATGGTGTCTGTGGCATCCCCAAATCAATTTATAATTAAATAAATAATAAAACAAATGAGTATAGTATTACTCTTGTTAAGTGTAAAATGTGTCTGGCGCAACATGTTATCCAGCTCCTCAGGCTGTGGTGCAGCACTAACTAAACAACCTGCATGGCAAGTGGTCCAGACAAGGCCCCTGCCATGAGTAAAGCAATTCATCAGTTTACAATCTGATGGTTCAAATTTCAAAAACTTCACTTTTATTTTACTTTACACAAGTACCAAGAGTACAGAGCACTGCCTTTCCCTGGTGGTTCAACAAACAGAATTAAACCCAAAAAAGCACTAAAAGATCTGAAAATATTGACTGGGTAATGCTAGGTTTTACACGGTCTACATAACTAATGAGAACTACTAGCTGCATAAAAAAATATTTCATCTACTTTACACTGGAGAAAAATGCAAATGAAAATAAAAAGTATACAACTTTATACATTTGTTTTGGAAGAGTTTTGTTTTGATATAAACACAAGTCAAAAGGTCAAACCCTTGTTGCCTGTTGTGCACAGACGGGGGTAGAGTGACCTCTGCTGGTTGAGCTTCCACTTGGCAAGAAGGGCTATAAATATGTTACAGAACTAAAATGTAAAATGAACAGTGTTGGGAGTAACGCGTTACAAAAGTAATGCATTACAGTAACATATTACGTTTTGCTGTAACGCAGTAGTGTAAGGCATTACTAATCAATTTTCAGTAATATTTTACTCGGTACATGTTGAGTAAGGCTTGCGTTACAAGTTACAACAGACTTTTAGTTTTAATTGTAAAAAAAAAAAAGACTACACAGCAAGACCACGAGTGAAAAATAAATTAATGAGTGAAAAATGCAAGTAGGCTAAATTACCTGTTCGTGGTCAGTCAATAGCCGCGTGTGGTGTCCAAGTCTGTTAATAAAAACTATATGGCAGCGTCTGATATATTTGTATAGCGATTTATTTTTTACAGGAGTGCCCTGAGGTATGATTTCAGCCTCTGTGCTCGTGCTGGCCAGTGGAGAAGCGGCATGAAGAAGACTGATTCGCGAGATGGACGTATGCGCATTAGGCTATTCGTTCTGTGTTTTCTTTCTAAACAGTTAGGCTATGTTTATGTGGTATTTTTCATGTTTTCATCTCGCAATCATGTTTTTGATGCGGTGGTGACGCGTTCATTTAAGGGCAGCGGCGCTGCCGATAAAGCACCTAAAATCTGTCACAAAGAACCGGCAAAAGCAATGATTAGCCTATGAATATGTCAAATATAGCAAGGAGACATGTTGATTGTTTTTTAATAAAGTCAAGACGAAGTTGACGATGCTGACTCGCGATCTTCGCAGTAGGCTAGTGCATCAGAGAGAAATGCACATTTCATTTCATAAGCAGAGAGCAGTCTGTTTTCTTTCGTTTTGAATTGTTCTGTTTTACACGTAGATATTTCAATATAGATATATTTTTCAGGTCCGTGAATAGGCTACCTTATACGCTGAGTTTCGGTTCATTTACGAGTGAATTGTCCTCCGTGTCCTGATTATTTATAATTGTCTGCTATATTTATCCTACTTCTTATTTATAAAAATCCAGGCAATTGGTTGATGAAACTGAGATTAAAATTAAGATACAATTAATACAAAACGAAATTCACTTTAAAGAAAGGCTTTGTGTCTTCCGTGTAAGGTCTTTGTGAAAGTTTTAAAGCATCTTTTAGTGCCGCTTCAGAGCGCTCGCGTCCGTAACGGAGAACTGTCACGTCTGTAACATTGTTTTTTCCTCATAAATGCGAACACGAAAAATAAAATAAAATGAATGTTTTATGTTCTGTGGAGAGCCAACCCTTCTTTATCCGATTTGCGCAGTGTAATTCACAAAATTACAACAACAAAAATCGTTGCCTCCTAAAAGTTAAAGATTTTTTTTGTCACGCATGACTGTCTATTTCCCTAATATTAAAATTAAAACGCATGTGTAGACTGATATTTTTCTAATGTCTGGACTCCTTTCAGGGAGGAGCCTATGGATAAACAGACGTTTCAATATTTTGGTATTAATGCATTTTCTGAGAATTTATTTTTTAAATTTTGACAGCAAATGTCATGGCTGGAATTCCCAAATTTTAAATAATTTATCCTCAACTTGTTTTGTGGTGTAGGTCTACGTATTTTATAATGTTAAGTTAACTTCAAATAATACTAATAGTAATTTAAAGATGTGGTAGCATTGGATCTGGACGGGATAGATAACTCTTGGAGTTGGAAGGAGTGTGTCGCGATTCTGCAGGTTCGTGGATCTGAGTGTCGCGATTTCGGTTTCATATCGCATATCGTTAAAGCCCTAGTCATTTTAGAATGTTAAGTTCTACTTCTGTATGGTTATTTTGGTGAAAGTAACTCAAAAGTAATACAGGAGTAATGTAACGCATTACAATTCTGAGACAGTAATATTGTAAGGTAATGAATTACTTTTAAATAACAGTAACATGTAATATATAATGTATTCCAGTTTGGAAGTAACTTGCACAACACTGAAAATGAATAATAGAAACTTACAAATAAATAGGCTACCTCCTATCCTAAGATACATATAAAATGAGTTCACTTGTCTTAATCTGAATTTACAGGTCACCAATGGTCTTACAAATGTTTAATTCTCCCAGCCAGAGCTATTATTTTATTAGTTTTCATTTTTATTTCAGTTAACTAAAGTGTTTTTTTCAACACCCAGTGCTACTGTACTTGTACTAAAAAATGCTATTAGTTCAGTTTTAGTCTACAATCACCTCGCTAACTATAGCTACTTTTATTTTAAAAGTGTTTCCGGTTAGTACCGCTTCCAAAAAAGGAATAGATCACGTGACTTCCGTTTTTGGTTTATAAACGAAAAACGAATTGACTGAAGTTCAAAGACTATCTTCATTTTTTGTTCAAAAAGGAATAACGATAAAAATGATCGCCAAAAACGAAAAACGGGTTGTTTTTAATTGGTTTTTCGTTTCTTGATTCTGACACCAAAAACGGTTATTTGGTTTTTCGTTTTGAAACAATAAACAGAAAAACGGTATTTTCGTTTTATTATTACAAACGAATTACGGATTATCCAGAGATCCCCTGACCGTTCAAAGACTATCTTCATTTTTTGTTCAAAAAGGAATAACGATAAAAATGATTGCCAAAAACGAAAAACGGGCCGTTTTTAATTGGTTTTTCGTTTTTTGATTCTGACACCAAAAACGGTTATTTGGTTTTTCGTTTTGAAACAAAAAACAGAAAAACGGTATTTTCGTTTTATTACTACAAACGAATAACGGATTATCCAGAGATCCCCTGACCGGCGACGCTCCCGTCGGTCTTAAAGGGTTAAACAGTCATAATTATTATTGGGATTTATCTTTCCCACAGAGGGCCCGAAAACAATTACTTCAGTCTTAGACTCATTTAAATGCAGAAAATTCAAAGACAGCCAGGCTCGAACATCATTTAAACAATCACGCAAGGTTTCTAAGCCTTGCTTGTCATTTTGTTTCAAGGGTAAGTAGATTTGGGTGTCGTCTGCATAAAAGTGAAAGGACACTCCATATTTCTTAAAAATTGAGCCCAAAGGCAACATGTACAATGAAAACAATATGGGGGCCAAAATAGACCCCTGGGGGACACCACAAGTGAGTCGTGCTACAGATGATACAGCATCTCCGATACCCACTGAGTAAATTATGTGAAAGAAGCCTGTGAAAATAAATCTGCATGGTTAATACTTTTGATCTTTTATTTTTTTAAATCACATTAATATAACCTTTCATTGAAATAAAATAATTAAAAATGGGTTGAATTTTTTTTATGATTTTTTTTTACCAATACAGTTTGCATACAATGAATGGTTCCCTTTTTTCCCTCAATACTCAGAGTCTTCTCCTATAATGCTAGATGAGTTTGGAGAACATCTGACAAGAGATCAGAGATCATTCCTCCATACAGAATCTCTCCAGATCCTTCAAATTCCCAAGTCCATGTTAGTGCTTCTTCTTTTCAGTTATATGGGTTCAGGTCAGGGGACTGGGATGGCCATGGCAGAACCTTCATTTTCTGCTCAGTGACCCATTTCTTCTGTTGACTTTGATGTTTGTTTTGAATCAATGTCCTGATGGAAGATCCATCCATGGCCCATTATAAGATTTCTAGCAGAGGCAGTCAGTTTTTTTAAATCAGATTTTTTTTAAATCTGTTGGTATTTGATATAATCCATGACTCTATGTATCTGAACAAGATGTCCAGGTCCTCTGACAAAAAAATAAGCCCACAATTTCAAAGATCCAGCAGTATATTTAACCGTGGACTTTTTTTTTAAATCCCTGTTTGCACTAAACCCATCTGGGTGTGTGCACTCCACCGCCCCTGGCTATCTTTAGTAACAATCTCCTGGAATCCTCCTCAAAGTCACAAAGACTCGGTTACCCATTATCTCATTCTATTGTATTGCATCTGATACTCACCTGTTGTGCTTTCCCCTGCATATTACGCAATAAACAGTTAAAGGGTTTGTTCACCCAAAAATGAAAATTCTGTCATTATTCACCCTCATGTCGTCGGAACACAAATAAAGATATTTTTTGATGAAATCCAATTGTCTTTGCAATGCAGTAGCACCAGAGATAAGTCCCAAGAGGGTATAAAGGGGATATATATACTTGCTCCCCTCAGGAACCTGACGATCAAGTCGTGCTTCCCCATGGATTTGTATTCACTGCATCATGATGTGAGACAATATAGAGGCAACAAACATTTTGAGGGTGGAGGGAGACAGCCTTACTCAACCCATCCTCTCGGAGAGAAGACTCAACTCAACGAACAGGTTCCACCCCAGGGTGTAAGCATGCCTCGTTAGAGGGTGCTCTCGCAGAAGTGATGGTGTCTACAATATGTTTGTGGTAGATCACGCAGAACCGTCCTTTCGGGACCAGACATAGAGTTTACAGAGGTCTGGACGCGGCTGCCATCATGCCCCGTCCCTGAGAATGTACTCAGAGGAATGAGTCATAAGAGTCATAAGCTAAAAGAAAATAAGTTCGGGGGAACTAGGTCCGGTTGGGCCAATAAGGGGCAACTAGCAAGACCTGCTCCTTCTCCTCCCTGACTTAGCACAGTACTATGCAATACGGCTCACTGGGGGAACGCAATTCTGCGGAGGGTCAGCTGTGAGCCAGTGTCTCTGTGCCAGGGGTTGTCAGTTCGGACAGGGAGTAAAACAATTGGCAATGGGAGTCCAGAGAGGCAAACAGATGTAACTTTGCGGCCCCGAAGTGGTCCCGGAACAGAACAGAGTCTCCACTTTACTTGGGCCATAAGCTGTCATGAGGCCTCGTCGGCGGCACGATTGAGCAGGCCGGAAACGTAAGTGGAATGAAGCGACCTCAGAAACTTCTGACCCCATAGGAGGAGGTGGCGGGCGAGTTGCAACATGCGAAGGAAACGTAGCGCATCGGCCACAGTGTTTGTACAGACCAACACAAGCTTGCTGAGCAGCGGTGTCTCAAAGCAAGATGTACTGTCAGCAACTCGAGGCAGTTGATGCCAATGCAGGCGGAGGCCCGTCCAGACCCCCGTTACTGCATGCCCTTTGTAAGTGACCCCTTAGCCGGTGTTTGGCGGACACTTGCTCTTGGGGCGTCTGGCCCAGAAAAACAAAGGTCTGATCACGGGCTGAGGATTTGGCGGCAGGCCAGGTGATTGTCACACTAAGCATACCGCTCCGCCATGGCCACCTCGGGACTCGGCTGTGAAGTCAGTGCTGAAGCGGTCACCTTACGGAGAAAGTCATGCTATTGCGGTTGCGTCTGCCATATGCCCCAAGAGCCTCTGAAAAAGTTTCAGTGGGAGTCTTTCTTACTTCTGCATAGCTCCGACTAGACACGTTCCTCCTGAGAGATGTATTGGAGAGAGTCCATCTCCATACCGGAAAAAGAGATCCTTAGCCCATAGGTGAGTTTACTCTTTTCCCAGTTGATCTGAAGACCCAACTGACCCTAAACAACTCTTTAGGTCAAACACAGCAGACCAATCTTGGGGACGGAGCATTCGAAAATGCGTCTCTGTGTTATCAACTTGAATGAAAGCTTAAAATAGGCCCAATTCTAGATTCACAGGTCCAAGATTGGCCGTAACACCACCTTTCTTGGAAAGAGAAGCCTGTCTTCATATCAGCAGGACGGACCAGGTCAAATGCATCCTTCGCCAGTAGAAAGTGAGGTCTGCGTGCCTGCCAGGGGCACATTCGCTCAACACCGAAGTAAAGCGAATAGCGCTGACTTGGGCGGACACCGGCCGAACTAAATCGTAAGCCGACTCTGCTGGTACGGAGGAGCCAGCTGGACCGGTTGGGAGCATTTAAGTATCTACGAACCGGGCCAGGGGGACCAGAGGCACCACAGACGTACCCAGGGTGGGGCAGAGAGGTAGAGATAAGGCAAGGCCAGAAGGCGGCACGAAGCGGGATATGAGTGTGCAACACTTACCTGTCTCCACGTGACGGCAGGGGATGCGTGAGAAGGCGTGACCGGGTCCTCGAACGCATCCAAGCGCTGGGGCTGATGGCTTCAAGGCTTTCCAGGGTCACACACCATCAGTCAGGCCCTCTACGGACCCAGGAATAGAGGAAATTGCTCTTTCTTTGAAAATGTGGGTGCCACTGGCTCCGCTTTTTTGGGAGCCAGCGACGGAACAGACACACACAAAAACAAGGAACTCCACCCGACCCTCTTCTGGGGGGAGGGAGTGGAACGGTGACCAACTCCATGGGCTCTTTCCTCCATCCCTGAGTGGTCCGCTCTGGAGCGCTTACGCTGATGCTTGTCACCTGGCTTGGCAGCACCTAGAGAGGGCTGGGTGCCCCGTCTGCGGCCAGCTCCATACTGAGGCCTGGGTGGAGGCTGCTGCAGAGGTCCAGCGGGAGCGGAAGCCGGATAAAAAAAAAACCGGCCGGGCTAAGTTCTCTACCGCGTTGCAGAACCCAACCTGCGAAATGGGGGAGTCCAGGAACCGAACCTTGTCCACATCCCTCATGTCTGCCAGGTTGAGCCAGAGATGGCGCTTCCGGACTAGTGTTGTTTTTGGCGGCCTGTTTTAATTTTAGTTTTAGTCTAGTCTTTGTGTCAAGCTGTCATTTTAGTTTTTATTAGTTTTAGTCACGTTCATACTCTTTTTAGTCTAGTCTAGTTTTAGTCGACGAAAACTGATGACATTTTAGTCTAGTTTTAGTAGACGAAAGACATAGTCTAGTTTTATGTCAATGAAAATTGTATTTTAGTCTCTTTTTAGTAATGCAATTCTATTTAACCCAGTATACCTAGTAGTAGACGAAACCAACATTTTCTTTTAGCCAAACCCATTTCAAAAAATCTTATCTTATTATTGTTAGTCTATCTTATTATATTCTTGTTACCTTATAGACTCAAGAATGCTATTCCAGACACAGAAGACGCTCTGATATGAATTTAGAACATATTTATTTTACCAACCAAACATGTTGCCTACACACGATGAAATTAAAGTTTTTCCAAATGTCATTTCTTCTTTTTCTCTGAAAGACCAATCCCTTTCTCTGTGTCAGACTTAACTGCGTTTGTTGTCGTTTATGCTAACGCCTGTTTCACACATAGCCTACTCCGTTTGCGGTGTGTATTTTTTCCCGCACCCATGTTAGGTTAGAGCGCTTACACCGCACGCGGGAGCGGGTGCATACCGGTAATAACGCAAGTAAACGAGACGAAATAACGTTAAATAACATTTCATCTCGTCTCGTTTTGGTCAACGAAAATGAAGAGACATTTTAGCATAGTTTTTATTTTGTAAACCACATTTAGTCTCGTTTTTATTCGTCAACGATATTACATTATACATTTAATTATAGTCATCGTCACATGACCAGCATTTACGTTGCGTCTCGTCTCGTTTTCGTCACGTGAAAAAGGTTCGTTGACGACGATATTTCGTCATAATTTTTGTTGACGAAAGCAACACTATTCCGGACCACTTAGGTGGACATCTCCAGTCCGATCACGTGAGCTGCAACCTTTGTGCCCCAGAGGGCGAGGTCGGTCGCAGTGTGGAGCTCACCCATGAGCTCACGGTCTGGGCTACCCTCATGCATGTTCTCAGTGCCTGGGCCTGGTGGACCTGAAGCAATGCCATGGCATGCAGCGGAGTGAGGTTTTTTTGTCGGGAGAGGAGAAAGGGTCTCAGATATCCTTGTTGGACTATTTTGCTATGTGTGCACGTAGGACTGAGGAGAAGATATCAGCCAGCTGGCAGATTGGAGGAGGTAAGCCCAGTACTGCTACTGGCAACACCCCTAAACTTCCTAGTCACCAACAACCCTTTGAGGGAACCCGCCTAGCCAGATTTTCTGGGACTTGTGGAGGCCGTAGGAGAGGACAGGACCGACGAGAGAACCCTCCAGTGAGGCAAACTGCAGCGGTCCCAGTGGACCTCGGAGAACCTGCAGCGGTTCCAGAGGCGGAAAGCTTGGCGCCACCACCTCGCCAGTGTTTGGAACAGTGGGGACAGAGAAGCATTTGGAAGTGCATTTTCGGAAGTGCATTTTAAAAAGTGCTGGGTACAAACAAAAATCCATCGATCCGCAAATGTTGTTTGAATTCTTAAGTGGTTTAGTGGTAGATTGTTTGCCAAGCGTGTCAGAGGTTACATGTTCTAATCCGCCCTCGATATAGTTTTTTTTTCTCCCACATCAAAACCGAATATGTTCATCAGTGGTTACAGTCCATATCAAGCAGGGACACGTTTGTGTGCTTTTTATTTTGTGATTTCACCGGAATGAATAGAGAGACTCCACAACGGCGATAGATTGAAGACTGCGCGCGCGCCACAAGAGAACAAATGCAGCCGCGGCAACGAGCGCTCAGCTTGAGTTCAAAACCAAAACAATTTAACGCTAGATCTCTTATTTAATAGCGAACTAAATTAATGCTCTGCTAGTTAACTGGAGATGTTTTATTTATTTGTTTCAAAATGTGGTGAGTACAAAATGACTCAAAATCTACGCCTATGTGCGTTACTAGCCTATGCATTGATTGAATAAACTGTGTAATCCGAATGCACCCCTGGCTCACACAGCTAGTGAGGAGGTGGGTTAATAAGTGCAGTGAAGTGCAGGATAAACCTCTTGCTGTCTGTCGACGTGCAATAAATATAGAAAGTTATGTACAAACACCTGTCTGTTCTACTCATTTTAACTGACTTGTGAAAACTGCAAAAAAAATCCAAATTCTTTGACATATACTGTAGCAACTTTTTTTTTTAACAGTAACGCAAATAGTTACTTTCCCTGGTAATGAGTTACTTTTATTATAGAGTAATTGAGTTACTAACTCAGTTACTTTTTGGAACAAGTAGTGAGTAACTATAACTAATTACTTTTTTAAAGTAACGTTCCCAACACTGCACCTCGCCATCAAACACGGCGGAGGAGGAGGAAGCAGGAGCCAACTGCCCCTCATGTCCCGGAGGCCGTCCCCGAGCAGCCTGCTGTCGTCCCGGAGGCCGTCTCCGAGCAACCCGCTGTCGTCCTGGAGGCCGTTCCCGAGCAGCCCACTGTCGTCCCGGAGGCCGTCCCCGAGCAGCCTGCTGTTGTCCCGGAGGCCGTTCCCGAGCAGCCTGCTGCAGAGAGGCTGCAGCACCGTCGAGATCTCATAAATGGAGTAGGAGGAGAGGGGCGTCTGCGATCCCACAGGGCCTGGAAGCCAACCCCAAGCGTCTCGCCCTGCCGGCACCGCCCCAGCTCCTTGCCCTGCCGGTGCCGCCCAGGTGCCTTGCTCTGCCAGCGCCACACAGTTTCCTTGCCCTACCGGTACCGACCAAGACCCTCGCCCTGCCGGCGCCACCCAAGTTCATCGCCCAGCCGGCACAGCCCAAGCTCCTTGCCCTGCCGGCGCCACCCAGTTTCCTCACCCTGTCGGCGCCGCCCAGTTTCCTTGCTCTGTCGGCGCCGCCCAAGTTCCTTGCGCTGCCAATGCCGCCTGTCGAACCTGAGACTGTTCACGTCACGTCTACCGATCCCGAGACTGTTCACATCATGTGTGCCGATCCAGAGGCTGTTCACGTCACGTCTGCCGAGCCAGTGTCTCCGGACAAGATGGTCGCCGCCGAGCCTGTGTCTGTTTCTGTTCCTGAGCCGGTGTCTGTTTCTGTTCCTGAGCCGGAGTCTGTTTCTGTTCCTAAGCCGGTGTCTGTTTCTGTTCCTGAGCCGGAGTCTGTTTCTGTTCCTGAGCCGGTGTTTGTTTCTGTTCCTGAGCCGGAGTCTGTTTCTGTTCCTGAGCCAGTGTTTGTTTCTGTTCCTGAGCCGGTGTCTTTTTCTGTTCCTGAGCCGGTGTCTGTTTCTGTTCCTGAGTCGGTGTCTGTTTCTGTACCTGAGCGGGTGTTTGTTTCTGTTCCTGAGCCAGTGTTTGTTTCTGTTCCTGAGCCAGTGTCTGTTTCTGTTCCTGAGTCGGTGTCTGTTTCTGTTCCTGAGTCGGTGTCTGTTTCTGTACCTGAGCGGGTGTTTGTTTCTGTTCCTGAGCCGGTGTCTGTTTCTGTTCCTGAGCCAGTGTTTGTTTCTGTTCCTGAGCCGGTGTCTGTTTCTGTTCCTGAGTCGGTGTCTGTTTCTGTTCCTGAGCCGGTGTCTGTTTCTGTTCCTGAGCCAGTGTTTGTTTCTGTTCCTGAGCCGGTGTCTGTTTCTGTTCCTGAGCCGGTGTCTGTTTCTGTTCCTGAGTCGGTGTCTGTTCCTGTGCCATGGCCGTCCAAAAGGTTGTCTCCACCATGGCCATCCGAGGGATCTTCTCTGCCCCGGTCGTCTCCGCCATAGCCGGGGCCCTGCCCCGTCCCGGTCGTCTCCACCATGGCCGCCTGAAGGGTGGTCTCCGCCGTGTCCGCCCGAGTGGTCGTCATTGTGTTTTGTGGTCGTTTTCACATGTTCATTGTGGTCGTCTTGTGTTTTTATTTGTCTGTCTGGTCCGTTGTTGTGTTTGGTTTGTTTGGCATGTTCCTGATTTGTTTTGGTGTCCCTGATTTGGGGACACCAGGTGGCCCTTAGAGAGGGGGGGGGGGTGTAATGTTTGGGTGTAACATTCCCGGTTTGTCCTGTGTTTATGTTTAGTCTGGTTTATTGTGAGTACATGGCTTCTTGTATTCCTCTCTGCTCTCTTGTCTATTGTCAGCCCCTCCCATCTCGTTACCTGATAATGGATTAATCTTCCCCACCTGTTTGTTCGTTACCCTCCTTTGTTTGTTCCCTATTTGTCCCCTGGTTCGTTGTCAATTTTTCCCTCGTGTTTTCTGTGCCTGCCTGAGTTCTCTCTTGTTTTTCCCCCACAGGGTTTTGTTTTGTTTACTTAATAAATATCCTTACCCGCACTTGTATCCACGCTTCCTGTTTTACCCATTCCGTGACAATACAGTATGTCTAACAGTTGTAAAGGTGTGTGAGTTTCATCATTTTATCATTTTTCATCACTATATGTGCATGTATATTTTTTATTACTATTTATTTATTTTTCGTACATTTTTTAAGAAGCATCATTTATTTTTAGACTTTTTTTGGCCAGTTGTGGTCTGTACAATAAATATTAAAAGTTCTAAACCATCTGTTGTGTTTTGTTGTTCCTATATTAGTAATGGCAAGTTAATAGGTGTCTCTCACATTGTCCCACAGCAGCATTAAAATAGTGTAGATCAGTGTACAATGTTTTATAATAATCATTTATTTTATTTAGTGTCTATTTCATTCATTTACCATATTTAAAGGGTAGCTATTATGGATTTTTGAAAATTGCCCTTCATTTAGTGTGTAACAGATCTAAGTGAACAAAAACATCCTGCAAAGTTTTAAACATGAAAGTTCACCGTATACAAAGTTATTGTCTCTCAAAAGTAAGAGTCGACTCTGAGTCGCTGATATGAATCGATAGACGAACGATGCTTTTCCTCTAAATTTATGACGTCACTTGTACAAGTTATTTGAATAAGATACGCCCACTTATTGCGTTCAGAGACGCCAGGGAATCATGTCGACGAGATGCTGTGTTTTGAAGTGCGACGCAAAAGCAAACTTTTTTCATCTGCCCAGTGAGGAGCATTTAGCAAGACTAAGTGGCTACAGTTGATATATACATCTATACCACAGAAGTATAGCCCGAACCTTGTTCTGTGTTCATGTATACAACTATACCACAGAAGTATAGCTGAACCTTGTTCTGTGTTCGCGTCATTTTGAAGATGATTGCTTCACACAAACCTAAATGCTATAAAGTATGGATTTGCGAGCCGGCTGATACTGAAGGAAAGTTCAGTACCGAGTTTATTTGGATTAGCTTCCTTCTCCGAATCACAACTTGTCAGTAGGCTATTATTAATATTAATTGTTGCTTTTATGTTTTATGTATCATGCTCAATAATTATTTTGTGTGTTGTGTACGCACAGCGCACCTTCTAGGTCTTCAATGTCAATTGTATTGAAATATGTGAAGTGTTTGTCGTTGTTAATGGAGTTGTCACAGTAGGGTGGCCATACGTCCGGATTTTGGCCGGACAGTCCGGATTTTAAGCCCCCTGTCCGGCGTCCGGCGCAGCCTCAAGCCGGACACTCATTTGTCCTCCTTTTTGGAGTTGCGCTGAATTGTTGAAAAAAATTAACCTATAAAAAGCCCGCATAATGATAGCGGCTCTCTGATTCCCCTAAATTAGGCCGGTGACACACTGGCTGCGTGGCGTGAGCGTGGCGTTTCTGCTGCGTGGCGGCTGCGTCGCGTTTTCTGTGTCTTTGCACATCAGAAGCTTGTCTGACGCGGCGCTGCTGACACGCATCACCCTTGTTCAACATATGGGAGAGAGTTGTGGAAGCCCTATATTTCGTGTTAAGCATAAAGCCTACTGATAAAGACAATGTCAGCACAGCAGTATTGACAGCAAAATAGACTACAGAATATTTCGTTCTGTCTTGACAGGTGCAATATTTGAAAATTGATAATTAGGCCTATTTATTTATTTATTTTTAAATGAGGCCTATATTTATATCTGAATTTGTCAAAAATGTAATTTATTAATATGTATTCGTGTACAAAATAACATAGAAACATATTTTCCTATTGTATTTTGCCTGGAAACGCTTCCCACACGCTTGCATGTCGCGTGAAAAATAGGTGTCGGTTCTATTTCTAGCATGAGACGCGCGTGTCACGCAGGCAGTGTGCAAGCTCACCTGTTAACATGGGAGCCGAAATAAAAACGGACACGCCACGCAGCTGAGACGCGCACGCCACGCAGCCAGTGTGTCACCGGCCTTAGTTCAAATCTCTAGAGCCGCGCGTGCGAGACAGAACATACTGTATGTGCTCCAAACCGTGCAGCGCGCGGCAGAGAGCGAGAGACCTTGCGTGCCCTCAGCACCAACTACCCCCCCCCCCCCCAAATATATGCGTCCTCCTTTTTGGTGTTATGGAAATGGCCACCCTATGTCACAGGGCTCTCAAGTGTCACGCATTGAGCGTGACAGTCACTCATTTCGGTCTTTTGTCACGCTCTCCAGCCACACATTGTATTTCTCACGCTGAAAAACTATTTGCAATATATTTAATATGCCGCAGCACCCAAAACTCTGGCCGAACCACTCTCACTGTGGAACTGGCAGGAATCAAGCGCATCTCCTCTGGTGTTGTTCGTCTGGTGTTGTTAGCCAATCAGAAAATAGCACTATTGTATCTGGGTAAGATTTCACGCAACAACCAATGACACCCCGTCGGCTGGGTGTCACTCCTTTGGGCTATGGTAGCTAACATATCACTGCAGATTAAGGCCAATTTATACTTCTGCGTGGGGTGCGCGCGGTAGGTACGGCGTAGCATACACACAGAAGGCCAATTTATACTTCTGCGTCGGGTGCGCGCGGTAGGTACGGCGTAGCATACGCACAGACGCGTGCCCTTCGCAGTACCCTTCGCCGTAACCTGACGCGCACCTCCTCAAAAATGTAACTACGCGTCGCGGCGACGCGGACCGCAAGATCTGTGATTGGTCGGCTTGGTAGCATCGCGTTTCCTCCTACGCATTTCCGGCGTGTTTTTCTGCACCGCCCGCCATTTTTAAATTCTGAAAATAGCACTATTGTATCTGGGTAAGATTTCACGCAACAACCAATGACACCCCGTCGGCTGGGTGTCACTCCTTTGGGCTATGGTAGCTAACATATCACTGCAGATTAAGGCCAATTTATACTTCTGCGTGGGGTGCGCGCGGTAGGTACGGCGTAGCATACACACAGAAGGCCAATTTATACTTCTGCGTCGGGTGCGCGCGGTAGGTACGGCGTAGCATACGCACAGACGCGTGCCCTTCGCAGTACCCTTCGCCGTAACCTGACGCGCACCTCCTCAAAAATGTAACTACGCGTCGCGGCGACGCGGACCGCAAGATCTGTGATTGGTCGGCTTGGTAGCATCGCGTTTCCTCCTACGCATTTCCGGCGTGTTTTTTCTGCACCGCCCGCCATTTTTAAATTCTAAGTACAGCGAAACTGTTAAAAAAAACTAAAAACTTACTGCTTTTCCACCTCGATAAGCTCCAACTCCAATGTGATCCGCTCTCTTTTAATCGCCATTGCTTGTAGTAGCCTAAACTCAAAACAGTCGCGAGGAATCTTCTTCTTCTCTAGGAACCGCGCGGAATCTAAACACAGTGGAACATTAAAACCCTCCGCTGCCAACTAGTGTTTCGGCGCTGTACTGCAGAGCAACGCAGACCTAAACGCAGAAGTATAAATGCTCACGATGGCATCGCCTACGTGCGTAGCCTACGCCCTACACTACGGCGTACACTCGACGCAGAAGTATAAATTGGCCTAGACGCGTTCCATACGCCGTACCCTTCGCCGTAACCTGACGCGCACCTCCTCAAAAATGTAACTACACGTCGCGGCGACGCGGACCGCAAGATCTGTGATTGGTCGGCTTGGTAGCATCGCGTTTCCTCCTACGCATTTCCGGCGTGTTCTTCTGCACCGCCCGCCATTTTTAAATTCTAAGTACAGCAAAACTGTTAAAAAAACTAAAAACTTACTGCTTTTCCACCTCGATAAGCTCCAACTCCAACGTGATCCACTCTCTTTCAATCGCCATTGCTTGTAGTAACCTAAACTTAAAACAGTCGCGAGGAATCTTCTTCTTCTCTAGGAACCGCGCGGAATCTAAACACAGTGGAACATTAAACCCCTCCGCCGCCAACTAGCGTTTCGGCGCTGTACTGCAGAGCAACGCAGACCTAAACGCAGAAGTATAAATGCTCAAGACGGCGTCGCCTACGTGCGTAGCCTACGCCATAGACTCGACGCAGAAGTATAAATTGGCCTTTAGCGTCACGCAAAGGCGGGGTTTGGAAAAATGACTCGCGAAACGATTCATATGGGAGTCGGTGAGCAAATCAGGTAAAAATAAATGCATATTAAAAGACAACAAAAGTGTTTTTTGTCATTTCATGCTTGTAAACTGTTGTTGGGGACTCCCAGAACAATATTAGGAACATTTTAAATGCAATAATAGGTACCCTTTAATATTGGGGGTATAAGTTATTTCACATATTTAACAACTTTTTGTTTTGTTTTTAAAGTAACGCAATAGTTACTTTCCCTGGTAATTAGTTACTTATGTAATGATGTAACTCAATTACTAACTCAGTTACTTTTTGAGGGAAGTAACTATAATTATTTTTTTTAAGTAACTTACCCAACACTGATGTTAATAAATGTATTATTGTTATCAATCTAATGTATATTGTAACTATCTAAGGGTTGTTTCTCCCTTGGTTCGGTTCGTTTATGGCGCTTTTCCACTGCATGGTACGCTCGGTTCGGTACGGTTCGATTCTGCGCGGAACGGTTCGGTTCGGCTTCGCTTTTCCACTGCGTGGTACGACTCGGTACGGCACGGTTCGGTTCGCTAGCTCGGTTGCTTTTCCACTGCAGTTAGTACCCATTCAAAGTGGGTGGGACTGATCGTTACACTGTTTGTAGGTCCGGTGATAGCCGTGTGCGGCTAAGAGCTGAGCTAGCTGCTACTTGGAACACTTTTTCATTCTGTTTTGCCCCATCCAGCTCTCGCTGGACCCGCTCCTAGGCAACCAACGAGAGGATTGTCTGCACCTCGACCACGATTCAGCCATTTCCTTTTTAAAGTGTTGATCTCTTCTTTTTTTCAAGTAAGTAAAACACAGGTGCTACCGTGTTGGCTGTTGTCTACTGGTTATATGACTCTGTATAGCGGTCTCGTGTCGCAAATCCAATGACGCTGGTAGTGACGATTCTGTCTGTCTGACCAATCAGTGATCTGCAGTGTTTCACGTCACATTTTAGTACCGGTACGGTACGCTTGGAACCTCAACAGACCAGGTACCATTTAAAGCGCGCCGAAGCGCACCGTACCGTACCGTACCATGCAGTGGAAAAGCACCACAAGTGAGCCGTACCGAACCGAACCGTACCGTACCATGCAGTGGAAAAGCGCCAAAGCGTGCCGTACCGAACCGAACCGTACCGTACCATGCAGTGGAAAAGCGCCATTAGGCATATGTGAACAGAGCAATCGTGCTCGGATCCGCACCAAAACAATCGCCCCGAGACCGCATGACCGAGGTGGTGTACGTCGGCCTGATTGCAAAATCGCTTGAGGTGTGAAAGCAATCTGACCCAAAGGACCAATTCATAACTGGAAATGTGCTATGAGTGTCTGTTTCTGTGAGTGAGCACATACCACACCACAGTTAAAAACCAAAAGAGCACCTGTTCATCTTAAAATGCGCTTCTCTGTGCGAGAATGGCTGCTGCCCCGATGAAGCCTTGATTCTGCTCCAACTGCATTATAACATTTGTAGCCTATAGTGTTTCCGTGTGTCTTAACACTAACGTCTAGACAGCACGTTTGAATTTGCTGCAGTATTACGAACTTCACAGAAAATAAATATTTTGATGGTTCAAATTGTATCTTGAAGAGTCACAATTATAAGTTGACAGTCATAGTCAATAAGGCATAAAGTTATAAAACGGCTTGCGATTGTAGTAGCCTATTTCATGTCATAAACTAGCATGACATAGCTTTTTTTTATCTCGAGCTTTAGGCTACTTTATTTTCATAGCTGCCCAGATTGGTTTCACACGCCACACCCCCGATTTCTCTCGCTGAAGTGTCAATCCGGTCGGTCAAATGCCTGAAAGATGAGTTTATCTACAGTTCTACCTGTTGAGCCACTCGTGATCGACTAGTTATACCGCAAATTAGTTCAAAATCTCCCGTAATCTAGAGCGAGCGTGCATGCGAGACAGAGACTGTGCTCCAAACCGCGTAGAGCGAGCGAGAGACCTTGGCTTGCGTGGGCAGAGAGCATAACCCCCCCGTCAATAAATCTCACTCCCAGCAAAACTCAAAAGTGTGCAGGTATGTAGACGTGCGACGTGTTTAGGCCGTGATATCAGTAGTTGTATTCACAGACGTGCCTCTCTAGGTGTAAGTTTGCGAACTCATGAGCCCTTTGTCCCGATGCAGCACCTCCCTCGAGTTACATAACACACTGAGTCCACATAAAACAGTCAGCACAATTCACCGCACACACACACACCGCAGCAAAGCGTTCTGAACTGAAGTGTCGCTTTATTTTGTGAAAATGTCTGAGAAAGTTGTGTTGCATTACTTCAATGGAAGAGGGAGAATGGAGTCGATCCGATGGCTGCTGGCCGCCGCGGGAGTCGAGGTTTGTTGCTCTGCAAAACTTTACACGTTTATGCAAAAACACAATGCAGTTGCAAAAAGTGGAAATCGATTAACACTTTACATGTAGCCAACCTTTTTCTTAAGTCTGTGCAATAAATATTGTTTGTTTGCATATGACAATCACAAAACACCTGCTTTAGAAATGAAATACGTGCATTGTAACGTGATCTTGAGATCAATGCGGGTTTTGCCTGGACTTTATTTTGTTCTTGTGTTCACAGTTTGAGGAAGTGTTTTTGACCAAGAGGGAGCATTTTGAAAAACTGTTGAATGGTAATTTCCGTAAATTCCTGATCAGTCATCTCTTGTTGCTTTATGAATTGCATAATATTTTATATTATTATATATGAATGTGATTCCTATGTTTATTGTAGATGGAGCCCTGATGTTTCAGCAAGTGCCTTTGGTTGAGATAGATGGGATGCAGCTTGTGCAGGCAAAGGCTATCCTGAATTACATCGCTGGAAAATACAATCTCTACGGAAAAGACCTTAAAGAACGGGTTTTGTAAATATCAAATTTTAATGCAAATTGTTCCGTAACTGTTATGAAACTAGATTGAAAATTGTTTCCTTGTTTTTCAACCACACCTAAGCAACTCTCACTGTATTGTTGTCCTGAAGGATTGACATGTATGCAGAGGGCACTAGTGATCTAATGGACCTTATCGTAATGGCTGCTTTCACACCACCGGAAAACAAGCAGAAAAGTCTCAGTAATATCGAGCAAAAGGCAAAAGAGCGCTTCCTTCCGGTGTTTGAAAAGGTACCGGTAGCTCTGACTATTCATTCCTCACATTTTGAAGCATTTATTATCCACAAAATCATGCATTTTCTTATATGACATTTTTAGGGTCTTGCAAACTCTCATTTCCTGGTGGGAAACCAGTTGAGCCGCGCTGACGTTCATCTTCTGGAAGCCTGTCTGATGCTGCAGGAGTTATTCCCTACAATACTGGCAACCTTCCCCAAAGTCCAGGTGATCTGTCCCACGCTTTCCCACACAGGCCATCAACCACAAAACTGGACTTAACTCGCTTAACAAAACCATTTCTGGTCACACTTTATATTAGCTGTCTTTAACTACTATGCATTTGCATCAAAATGTAATTATCAGGTACAGTGATCTTATAGTGCTGATATTGATGTGGATACAGGTGAGATTAAGGGTGTGTGTAGAGCTCAACAGTGTAATTATAGATGCTATTAATTGCAGCTGTAAACGCAGGTATTTTAAAATATAAGTTCAACATACTGTAAAAACATGTATGTACACAATAAGTGCATAGCATCAAGTGATTCATTAAAAGGTTAGTATGTAGTTCATATATAGTGGGACCCCATTTTTCAACATACGTTTTAGTTGGCTATTATAAAATAACTCTTTTTGTGAACATGTCTGTATCTTTAAACTTAGAATATAATAATAATGTTAATTTTCATTAAACATTCAAATTTATATTTAACACATATATAAAAACACACAGTATTGTCAGATATTCAGTAATAAGTTTAGTGAGTCGAGTTGCCTGACCAATTCAGTCCATGAATCAAACCGATAATTCCTGTGATCTGTCTCTTTTTTAGCATTATGATTATGAATTTTATATAACTTTTCATTTGTTTCGCAGGCGTTCCAGGACAGAATGAAGGCCTTACCGAGGATCAGCAAATTCCTGCAGCCGGGCAGTGCGAGAAAGCCTCCGCCCGACGAGGCGTATGTGAAGACCGTGAAGGAGGTGTTGAGCCACCTCTTTAAGTAGAAGCTAACTCACTTACAAGCTTCTTTATTAAAACCGAGACGCTAACATGGACAGATTTATTCGGAATGTAAAAGATACAATTATAATAATGTGAAATGAACATTGCAGCTGTTCAGTACATGTTGTCTGGAAGGTTGTAGTGATCACTTAGATTAGAAGATCAGAATCCGAAACACCATCAGGAGGCTGAAACAAGATCAGAATAAACTCTCAGATCATCATCTGCACAAGCTTTTTTGATTTCACATGCATTTGCTCTAGTAATAATATTGATTTTAATTATGGAGCATATAAATAAAAGAAAATATTAAATCAGTCTTTCTTGTGTTCATGTATAAAAAACAGTGTTGGGAAAACATGACTTGAAACATGGTATTTTCAACTAGATTCTTGCAAAAATGTAGAAAAAAAAAATGTAAAGTTCATACAGACACTGTCAAATGAAATTCCAGGACTTTTCAGGCACTACTTTATGTTTTTTGAGGACTACAATCAGAGATTTCACTTCACATTTTCATTATCTTTCAAATTCTAAAACAGGTAAACAGATAAATAAACTATATACCGTACTAATAAAACAAAATGGTACAAATAAATGCAGCACATGCAATAACTGTGGCAGCTTTAACCATTGAAAGGATACGACACATCGCTTTCCTTATTCAAACTGACTTTTCCCCCGTGAATATATGATGACCCGATGAATGAAAGCTGTATCATATACTTGGATATTTATATGAGCAATGTCAAGCTCATAGCCATGCGAAACGTCTTTATATATCTATATCAGACAGGCTGCAGCATTCATTTTGCATGAAAATAGTTTCATCAAAAAAATTCAACACCAATTTCATATAGTAGGCTATATTGTATTTCAATAATTCGAGACTTTTCATGAATAAAAGTTTTCATGGGTTTTTAATTTTTTTTTTTTTTTAATTCCAGTACTTTAAACACCTCGTATGAACCCTGTCACATTAAACATGACTCTGCTTGGGTACAACAGATCACTGGGTTTAAAATAGAAAAATCCCATTTTAAATAGTTCCAGAGCAAATACATAAAATTATCATGGCTAAAACACACTGCCAGCTATAGCTACTAGCCACATTTTGATACTTCTGAACACAAGAATATAGTATATTAGTAACTGTGAAAGAGTTAACCTCACACACTTTACCTCAGTGCTGCCATGATCCCTGAAGGCATTAACTTCCCAGATTTCCTGAATCTCATTCCCATCACAACTGTAAGTACGCCAGCAGACACTATATAAAAAAAGCAATGAAAGAGTAAGTTCAAAGCTGACATTTGCAGAGTGTTTCTAAAGAAGGGTGGATTTTTACACTTACTCAAAGAGGTCCAGTAATCCTGAGGATCATTAGATATCCGAAAGGCTCCGTATGCAGACACACTCCCGAAGAAGAGTCCGGCGATTAATGACACCACACTCCCTGCACAAGTCAAGCACTAGTTCAATTTCTCCAGATCTGCAATATTTAGCTGCACATGTTCAGTTTGAAAGGACAACAGCACATACCTTTTCTTTTATATCCCATAAATCCCCCCAGAGCTAGAGCTGCAGCATAAGCGAAGCCCCACCAGTCCACTGCCATCTTCTGCTGGACACATGAGCATCACATGTCATGCACCATAACCACAGCATTCAAGAACACATTACACATGACCAATCAAAAACACATTCAGCGAAATCATTACCAAATATCGCGGGTGGACTGCAGGTATGAATGAGTGAATAGCTGGATATGAGTTGTGCAAGTGCTGTAGTGCAGCTATGCTGATAAGCAGAGTCTAAAATCTATGCTGAAGTTCATAATAACAAGGAACTGACGTCACGATGACGCGAGAACACGGAAGTGAGTGTGAAACGCAAGCGCGCCAAACCATAGACAGCAAAAGTGTATTTTAAACGACACATTGATCTTGTCAAAATTCTTTACATATAAAGATAGATTCATCAAAACAAACTGTTTTCTTTTGTACTGTACTGTACGCGCGCGTGCGTGTATTTTTCCTTTAATGTAATTACCGCTCGTGGCGCTCAGGTTAATTATCTGAAGTAGGCTATTTGGTTCATATTCATAATCTAATAAAACAAACAGTGACTATAAGGAGTGATCACCTCAAAAATGTAAACGCATGCAGGTCAGAGAATGAGTATAACGGAGCTCAAAATGATTATTATATGATGATATGATTAACATATGTCCATACCATTCCTCAATGATCATTATGGTTTGTAAACGTTTGTTCTGTTGATTTATTTACTTACAGACTACACAAAAAATAAATTAAATGTTGAAGGCCATCTCCCAGAAATGCGCAGATGAATGCAAGATGTCAAAAAGGCTCCACAATGATTGTGGTTGAATCAGAATGATTTGTTTAGGATATGTTTAATGTTGTATTTAAGTTATTGTGTGTGTGTGTATTTTGATACTTCGGAACAAAAGAATATAGTATATTTGTAACTGTGAAAGAGTTAACAATGTCACAACCTATAATGACTATAATCTGTAAAAAAAAAAAAAAAGAAGTAATCAATTCATTCAAGTTATGAAAGTAGAAATAAAATAATGAATGAAATTAAAACAGATCCCGTATAAACCTAAATAGTGACCCAATTGGATCCCTTTAAAATCCTGTAGAAAATCCTACAGAATATTTATGCATGGTCCTATAAGACAATTCCTATCGGGATCCTACAGGAATGATTCCAAAATATGATAGAAATTCTAATTCAAATATTGTACAATTTTCTTATTGGAATCCTTTAGGATTTTTTGACAAGGGTTTGCAATATGCAACTAAAACTTAAAATCACCATGAAATCAAAATAGACTTTTTTTTATGGAATATTGCAGTATTTATTATGAATTATTACAGTGGACATAATTTTTTTTATTCCTCAAAATCTTTATTTCTTAATTATAATAACTCCCCACTTATAGCGACTTCTCTTCTCGGTGCGAGGGCGGGGCAACCTGTCACTCACACCCGATATCAACCAATAGCTTGTTTTCATGTGACGTCACGCCACTGCGTTGCCATGGCGCGAAATGCAGATGGAGGGCAGGAAGTGATTTTCTATATTTAGGAAGCACTATAACAAACTCAAAATGCCTATGTTTTGCGTCGTTTATGGTTGCTCAAATCGATCAAACCACGAGGAGTTTTTTCGTGTGCCAAAAGTTGTTGTTCATAAGGGGGGAAATACAAGAAATTGACAGAAAAACACCAGGAAAAATGCCTTGCAAACCTACGTCTGCGTTCGGGAGGAGCCGAATGGGAAAATGCCCGTGTGTGTGTGTGCAGTGATCACTTCGTCAAATGTGAGTTAATACATTATTTATGTGGCTTATAATTACATAATTCAGGTGTTTAAATACACTTATGTGGCTGTTTGTGTAACGTACCAGTTTCCGAACTTTGTAAAGTCAAAGTATGTCTGTAAGACAAGGTAGTTGCTGATATCTACCGCCTCGATGGCAGGCAAATCTCTCAATTCAGTTGAAAATCGGTCCTCTTCATAACGTAAGGATCATGTCCAACATATGTTTCGATTTTCTGTTTATATATTTCTCTTGTAATAGCCTCAAAAGTAGTGCAGTACGGACTTTCCTCCATCTCGTCCATTGCACTCTTCACTTCCTGCCCTCCATCTGAATTTCGCGCGTCAACACAATCACGTGACTGCAAACCACCTATAGCAAACCACAACTATACAACGAATTCCCCAAGTAAAAATCAAGCCCCGCCCACTTTTGTTCTTGTTTGCGAATTAAGCTGTTTCACTCAAATATTTAGGTCTATAGTTTAACTCTAAATTGAACATATGCACGGTTACTTCTGGTTTCCGCTTGGGCATTTACAGTTGTATTTATATTTCAATGCAGTTATCACACTTACCTAATTTCACAATAAACCAGTTTTATTGATTGCAATATTGAATCGAATGGGAATGTTGTAATAAGAAACACAGTGTCTGTAATTAACATATGCACACTAAAAATAACATTTGAATGGAAAAATGTTGAATGTTATTTTTAATTTCTCCATTTGTAAAACGGGATGTTTCAAGATATAGGAATTCCAACATTTGATAGAAAACACTTTTATTTAAAAATAAAAACAGTAGATGGCGGCAGAGGACCATTAATTGGCTCACATTAGCTATTTCCTAGTATTTCTTTCACACATTTTGCTTTTGAATAAATATGAAACATTGCTAGGTCACTATAAAAAAACATCACTATAATCACTACGTTTAAAAATAAATGTTGTCAAGGTGAAGTATGAAGTACTCACAAAGTCTCAATGATCACCGTACTGTGCTCTTCTTTGGTCTGTTGTTGACTATATATGTAGTGGTATATGGATATATGGATATATGGATCTGATCACTAAAGAGGTTAGACTTTATTCACATGAATTACAGATGCAATTCAAACACCTCAGATTTCAGCAATGCAAGTTGAGCCAGGAGAGTTTCCAATAGACATAAGACGTCAAAAATGATATGTAGCATACTGAATCAATGTGCAAGGGCATAAAACAGATCAATAATAGAAGAAAAAAACTATAATAGAGTTGGGACTGGGAGACAACAAACTTAGCAGGAAAGGTGAAAGGTGCAGTGAATTTCATGTTGTTGTGAAACAGTTGATGGTAGCCACTGACTTCCATAGTAGAATAACAAATACTATAGAAGTGGCTGCTGTCAACTGTCTAGTAGTATTTGTATAAAATAGGTCGGATCCTGTATACAGACTGAAATCCCTTCACACACACTGCCGGGAGGGGGCGGTATGCGCCTAAAGCTGGTGTGCGACCCGCCATTAAACACAGAAGAAGAAGTATCCGTTCTGCTCCTATGGATCTATCCTCACAGAAATACCCGATTCCCGCGGGGGATTGTTAGGCTTTAATGGCGACACAGCATTTACCAGTTAATCTACTTTATAGCGCTTAAAATAAACGTTAGGCTCTTTTTTTTAACCCCAACCACTAGGTAACACATATTGGGTCACTGCTGGGTTAACTTTACATCGTTGGGTTGTATTTAATTACAACCCAGCTTTTGGGTTAAACCCTATTCCCGCGGCGTCGGTTCGAATTTTAACGGCTGAGTGACAGTCAACAATATACATGAATGTTAAAGTTAAGTAATATCGTTTTATGATGTATAATAACTCTTTAATTATTGTGTATTGTGACGTTACATTTTGTATAATAGCTGCTATCAGTTTTGGTTTCCTCTGTCGATTGTACTATCACAGTTAACGTTAGATAGCTAGGATTAATAGAGCAATTAGTAAAATAGATTAGTGAAACTATGTAGATGTATTACTTAACGTTAACAATAATAATGGCTGCTTATGTATGTCGATAAACTAAGTAGGTCAATAAAATTATTACAGCATTAGCCATATTTACTATATTCCGCCATATTTACTATATTCCGTCCATACTGGTGCCACTATAATTTATAGGTATATTGTCATGTATGTAACTCTATTAAATAAATGTATTACAGAAGTGGAATAGCCTCTAATTATAGTAAGTTTTCTTACATAACTACTGCTGTTTTTGCATGTATAATGTGTTGTACTGTACTAATGCTTTAGAGAAATGGATTCCTATGTGAAGGAAAGACTACAAGAGTGGAACCTCTGCCAATTAATTGAAACATTTCAAGGTAAGCTATTTAAATGAGTTATAAATGGGTCATTGACAAGCAAATCTTAAAAAAAAGTTGTTTTTAAAAAAACTTTTCTAAACCGATAGCTATAATAAATGTACATTTTTGAGTCTTGAACAATGTGTTTAAACAAGTTTAAGTTAAGTAACATTTCATTAAGATAATTAAGATAATAAAACATCAAATATGTATTATTTAAATGTACTAAAAATGATTGTAAACCAAATAGGTTTTATTGGATAAAGTGATATATGCATTTATCAAATTATTTCAAAAGGGAAATAATGCACTATGTTCTTTTTCTTCACATATTTTCCAAATATGTCTTTTTCTTCATCTTATCGCAGAGGAAGGCGTGGATGAGGAGAGCTTCATGCTCCTGGATGACGCCAGCATTGCCGCTCTTATTCCAAGAATTGGTTTCAGGGTTAAATTCAAGAAATATCATTCAGAACTTCTGGGAGTAAGTTTACACTCACTAATCTATGATCGCTTTTTTGATCACATGTTTCAAGTGCAGTCAGTCAGATTAGGGGAAAAACAAAATCACTTTTTGATGACATTAACACGATGTTATAAAAATGCAGAACATTCAATTTCTTATGGTCATAGAGGAGACGCATATTAAAATCTGTCGAACAGTAATCATCCACAACTGATAATTTGCACAATCAACATATTCCAACACAGTCACCAATTAATCGCTACTTTGATCACTGATATTGTAAATAGCTTGCTGACCATGACAATCAGTCCCTCCAGAAAAATGTGATTATGCGATCGCATAATTCAATGCATAATCAGCCAAAATCTGCATATTTATGCAGGAGGATTTTTTCAAATACGCCGCACTTTCGCTGCATAAATTGCAGATTCCCGCGCAAAATATGCATGATTTCATAATCCCCGCATTTTCGTTGCAAAAAAGTCACATATATCTCAGCAGAAAGTTGAGAAATGTTGCGTTTGTTTCACACACAAGCCGCCGTTTCTCCTGTGTCCATGGGAACGTTATGAAGTGACGTAATTACGCGACGTGAACATCATCGAAAAGCTGTAAAACAGGAAGTACACATTTTATTTTATTTTAATTTTTTACATTTTTTTTTTTCAGAAGTTGTAGCATATTCCTTTTGTAAAGCTCCAGAACTTGTTTGACTCATCACATTTACATTTACATTTAGTCATTTAGCAGACGCTTTTATCCAAAGCGACTTACAACTGAGGACAAAACCAAGCGAGTCATCGTGAAAAGGCAAAAACAACGCAAGAAGTGCTCAAAGTACAAAGTTCACACATAGCTCGGAGTAGTATAAGCCAAGCAAGGGAGGATTTAAGGGAAGGGGAAGGTTTTTTTTATTTTTTTTTTTTTTTTATGTTAAGTGCTCCCTGAATAGATGAGTTTTCAGTTGTCTTTTGAATGCTGTCAGGGATTCTGCATTCCGAATGAGGCTGGGCAGATCATTCCACCAGCATGGAACTGTGAATGAGAAAGTTCTGGAGAGTGATTTTGTGGCTCGCTGTGATGGTACCACGAGCCGCCGCTCATTGACCGATCGTAGGCTTCTGGTAGGGATGTAGACTTGTAATAGCGAGTGAAAGTAGGAGGGAGCTGAACCTGTGGTCAATCTGTAAGCAAGCGTCAACACCTTGAACTTAATGCGAGCAGCGAGTGGTAGCCAGTGCAGAGAGATGAACAGAGGAGTGACGTGGGCCCTTTTGGGCTCGTTGAAGACAAGACGAGCTGCAGCATTCTGGATCATTTGTAGAGGTTTAGTTGCACATGATGGAAGTCCAGCAATAAGAGCATTGCAGTAATCAAGCCTAGAAATGACCAGGGCCTGGACAAGAAGTTGTGTTGCATGCTCAGTTAGAAAAGGCCTGATTTTCCTGATGTTGTGCATAGCAAACCTGCATGATCGAGCTGTCTTTGTAATGTGGTCGGTGAAGGTCAGCTGATCATCAAAGATTACTCCAAGATTTCTGACTGACCTTGATGGGGTGATTGAGGAGGAGTCTAGCTGGATAGTGAAGTCGTGTTGTAGAGACGGATTGGCAGGGAGGACGAGAAGCTCAGTCTTTGCCAGGTTGAGCTGCAGGTGATGTTCCTTCATCCATGCCGAGATGTCCGCCAGACAGCTTGAGATCCGTGCCGTTACTGTGGGATCATCTGGTTGAAATGAGAGGTAGAGCTGGGTGTCATCAGCATAGCAATGGTAAGAGAAACCATGTGCCTGTATGATGGGTCCCAATGATGTGGTGTAGATAGAGAAGAGGAGCGGTCCAAGAACTGAACCCTGAGGAACCCCTGTGGTCAGTTGATGTGCTTTGGATACCTCGCCTCTCCATGTGACCCTGAAGGACCTACCTGTGAGATAGGACTCAAACCAGTGGAGGGCAGTTCCAGTGATGCCCAGTGATGAGAGGGCGGACAAGAGGATTTGATGATTCACAGTGTCGAAGGCAGCAGACAGGTCCAGGAGAATGAGAACTGATGATTTGGAGGCAGCTTTTGCGATCCGCAGGGCTTCTGTGACCGACAGTAATGCAGTCTCGGTAGAATGTCCTTTCTTGAAGCCAGATTGGTTGACATCCAGCTGGCTGTTCAGAGACAGGAAGGATGATACTTGGTTAAAAGCAACTCGTTCAAGTATTTTCGCAATGAATGGTAGGAGAGAGACAGGTCTGTAATTCTCTAGAAGTGATGTGTTTGATGTTGGTTTTTTAAGCAGTGGAGTTACCCGACCCTGCTTAAATGCTGTAGGGAAAATGCCAGTGTGGAGGGATGAGTTTATAATGTGTGTGAGAGCTGGTAGAAGTGTGGGAGAGATGGCTTGTAGAAGGTGTGAGGGGATGGGATCAAGAGGGCAGGTGGTAGGATGACTGGAGAGGAGAAGTTTGGATACTTCTTCCTCGGTTAGTGGAGAGAAGGAGGAGAGAAGGTTATTGGCTGTGGGAGAGGTTAGTCTGGGTTCCTGTGTGTGTGAATCTGAAAACTGACTGCTGATAGTTGTAGTTTTGTCAGTGAAGAAGTTAGAAAAATCATCAGCAGTTAGTGAGGAGGTGGGTGGTGGTAGAGGTGGACAGAGGAGAGAGTTGAATGTCTTGAACAGTGTTCGTGTGTTAGAGGCACTGTTGATCTTGTTGTGGAAATATGAAGATTTTGCGGTGTGAACTTCAACAGAAAAGGCAGAGAGCAGAGATTGATACCTACTGAGGTCAGATGTGTCTTTTGATTTGCGCCATTTCCTCTCCGCTGCCCTGAGCTTGGTCCGGTGTTCACGAAGAACCTCAGATAACCAGGGGTTAGAGGGAGTGGCGCGTGCTGGCCTAGAGGAGAGAGGGCAGATATTGTCTAAAGAAGAGGTTAGGATGGAGCATAAAGTATCTGTCGCAGTGTTCACATCCAGTGATGAGAAATGCGAGGGTGAGGGAAGAGAGGATGACACAGCAGAGGAAAGATGGGACGGAGAAAAACATCAATGTTTTGTAAGTTTGATGTGTTTATTAAGATTTGAAATAAAACAAGATGAACTGAAATATTCCAGCACTTTCTGTGATGTAGTGTGCTTGCTTATCATAGGAAGTAATAAGAAATGACTCTTTACAGTAAGGTAGTAGCCTAGTGAGAACAGGGAACAGGGGAATCACTTTCTCTCTTTCATCAAACCGCAGTTTTTGCAAGTTCCTGCAATTTCATCGCATAAAATTACATAAATATTCCATCGCATTTTTTAAGAAAAAAATGTGCTGCATAATCAAGGATTTTTGCCCGTAACAATCACAAAAAAACTCTGCATTTTTCTGGAAGCACTGAACTTGCTCACTCAGATCATCCTAATATCAGTACCATAAACACTCAGGATGAGAGAGCAGCTGAACTACTGAAACAGGGCTTTCATTCAGTCAGAGACGCTTTAACGGGCAGCGAGAGACAGATGGCAGTGCAGGACAGCTGTTCTTCAACATGAATGCTAGAATACTAGTGCCCTTGAATGACAAGCCACCTGTGTTTAAATAATTCTATTCTGCGTGTCCTGTAGGCTAGTGTTGTCACGGTACCAACATTTCAGTATTCGGTACCAATACCAGTGAAAATCCACGGTCCTCGACACCAAAGCTTAATTTACATTAAATGTACATATATTATGAAAGTGTATATCACGGTTACAAAGATGGATTTTAATAAGATAAGTATTACAATAAGATTCTATTTGTTAGATAACATTAGATAAAATGACCTAACAATAAACCATAGTTATATACTGTAGCAATTATTCTCCTTGGGGTTCATTTAAAAATGTATCAATACATTTTTAGTTTTTTTTTCTGTTAACATTATTTAATTCACAATGAATGAAGTGAACAAACATGAACAGTCAAGTGTTTGTATTAAATAACATTCACAAACATTAATTAATGTTATATATTATTATATAAAAACATATATTGTTCACTCAATGTGTTGATAATGCATTAAGTTATGGTAACCTTTTGTAGTGTTACCAAACTATACAGGAGATAAAGCATGCTTTATTTGACTTGACTGTACTTTTATATAATCCAAAACTGCCAAAAATGTCACTCTTGCCTGATGTCTTCAAAACTTGAGAACCCTGTAGCTGATTTCTAATGCAAGGGCTAGAAATCAATTAATTCGTTGCTGATACTTCCTCGTCATCACGGAGAGCGCAGTTCGCACCGCTGTCTCCTTCTCTCCACAAGCGCTTGCTCTCCCGTGTCTCCGCTATGCAACCATGAACAGCGGCGCGCCTGGAAACAAGCTCGCGCGTCGCTTCTATTATGAGCGCGTTTGCCGCGCGCCTACATTTGAAATAACGAATTTGCACGCGCAAAAAACGCGTAATGTGAATGGCCCCTTATGGCAACGTGACATTAGCCTAATCCAAAATATTTCCATATGTGGCTCTTTCCTCCTTTCGTGTCAACAAGTGGATTCAGAGCTGCCGCATTAGCAGCGCCGCCGGTCGCCATGGCTCAGTGTTTTTATGAAGAGGACGCAACTGTGCAGCTTTTGGACAGCGCGTCAAGAACCGGATTAACCCGGTACTTCGGTACCACCGGTACTCAAGAAAAGCTGGTACCGTAACCGCAAATTTTTTTTAGTACCGACCAAGTTTTTTGACAACACTACTGTAGAGCTTACAGGCACCAAATGATGCTGTGCTCTCAGCTGCTTACTGGCAGGTTGTTTAAAGGGCTATGTGTAGGTTTTTACTTAAAAAAATCTTTAAGATAGAGTTTTCATTTGTACATTTATGAGCCAACCATAATGTAATAGAAAGAATGACACCTTGACTGTCCACCGGTCACCTCTATCAGCCTGTAGGCTCGTGTGTGTGTGTGTGTGTGTGTGTGTGTGTGTGTGTGTGTGTGTGTGTGTGTGTGTGTGTGTGTGTGTGTGTGTGTGTGTGTGTGTGTGTGTGTGTGTGTGTGGAGGAGGAGTCGGGTCCGAATTGGCGTGAAAATTCACCAAATGTGATGTCATGCGCCTTCTCACACGCACGCAAACTCCTCGTAAAAAAAAAAAAGCCTTATCTAGTGCGGCCAACAAGCGTGCGAGCGTGCGCACCGAGAACGAGCACGAGACTGGCTGCAGTTTCTCAAATGGCCACTGGTGTCAGTAACGGTTCGAAATTTCAGAACTTACGCAATGCTCCTTTAAGAAGGAAACTGATGCCTCATTTACACGAAGGGAAGATGCAGATATTTCCCTGCGGTTTGGCCTCTCATTTACACAAAAAAACTTTTTTGTCACAGAAAACGATTATTTCTAAAAACTCCGGCCAAAGTGGAAATTTAAAAGCGGAGTTTTAGGCAGCGACGTCAAAAGTGCGACCTCTTTGTTCTTCTGTGCATTTATTGGCGGGTCGCATACCAACTTTTAAGGTGCTACCGCCACCTCCTGTACTGGAGTGACCTCTGTTCGAAAGAGGAAGGGATTCGTTTCTGTTGTTGCTATTTTCTTGATTCTGATTGGCTAACGTGGGCGTGAGCTTTTCGTTACACCGCCACCTACAGGTTTAGCATGCTCTTAACACCATATATACACGGACTCGTGTAAACGAACACTTTTCTGAAAACTGACAGGTGCGCACGATGTTATTTTTGAAAACGGAGACGGTGAAATGTCCGTTTATGAAAATAGCCGGCTGTGTGTAAACGTAGCCTGAGATATGTTGTGGTTCCTGACCAAGTTTTGGAAGCACTTGTTTGTCTGTCAGTGAACTGTATGTTTTTCACCCATTATATTTGGGTCGGGCGATATGATCAAAATCTTATATCAAAAATTTCATAATTATCACAATTTTAATATAATTTTTTATATAATGGGTGAAAAACACACAGTTCACTGACAGACAAACAAGTGCTTCCAAAACTTGGTCAGGAACCACAACATATCTCAGGCTACGTTTACACACGGCCGGCTATTTTCATAAACGGACATTTCACCATGTTGATCAACTAATACTAGCCTGAAAAAACTCATAAACACTGATAAAGAAAAAGCAAAGAAAACAAACTACAATAGAACAAATTATACACATGAAAATACATACCTGACAAACTTCAAGAACTATAAATACTATATAAAAAAGTAGGCTAATCATGTATAAAAACCTGCATAGTCTTTACTGTGTAAATATTCATTTATTCTTATTAAAGTTACTAAAGTGATTCAGTCAAGAGCAGCGAGACATTTTCTCTTTTTTAAACGACAGAAGGTAAATTTGGAAGCTGGCACTTTAAGACTGACTTTACAGATCCATTATACTCGTGTGTTTTCTTTCTCAAATGTTTACGTTCACTTAAGACAAATTACTGTTTACTTGCAAATAAATGTTCACTTTGACACAAAGTATGTGTATTCCAATTTGGCGGCAAAAAGCACTTTGTTGCGGGTCTGTCAGACAGCGCTGTTAAAATAATCTATTTTTAAACTGCAGCGCTTTAAAGCTTTCATTTGACTGCGACAAATTCTGCATAGCTGCACTGAAGAATCTTCATTTTACATTATATTTACATTCTTTTTCCCCTTTTAAACAGTCTCTGGGCAATAGCTTTGTCAACAATCAATCATGTCCCAGTCAATCACCTATGAGGATTGACCCAACAACCCCAGCACAGATAGCACTGGAAAGCTGCCAAACAAGAACAAGCAACTCAACCTTTGTAATAGCACGTCTTTGATACACTTGAACTTACATTTTAGGCTGTTATTTTATTATGTTTAAGAACAAATTGAATGTTCTTTTTTTCACAGGATATACGAGAAATACTGATCAATTCTGGAGGATCAGCGTTAATATCATCTTTAGACAGAGACGGGCACCTAAGCCTTAAGGAGCGATGTCAGATGGTGCGGTTGTTGGTTTCTCATTTGATGGAAAGGTTTGGGGAAAAGTGAGTAGAACTATTATAGAGCGTCTAAGGCTCAATCCCAATTCACCCGTTGGCCCTACCCCTCAGTTTTCCGCATTCACGTCTAGGGGTCGGAGTCCCGATTCTTGTTGAGATAGAGGGGTAGGGTGAAGGGGTAGAGCTACATAGCCCTTGAAACAGAGATTTTTCAGAGGCACACTCCAAACGGAGGGCTACGAGAAAGTTCCCAGAATGCATCGCGAGTCACCGGCAAGATGGTTTCGCAAACGGTTAAACATTTAAATTTAGCCCAGATGACACCACGATGAACTTTATTTACTCTTGTCATAATAATATAATAAAAGAAATTAAACAGAAACAGAAAAGAACGTACATTTCGAGGAAGGAAGGTTATAATCATCATGTTTCTTCAAAGTTAAGAGAAAAGTCGTTGTCATGGAGAAATCCTGTAAAAACTTTGTAACATCAGAGCCATCGCCGACGACTGATGACGTATCGGGTTCATGAAGGGTTGCTCCATTTCGTAGGGGAATATTTCAACCCCTTGGTCCTTGTAACTTTGTTTTAAGGGCCAAGGTGTACACTTGAAAACAAGGGATAGGGGCAAGGGGTGAATTGGGATTGAGCCTCAGTCCCGCCCCTCCGCTTCCGGCTCATGGGACCATATTTCGGAGAAATATTGTATGGTAGTCAATGGTAAAGTCGGCCTCAGTAAAGTCGGCCTCAGTAAAGTCGGCCTCAGTAAAGTAGTCGGCCTCAGTAAAGTAGTCGGCCTCAGTAAAGTCGGCCTCAGTAAAGTCGGCCTCAGTAAATTCGGCTTCAGTAAAGTCGGCCTCAGTAAAGCATCTTCAGTAAAGTTAGCCTCAGTAAAGTCGGCCTCAGTAAAGTCGGCCTCAGTAAAGTCGGCCTCAGTAAAGTCGGCCTCAGTAAAGTCGGCCTCAGTAAAGTCGGCCTCAGTAAAGTCGGCCTCAGTAAAGCATCTTCAGTAAAGTTAGCCTCAGTAAAGTTAGCCTCAGTAAAGTTAGCTTCAGTAAAGTTAGCCTCAATAAAGTCGGCTTCAGTAAAGTCAGCTTCAGTAAAGTCAGCTTCAGTAAAGTCAGCCTCCGTAAAGTCAGCCTCCGTAAAGTCAGCCTCCGTAAAGTCAGCCTCCGTAAAGTCAGCCTCAGTAAAGTCAGCCTCAGTAAAGTCAGCCTCAGTAAAGTCAGCTTCAGTAAAGTCAGCTTCAGTAAAGTCAGCTTCAGTAAAGTCAGCTTCAGTAAAGTCAGCTTCAGTAAAGTCAGCTTCAGTAAAGTTAGCCTCAGTAAAGTAGAAAAGTTAGCCTCAGTAAAGTTAGCCTCAGTAATGTCGGCTTTAGTAAAGCAACTTGAGTAAAGTTAGCTTTAGTAAAGTCAGCCTCAGTAAAGTCAGCTTCAGTAAAGTCAGCTTCAGTAAAGTCAGCCTCAGTAAAGTCAGCTTCAGTAAAGTTAGCCTCAGTAAAGTAGAAAAGTTAGCCTCAGTAAAGTTAGCCTCAGTAATGTCGGCTTTAGTAAAGCAACTTGAGTAAAGTCAGCTTCAGTAAAGTCAGCTTCAGTAAAGTCAGCTTCAGTAAAGTCAGCTTCAGTAAAGTCAGCTTCAGTAAAGTCAGCTTCAGTAAAGTCAGCCTCAGTAAAGTTAGCCTCAGTAAAGTAGAAAAGTTAGCCTCAGTAAAGTTAGCCTCAGTAAAGTTAGCCTCAGTAAAGTTAGCCTCAGTAATGTCGGCTTTAGTAAAGCAACTTGAGTAAAGTTAGCTTTAGTAAAGTCAGCCTCAGTAAAGTCAGCTTCAGTAAAGTCAGCTTCAGTAAAGTTAGCCTCAGTAAAGTCAGCCTCAGTAAAGTCAGCCTCAGTAAAGTCAGCCTCAGTAAAGTCAGCCTCAGTAAAGTCAGCCTCAGTAAAGTCAGCCTCAGTAAAGTCGGCCTCAGTAAAGTCGGCCTCAGTAAAGTCAGCTTCAGTAAAGTCAGCCTCAGTAAAGTTAGCCTCAGTAAATTCGGCTTCAGTAAAGCAGCTTCAGTAAAGTAGCCTCAGTAAAGTCGTCTTCAGTAAAGTCGTCTTCAGTAAAGTCGTCTTCAGTAAAGTCGTCTTCAGTAAAGTCGTCTTCCGTAACGTCGTCTTCCGTAACGTCGTCTTCCGTAACGTCGGCTTCCGTAACGTCGGCTTCCGTAACGTCGGCTTCCGTAACCTCAGTAAAGTTGGCCTCAGTAAAGTCGGCTTCAGTAAAGTCAGCTTCAGTAAAGTCAGCTTCAGTAAAGTCAGCCTCAGTAAAGTTAGCCTCAGTAAAGTTAGCTTCAGTAAAGTTAGCCTCAGTAAATTCGGCTTCAGTAAAGCAGCTTCAGTAAAGTTAGCCTCAGTAAAGTCGGCTTCAGTAAAGTCGTCTTCAGTAAAGTCGTCTTCAGTAACGTCGTCTTCCGTAATGTCGTCTTCCGTGACGTCGTCTTCCGTGACGTCGTCTTCCGTGACGTCGTCTTCCGTGACGTCGTCTTCCGTGACGTCGGCTTCCGTAACGTCGGCTTCCGTAACGTCGGCTTCCGTAACGTCGGCTTCCGTAACGTCGGCTTCCGTAACGTCGGCTTCCGTAACGTCGGCTTCCGTAACGTCGGCTTCCGTAACGTCGGCTTCCGTAACGTCGGCTTCCGTAACGTCGGCTTCCGTAACGTCGGCTTCCGTAAAGTCGGCTTCAGTAAAGTCGGCTTCAGTAAAGTCAGCCTCAGTAAAGTCAGCCTCAGTAAAGTTAGCCTCAGTAAAGTCAGCTTCAGTAAAGTCAGCTTCAGTAAAGTCAGCTTCAGTAAAGTCAGCTTCAGTAAAGTTAGCCTCAGTAAAGTTAGCCTCAGTAAAGTTAGCTTCAGTAAAGTTAGCTTCAGTAAAGTCAGCTTCAGTAAAGTCAGCCTCAGTAAAGTCAGCCTCAGTAAAGTCAGCCTCAGTAAAGTTAGCTTCAGTAAAGTCAGCCTCAGTAAAGTCAGCCTCCGTAAAGTCAGCCTCAGTAAAGTTAGCCTCAGTAAAGTCGGCTTCAGTAAAGTCAGCTTCAGTAAAGTCAGCTTCAGTAAAGTCAGCCTCAGTAAAGTCAGCCTCAGTAAAGTCAGCCTCAGTAAAGTTATCTTCAGTAAAGTTAGCTTCAGTAAAGTTGGCCTCAGTAAAGTCGGCTTCAGTAAAGTCAGCTTCAGTAAAGTCAGCTTCAGTAAAGTCAGCTTCAGTAAAGTCAGCTTCAGTAAAGTCAGCCTCAGTAAAGTCAGCCTCAGTAAAGTCAGCCTCAGTAAAGTCAGCCTCAGTAAAGTCAGCCTCAGTAAAGTCAGCCTCAGTAAAGTTAGCTTCAGTAAAGTTAGCCTCAGTAAATTCGGCTTCAGTAAAGCAGCTTCAGTAAAGTTAGCCTCAGTAAAGTCGGCTTCAGTAAAGTCGTCTTCAGTAAAGTCGTCTTCAGTAAAGTCGTCTTCAGTAAAGTCGTCTTCAGTAAAGTCGTCTTCAGTAAAGTCGTCTTCAGTAACGTCGTCTTCAGTAACGTCGTCTTCTGTAACGTCGTCTTCCGTAACGTCGTCTTCCGTAACGTCGTCTTCCGTAACGTCGTCTTCCGTAACGTCGTCTTCCGTAACGTCGTCTTCCGTAACGTCGGCTTCCGCAACGTCGGCTTCCGTAAAGTCGACTTCAGTAAAGTCGGCTTCAGTTAAGTCAGCTTCAGTAAAGTCAGCCTCAGTAAAGTCAGCCTCAGTAAAGTCAGCCTCAGTAAAGTCAGCTTCAGTAAAGTCAGCCTCAGTAAAGTCAGCCTCAGTAAAGTCAGCCTCAGTAAAGTCAGCCTCAGTAAAGTCAGCCTCAGTAAAGTTAGCCTCAGTAAAGTCGGCTTCAGTAAAGTCAGCTTCAGTAAAGTCAGCCTCAGTAAAGTCAGCCTCAGTAAAGTCGGCTTCAGTAAAGTCGGCTTCAGTAAAGTTAGCCTCAGTAAAGTTAGCCTCAGTAAAGTCGGCTTCAGTAAAGTCAGCTTCAGTAAAGTCAGCCTCAGTAAAGTTAGCCTCAGTAAAGTCGGCTTCAGTAAAGTCGGCTTCAGTAAAGTCAGCTTCAGTAAAGTCAGCTTCAGTAAAGTCAGCTTCAGTAAAGTCAGCCTCAGTAAAGTTAGCCTCAGTAAAGTTAGCCTCAGTAAAGTTAGCCTCAGTAAAGTTAGCTTCAGTAAAGTTAGCTTACCATACCATACCATACCATTTATTTATATAGCACATTTAAAAAAACAAAAGTTTACAAAGTGCTGAACAAGAGAAAACACACATATAAAACACATAGAAACAGATCAAACAACAAGACTACACAGCTCTTAAGCTGGGTTAAAAGCCAGGGCATACAAGTGTGTCTTAAGACGGGATTTAAAACATTCAAGGGTCGGGGCCAATTTGACCTGTGCAGGTAGCTCATTCCACAGTTTCGGCGCTGCTGCTGAAAAAGCACGGTCACCCCTGGTTTTTAACCTGGTTTTTGGAGTGACCAGCCGTAGTTGGTCAGTAGACCTAAGGGATCGTGGGGGGGTGTAAACTTGTAAGAGGTCTGAGATATAGGGTGGTGCCAACCCATTTAGTGACTTAAAAACAAACAATAAAATTTTAAAATGTATTCTAAAATGGACTGGAAGCCAGTGGAGCGAGGCCAGCACTGGTGTAATGTGTTCATGCTTGCGAGTTCCGGTTAAAAGACGAGCGGCCGAGTTTTGTACTAACTGTAAGCGTGAGAGAGAAGTTTGGTCAATGCCAATGTAAAGCGCATTACAGTAATCCAGCCGAGTTGAAATAAAAGCATGAATCACATGTTCAAAGTGCTTACGAGATAAGATAGGTTTAATTTTAGCTAAAAGCCTCAGATAATAAAAACTGGATTTAACAACATTATTTATCTGTTTATCAAGTTTAAAACCATTATCTATTTTCACCCCCAAATTTGTCACTACGGGTTTCGCAAATTGTTGCAGGTAGCCCAGGTCAACAGAAATGTTATCACTGATCCGACTGGGGCCAAACACAATGACCTCAGTTTTATCTTCATTTAAATTTAAAAAGTTTGAAGACATCCAGTCTTTAATATCTTTTAAACACTCTAATAGAGGTACGATGGAGTTTTCACCTTTTTTGAGGGGCAGATATATTTGGGAGTCGTCCGCATAGAAATGGTAAGAGATGCCATGCTTTCTAATTATGCTTCCTAAGGGGAGAAGATATAAGGAAAATAGAAGTGGTCCAAGAATTGAGCCCTGTGGAACACCGCAAAGAAGGGGAGCAGTAGAGGAACTAAAGTCCCCAAGCTTTACTGAAAAACATCTTCCAGACAAATATGACTTAAACCACTGCAAAGCAGTGCCCCTGATACCAACACTGTGCTCTAGACGCGAGATAAGAACTGCGTGGTCCACTGTATCAAATGCGGCAGTGAGGTCTAAAAGCACTAATATGGCAGAATTACCAGAGTCAGTGGTTAATAACAGGTCATTAAAAACTCTTAAAAGTGCAGTCTCAGTGCTATGAAGTGCCTTAAAACCAGATTGAAAAATCTCAAAAATACCATGTACATCTAAGAAAGACTGCAACTGTAAAAGTACAGTCTTCTCTAAAGTCAGCTCTAAAGCTTCAGTAAAGTCAGCTTCAGTAAAGTCAGCTTCAGTAAAGTCAGCTTCAGTAAAGTCAGCCTCAGTAAAGTCAGCCTCAGTAAAGTCAGCCTCAGTAAAGTCAGCCTCAGTAAAGTCAGCCTCAGTAAAGTCAGCCTCAGTTAAGTCAGCCTCAGTAAAGTTAGCCTCAGTAAAGTCAGCCTCAGTAAAGTCAGCCTCAGTAAAGTCAGCCTCAGTAAAGTCAGCCTCAGTAAAGTCAGCCTCAGTAAAGTTAGCCTCAGTAAAGTCGGCTTTAGTAAAGCAGCTTGAGTAAAGTCAGCTTCAGTAAAGTCAGCTTCAGTAAAGTCAGCTTCAGTAAAGTCAGCTTCAGTAAAGTCAGCCTCAGTAAAGTCAGCCTCAGTAAAGTTAGCCTCAGTAAAGTTAGCCTCAGTAAAGTTGGCTTTAGTAAAGCGGCTTTAGTAAAGTCAGCTTCAGTAAAGTCAGCTTCAGTAAAGTCAGCTTCAGTAAAGTCAGCCTCAGTAAAGTTAGCCTCAGTAAAGTTAGCCTCAGTAAAGTTAGCCTCAGTAAAGTTGGCTTTAGTAAAGCGGCTTTAGTAAAGTCAGCTTCAGTAAAGTCAGCTTCAGTAAAGTCAGCTTCAGTAAAGTCAGCTTCAGTAAAGTCAGCTTCAGTAAAGTCAGCTTCAGTAAAGTCAGCTTCAGTAAAGTCAGCTTCAGTAAAGTCAGCTTCAGTAAAGTCAGCCTCAGTGAAGTCAGCCTCAGTGAAGTTAGCCTCAGTGAAGTTAGCCTCAGTAAAGTCGGCTTTAGTAAAGCAGCTTGAGTAAAGTCAGCCTCAGTAAAGTCAGCTTCAGTAAAGTCAGCTTCAGTAAAGTCAGCTACAGTAAAGTCAGCTTCAGTAAAGTCAGCTTCAGTAAAGTCAGCTTCAGTAAAGTTAGCCTCAGTAAAGTTAGCCTCAGTAAAGTTGGCTTTAGTAAAGCGGCTTTAGTAAAGTTAGCTTCAGTAAAGTCAGCTTCAGTAAAGTCAGCTTCAGTAAAGTCAGCTTCAGTAAAGTCAGCCTCAGTAAAGTCAGCCTCAGTAAAGTCAGCCTCAGTAAAGTCAGCCTCAGTAAAGTCAGCCTCAGTAAAGTCAGCCTCAGTAAAGTCAGCCTCAGTAAAGTCAGCCTCAGTAAAGTTAGTTAGCCTCAGTAAAGTTAGTTAGCCTCAGTAAAGTCGGCCTCAGTAAAGTCGGCTTCAGTAAAGTCAGCTTCAGTAAAGTCAGCTTCAGTAAAGTCAGCTTCAGTAAAGTCAGCCTCAGTAAAGTTAGCCTCAGTAAAGTTAGCTTCAGTAAAGTTAGCCTCCGTAAATTCGGCTTCAGTAAAGCAGCTTCAGTAAAGTTAGCCTCAGTAAAGTCGGCTTCAGTAAAGTCGTCTTCAGTAAAGTCATCTTCAGTAATGTCGTCTTCCGTAACGTCGTCTTCCGTAACGTCGTCTTCCGTAACGTCGGCTTCCGTAACGTCGGCTTCCGTAAAGTCGGCTTCCGTAAAGTCGGCTTCCGTAAAGTCGGCTTCCGTAAAGTCGGCTTCCGTAAAGTCGGCTTCCGTAAAGTCGGCTTCAGTAAAGTCAGCCTCAGTAAAGTCAGCCTCAGTAAAGTCAGCCTCAGTAAAGTCAGCCTCAGTAAAGTTAGTTAGCCTCAGTAAAGTCGGCCTCAGTAAAGTCGGCCTCAGTAAAGTCAGCTTCAGTAAAGTCAGCTTCAGTAAAGTCAGCTTCAGTAAAGTCAGCCTCAGTAAAGTCAGCCTCAGTAAAGTTAGCTTCAGTAAAGTTAGCCTCCGTAAATTCGGCTTCAGTAAAGCAGCTTCAGTAAAGTTAGCCTCAGTAAAGTCGGCTTCAGTAAAGTCGTCTTCAGTAAAGTCATCTTCAGAAACGTCGTCTTCCGTAACGTCGTCTTCCGTAACGTCGTCTTCCGTAACGTCGGCTTCCGTAACGTCGGCTTCCGTAACGTCGGCTTCCGTAACGTCGGCTTCCGTAAAGTCGGCTTCCGTAAAGTCGGCTTCCGTAACGTCGTCTTCCGTAACGTCGGCTTCCGTAACGTCGGCTTCCGTAACGTCGGCTTCCGTAACGTCGGCTTCCGTAAAGTCGGCTTCCGTAAAGTCGGCTTCCGTAAAGTCGGCTTCAGTTAAGTCAGCTTTAGTAAAGTTAGCTTCATTTATTGAGAGAAAAGGTATGACGTCACTTGCGCGCCTTTTGGGTTTGTAGTCTTTGTAATGACGTATTTACACAGTCTTATACCTCAACAGTTTTACATCAAACTGCTACTTTCTTGACTTTAAAATTTATCTTTTAAATTGACAAACATCATAATGTGTAATTCAGGGCACAATTCAAACAGGATCCAAATATTTGTTGTCTCTCGCCATTGACAATATTTTTCCGAAATAAGGTCCCATGGTGGTCAACCGGAAGGGGAGGGACTTAGGCTCTCTATTAAATGATAAAATAACTTGACCAGTGGAGATGAACTAAAAAACTGGCCTATATGAACATTTCATGCTTGTTTCTTTGTATAGCCCCACAGCTGAGATAAAAAAGGAGATGGCTTTGGCAATAATTGCCCAGTTTCCTTGTCTGAAAAGCAATGAGGGATACGGATATGTAAGTTCTGCTGACACAATCTGATTAAAAGATAATCAAGGGCTGATAAAGAGAATTAGTCCCCACTTTATTGTGACAGTGATTTATTTATATGTTTTGTTGCAGGAGGTATGGTATACGCCTTGTCGTTATCGTCACCCTGCAACCGGGTATCTAGAAGAAAGACTCCGCAACGTGAGGAAACGTCTGAGGAAACAGCCATCCCAGAATTCCTCTTCCCAAACCAGTTTTCCACTGCCAGGTACGAACTAGGGATGGGTGATTATATGTGTGTGTGTGTGTGTGTGTGCATTTGTATATATATATATATATATATATATATATATATGTGTGTGTGTATATTATGGTTGTAATGGTTCAAATCACTCACGGTTTGGATTGTATCACGGTTTTAGTCTCACGGTTTTGGTACAGTTCGGTATGTGCTATGTTCAGGGATAAAAGGATCAAATAAAAAGGTTTTCAGGTAGGTCAAACATTAGTTTTCAGGATCATAAATTGATTGCATTGCATATCTCACTGTATAAATTAAAGATTAATCCTTATTAAAGTTACAAAATCTATTCAATTAAGAGAAGTGAGTGATTTGCTTTTATTTTGTTAACATTAAAAACATAGACAGCAGGAATATAAGGCTATTGTCACCTTAAGACATAATGCACTGATCCAGTACACTGATACTGTTAAGGCCATTGCACACTGATTCCGAAATTTTCGTATTCATTTTTTCGTATTCGTGATTCGGTGGCTCTGAATTGTCAAAACACCATTCAAACTGCTTGCTACGGATGCGAAAATCTAACCCGATCCGATTTTTTTTATGACGGACAAAAGTTTCGGAGGCGGTGTGTAAGCGTGATTGACATAACGTGAGGTCGTATTTATTTTTTAAATTTCGGACGCAAATTTCGGCCTTTACACGTGTTGTCTTTCTCAGCTGTTTATGTTCACTAAAGCCACACTTAAGGTTTGCTAGGATACTCGCATGTCATACTGGCATGTCGACACAATGTGTGAATTTGTTTTTATGTTAAAGGTGTGTGTAAATTAGGGCTGCACGATTTGGGGAAAATGTCATATTGCGATTATTGAGGTCAATATTTCGATTGCAATATGGGATTGCGATATAATAAACAAATGGTTTCATGAGTCAACTTGCTTGGTTCACCGTCTTGTCAATCAGCTCGCCTCGCTCTCGTCATGTGATAAATTAAGACTCATGCTGCTGATCTGTGATTCCGACTCTTACTCTCATTCGCTCTTGTGGTTGCCCGATGTTCATGATTTGATTTGAATGTGTTTTAACTTCAATAGAGTCAGAGTTGTCTTCGACTGACATTCACACAATGCTTGAGTGGCTGAAGAACAATAGAGGCCCTCACAGTCAATGCATGGAGTTAATGGGTCAAACAGCAGCTCATCGAGCTGCATGGATTCGATCACCTGGAACAGAAACCATAGAAGAAATCAATGGAGAATATCCCAAATTTCACGACTTTCCTGGAATGGTGAGTATAATGTGCAGGTTAGGGTATTTTCTGATGGGTTTTAGTCTAGATTTAAACTTACAGAGTGTGTCTGCTTCCCGAACAGTGCTAGGAAGACTATTCCAAAGTTTAGGTGCTAAATAGGAAAATGATCTACCAGTCTGCATTCTGATATTCTAGGTATTATAAACTGGACAAAATTTGGAGGACTATAAACGTGAAGGACGATATTGCATTAAGAGTTCGCTCAAGTACTGGGGAGCTAAACCATTTAGTGCTTTGTAAGTAATAAGCAAGCTTTCAAAATGTATACAGTGTTTAATTGGGAGCCAATGCAGTGTTGACAGAACCGGGCTAATATGGTCATTCTTCCTGGTTCTGGTAAGAACTCTAGTGGCTGTGTTTGGACCAGCTGTAATTTGTTTATTAAGCGTGCAGGGCAACCACCCAGTAGAGCATTACAGTAATCTAGCCTTGAGGTCATGAACGCATTAACTAACGTTTCTGCATTTGTCACTGAGTGCAAATGTCGTATTTTTAAGATGAAAGAATGTGATTTTACAGATGCTAGAAATGTGGCTTTCAAATGAAAGATTGGTATCAAAGAGCACACACACACACAGGTTCCTAACCAACGACGAAGACTTGACAGAGCAGCCATCAAGTATTAGACAGTATTCTAGGGTATAACGTGCAGAGGTTTTTGGTCCAATCATTAGATTTTTTCTGAATAAAGTAGCAGGAAATTACTGGTCATCCAATTTTTTATATCAGCAGCTAATTTTGTGAATTGGTAAGTTTCGTCGGGGCACAAAGAAATATAGAGCTGAGTTTCATCAGCATAACAGTGAAAGCTAATGCCATACTTCCTAATGATATTTCCCAAGGGTAGCATGTACAGCAACGGTCCTAGTACTGAGCCTTGAGGTACTCCATACTGAACTTGTGATCGATAGGATATTATAGGTAGCTTGGAAGATTTTCTCGTTTGCAGTGAGGTTTAAATCCCATCTTGGGTCAAGGTATATAGGCCAGGGATGACTGTTTTCACTACAGATAGACATACTCAGTTTTTTTGTATTAAAAAAAACACTGTTTATGACAAAGTGAAGCTAATAATCTAGAGATGGGTAACGTACTCGGTTACTAACGTAAACTCGGTTCTCTCTAGAGAGGGAACGAGTACTGCGTAATATCTTACGCTATGGGGAAAACTCTTTTCCACGAGATATTGAAGCCAAAAATTATCCTTAATTTTTTATTAATGTAAAACGCTTTGCAGCAGCAAGCAGACATAGGCGAGACAGCTCGCGCGCCTATTGGCTGCCCTGCGGCAATAGCAGCAGCCTATCGAGAGAGGCTCTGCGTGACGTCACGACGAATGGGGGCCTTTCGCGCCCATATCGTCACGTCCCGCCAGAAAGGGCGTGGTCTCGCCCCATATCTAGGCTCGATAGCTGCTCTTACGTTGGTTTTCATCGCCGAAGCGAACCAGAGCGTATTCCAAGCACGGCAAGATACGCAGTACTCGTTCCCTCTCTAGAGAGAACCGAGGTTACGTTAGTAACCGAGTACGTTCTCTTACGAGAGTATCTCTCGTACTGCGTAATATCTTACGCTATGGGGAACACAATGCAACACGCCGTGCTGGTAGGGATCCAACACCAAAGTCCCAGGGGCCGAAGCCCGGGGCGCATATAGTGCATAATCACCATAAACTCACAGAGAGTGAGGGAAGAGAGGCTAGAAGCATCATTCCCTGTAAATAGCATCCGAAGGAGCTGATCATGTGACAAATAGACCATACCGTCAGGGTGAACATTCAGCCTGAACTGGGTGGCCACAAATGTGTCGACATTTTAATGAGCTGCTGTACCGGTCAGTGAGCAATACGCAGGTCAAACTCAGTATCTGAGCCGCACAGCGGGCAGATAGCACTGAACTTTATACCGCCAAAAGCTTAGCTTGCAAGGCGGGAACCTCCAGGTTATAGTATTTTATAAATGTAGACGGCGAGGCCCAGCCCGCGGCCATACAATATCTTGCAGGGTAACCCCGCTAGACCATGCCCACGAGGAGGCCATGCCTCTTGTGGAGTGCGCTCCAACACCCAAAGGGCACTGTAGGCCCTTAGAAGTGTAAGCCAGCGCTATGGCACCAACTATCCATCTGGATAGGCTCTGTTTCGAAGCGGCAAGTCCCTTAGCACGGCCGCCAAACGAAACGAAAAGCTGCTCAGTCTGTCTGAAACCAGACGAGCGGGACACATAAGCCCTTAGTGCCCTAACAGGGCAAAGGAGACTCGCGTCCTTCTCCTCATTGAGAACCGGACGGGCAGACAGGGAAATCACCTGGGCCCTGAACGGTGTGTTGAGGGATTTTGGCACGTAGCCGTGCTTCGGTTTGAGTATGACCTTAGAGTCATTAGGCCCAAACTCCATGCATGACGCGCTCACTGAGAGCGCTTGCAAGTCCCCTACGCGCTTCACTGAAGCGAGAGCCATAAGAAACGCTGTCTTGAAGACAAGTGTTTCATGTCTGACGACTGGATTGGCTCGAATGGGGCACCTTTCATGGCCTCCAAGACTGTGGAAAGGTCCCATGTCGGGACTGAAGGGGGCCTGGGAGGGTTTAGCCTCCGAGCTCCTCTAGGGAAACGCACGACTAAGTCGTTCTTTCCTAGTGACTGGCCAGACACCGGTTTTACAAACGTTGCTATGGCCGCCACGTATACTTTGAGCGTGGAAGGGGTCCTGCCCTTATCCAGTAGCTCCTGAAGGAAGGAAAGCACTTTTGTAACCCCGCAGTCTACAGGTGAAAAGCTCTGCGCTTGACACCAAGCAGAGAACACAGACCACTTCGAGGTGTAGAGCCGTCTGGTAGACGGGGCTCTAGCCTGCGCGATCGTGTTTAACACTCCCTCTGGGAGGTCAGCGGGTACCCGTTGATGGCCCCTGCGTGCAGGGACCACAAATCCGGGCGAGGATGCCAAGAAAATATCTGCTGTATAAGCCCCCTTCGCCCTGAGATAGAGGTTCTATAGCCCCTTCTCTCAGTAGTTTCGCTATCTCGGCTCGAAGTAGATGAAACACTTCGCTTTACACCGTAGTTTCGACTCGCGCCGTATAACGGCGGGGGCGTCGAGCGAACTGTAGCGAACAGCCTCTCGTTATAGTGTTCAACACCCATTCTGATACCCCGGGAAGCCTTGACCACGCTTCTGCGTGAATAGCTAGGGGTAGAATGAAATCTGGGCTCTGGCCGCGGCAGGACGGCGGCTCGAGAGCCCCTGTGTACTGGGAACACAACACCGTGTTTACAGCGTTCGAGGCGGGGGGCGCGCTGATCACAGCGGGCAGCCTGGCCGCGCTCAGCTTCTCTGTGACGGGTTGTGCAGAGAAAACGAGCGGGGGCGAATCCCGTGAGATTCGGAGTGTCTGTGAGAAATGCGGGCGCGAGACAGCGGGCACATTTTCAGCACGGAGAACACTCGGCTCGCGCCGACTGAATCAACGCTGTGTTCACAGCGTGCGAGGTGCGCGCTAATCACAGCGGGCAGCCTGGCCGCGCTCAGCTTCTCTGTGACGGGTTGTGCATAGAAAGCGAGCGGGGGTGAATACCGTGGGATTCGGCGTGTCAGTGAGGAAATGCGGGACAGCGGGCACATTTACTGCACTGAGAACACTGTCGGCTCGCGCCGACTAAATGTGTGTTAGTTTCGTTTTTACAGAAACCAAGGGACACGCATCATGTAGTGTAAGCGGGCATAGTATGGGCGCGTTCACTACATTTTCTGCACAACCAACATGAGTTGGTTTTATTTGTGCTAGCCCTGCACCATGGCGGGCTGTGTCTGGGTGTGGGAATGGGCACTGGGACGTGGGCATTCTTACAACACTCGTAACACCATCGGCCGTGGCCGGGACACCAGAAAATGCACTCTTTATTGGATTTATCTGGGTAGCCATAGAAACGGCTTTTGTGCGCAGGCAAGCGGGCTGAGACACCGGCTGCTTCACTGCGAAATACACTGGGACAGTCACAACGCATGGAACTGAACGAGCGAGAAGTTTTGGTGGAAATCCGGCCGCAGCGGGATCTGAACACCGTCACTTTCCTAGAGAGACTAGGAAGGCCTTGAGACCTCGGGCTTTACCTCAATCCTCGGCCGGGGCCCGCGCTGAGGGGGGCGGCGTCCAGCAGAGCGAGAGCGCGGTGTTTGATCTCGGGCCTGGCGGCGCTGCTAGTTAGCCGAAACGACGGCCTTTGTGCGCAGGCAAGCGGGCTGTGGAACCAGCTTGCTCACTGCGAAATACACTGGAACAGTCACATTGCTTGGAACTGAACGAGCGAGAAGTTTTGGTGGAAATCCGGCCGCAGCGGGAACTGAACACCGTCGCTTTCCTAGAGAGACTAGGAAGGCCTTGAGACCTCGGGCTTTATCTCAATCCTCGGCCGGGGCCCGCGCTGAGGGGGGCGGCGTCCAGCAGAGCGAGAACGTCGAGGAACACGGAGCGCTCAGCTTCCGTCATCTCGGATAGTTAGCCACAAATGTTTCTCACCATTCAGGGGGGAAAGGCGCGGGTCTCGACTGTGACGGAGCTTCGTCTTTCCCGAGAAAGCGTCCGTCCAGCCTATTGCGCGTTAGTTGCGCGAGCGCCTTTCAGTCGAGGCCGATGTAATCCACGGCTTGAGAGAGCGGACGCATCGGCTCAGTTTCAATGCCGTCTCCGGTAAGTTCGTCGAGCTCAAGTGCGGACGCGGCGGCAGACGGCGGCCACTGTCCGTCCGTGGGCGACTCGAGCGAAGCCGGCGAAGCTGGCGGGCGAACCGGCGAGCTTTGGCGGGCTGGAAATAGCTCGGGCGCGCGCTGGGCGCGGCGCTTCTTGCGGCGCGGCGTCACGGCAGGCTGGGATGCGGGCTCGGATAACGCAGCTAGGCGAGTCCGCAGAGTCACCATAGGCAAACGTTCACAATGATGGCATCCGCCGTCAGCGAGCGCGATGGCCGCGTGATCCTCACCCAGGCAGGACACGCAGATGACATGGCGGTCCTCATCGCTGAGTGGGGCTCGGCAAGAACCACATGAAGGCATCTTTAAAAAGACGCCGCTCTTTTAGAGGCAGATAATGCAATCACACACACTCTAAGCAGAGGAAAGGATATGTACGCCGGAAAGCGCAGCAGGTACGGCGGCTGAAGGCGGCGAGGCCAGCGACTCCAGGCTCGATGGCACGTCCCGCTGAAGGCTACAGGTCGACGGCGCGGCTTCTCACTCTGGATCCAGCGATGCGGGAGGCTTCGCTGAAGAGATGAAAATCAACGTAAGAGCAGCTATCGAGCCTAGATATGGGGCGAGACCACGCCCTTTCTGGCGGGACGTGACGATATGGGCGCGAAAGGCCCCCATTCGTCGTGACGTCACGCAGAGCCTCTCTCGATAGGCTGCTGCTATTGCCGCAGGGCAGCCAATAGGCGCGCGAGCTGTCTCGCCTATGTCTGCTTGCTGCTGCAAAGCGTTTTACATTAATAAAAAATTAAGGATAATTTTTGGCTTCAATATCTCGTGGAAAAGAGTTTTCCCCATAGCGTAAGATATTACGCAGTACGAGAGATACTCTCGTAAGAGAACAATTTATTTCAGTCATTACTTTGCCTACAGTATGTTGTTGTTCCTGACCAGGTTTAATAAGCACTTAGTGTCAATTTTCTCACAGATTAGACACTATGGGTAGAGTAGGGTAAGAAAATACAGATGTTTGAGAATAGGAAAGGGTGAGACTAATTCTGAATAGCTGCACTGAAGAATCTTCATTACATCTACTCATCGTTGTCATTGCATTGCTAATAATGTCTGATATTTACTTTGTTTTTCTTTTCTTTTAAACAGTCTCTGGGCAATAGCTCTGTCAACAATCAATCACCTATGAAGAATGACCCAGCACAGATAGTACTGGAAAGCTACCAAACAAGAACAAGCAACTCAACCTTTGTAATAGCACGTCTTTTGATACACTTGAACTTAAAATTTGGTAATTGTTTTATTATATTTCACAACAAATTGAATGTTCTTCTTTTCACAGGATATACGAGAAATACTGAGCAATTCTGGAGGATCAGCGTTAATATCATCTTTAGACAGAGACAGGCACCTAAGCCTCAAAGAGCGACGTCAGATGGTGCGGTTGTTGGTTTCTCATTTGATGAAAAGGTTTGGGGAAACGTGAGTAGAACTATTAAATGATAAAATCACTTGACCAGTGGAGAGGAATTAATAAACTTGCCTATATGAGCGATTCAAATGCTTGTTTTTATTGCATGTTTCTTTTTTTATAGCCCCACAGCTGAGATAAAAAAGGAGATGGCTTTGGCAATAACTGCCCAGTTTCCTTGTCTGAAAAGCAATGAGGGATACGGATATGTAAGTTGTGCTGACACAATCTGATTAAAAGATTATCAAGGGCTGATGAAGAGAATTAGTCCCCACTTTATTGTGACAGTGATTTATTTATATGTTTTGTTGCAGGAGGTATGGTATACGCCTTGCCGTTATCGTCACCCTGCAACCGGGTATCTAGAAGAAAGACTCCGCAACGTGAGGAAACGTCTGAGAGGCCAGAGACAGCACAGCAATCCACAGCCATCCCAGAATTCCTCTTCCCGACCCAGTTTTCCACTGCCAGGTTCGTGAGAGGGATGGGTGCTTATATGCAAAGGGTTTTAGTGTGCAGAGAGAATCCTGTACGTTAACTGTTTAGACAATTTGCACAGCTCTCTCTAATATTACTGTAAAATAAAAGGGATAGTTACATTTACGCATTTGACAATTTACGCAATACCGCGGTCAAGTGACGCCTACCGCAGGTCTGAGCTCGTCAACGTCATTACCGCAAAAAAACATTGGTCTGCACATGTGTGCACATTGTATCTAATGACATGGATTATGTCTAATGACAGTGTGTCTTACATGGATTCAAGGTTTTCTAAACAAAACTTATCAAATGTTCCATGACACATAATAACATTACATCCGTATTAGAGATGCGCGGATGGGCTATTATTTCATCCGTAACCACATCACAAAACTCGCCATCCACCCGCACCAACGTTTGACCAATTTTAAAAACCGCACCCGCCTGCCATCCGCTGACTGTTGTAAGATCTATGGACGATGCGAGGCGCTGCTGCCGCGAGGCTAGAAAGCTCTTGGCGGTTCTAGAAATGAGACTGATCCAATGCAGCAAAGATATTTAAAGGCTTAAGTCTCTAGTATAGCCTATTGGCTATGTTGTATCCCCAGAATTACGATCGGCGCACAGGGAGAAAAATAAATAAATAGCCTAAATAAAACGCACATCGGCAAACCTGACCTTACCTGACTAGGCTACTGTACAATTTTATTATTGTAATAAAAAATGTAATTTGGCACACAATTTCAACATGCTGCTATTTCAAATTTAAAGCGGTTTACCGCTAGCCTGGTCCCACCAGACTCTCGTACATTTAATTTCATTTGTACATAGAGTCTGGCACCGCTCCATTGACAAGCGTTAACTTCCTTGTAGGCGGGAACTCTACTGAAGTCTAAAACTATTGGATCTGCCCAGAGTCACTCTGGATCTGCCATAACCAATCGCTAACGTTTGGTCGTGACGTATTTTCCCGAACTCCGTGGGGAGGAGGACCACAACATCATGGCCACCAACAAAACTAAGCAAAGATTGTTCTTGCTCCGGCTTTAAAGGATAACTCCGGTCAATTTTAACATTGAGCTAATTTTTTTGTAAATTTGGAGTGCTGTCAGTACAGAGAACAACTAGCCTGGCATGCCAGACCTACATCAAGATGTTAGGTCTGGGAACTCTCCATTGACATACCTCAATCCGAGGGGCGGGATAAACGGTTGTCTTTCAAAATCCCTCTGCACGCAATAGGATAGCGCTAACCAACCAGAGCAACGAACGGTTGTGGCTGAGTGAGTCCCGTGCATTTTCCCACTAGCGGAGCTAGTTGATATATTAAACTTTTGCCGTATCCGGTCGTCAAAACTCCGAACACATCTTCCTTTTTTAAGAATGACTTAAGTGACGTTCTCTTAACTCCAGGTCCTCCAGAGTCGCGGCCAAAGCCGATTCGAAAGACCGCTGCATCTTCATTGTTTTCAAGTAGCAGGGAAATCACCTATGGAAATCACGCGGAATGTCATGAACTGTGCCGTCATTTTGTTAAGCCCACCCGCCGACTCTATACACGATGTGATTGGCCTGACCAGTTTTTGGTTTTTCCAGCTCAAAAGCCTATGGAGAGTTGCTAGACCACACTGGCAGCGAAATGATTTTCGCTGCCGCTAGGGTGCGTCTAGATTTCTAGGCTAGAGAACAACGACATAAATCGGTAAAAAATCGCCGTGTTATCTTCTTTTTTAAAATTTGCACAATGAGCTCAATGTTAATATTGACTGGAGTTCTCCTTTAACTTCTTGATATTCGGCAGCGTTCCCACAACGGACCGAACGGCTTCGCTCACATCTTTCTCCATTACTGAACTACAACTCAAAATAACACACAACATCAACGTCATCGTTCTCAGACACTCCCTCTGTTCGCTGATTGGCCCGGTAAAAAATTGATTGGAGAAAACCAAAGACTACAGCAGAATCCCAGACATAGTGCTGAAGGAAAATGAAAATTGAGCGGAAGTATGAAGGAGGGCGGACTCAGGCTAGTTTAAGTCAAGTCAAGTCAGATATATTTATATAGCGATTTTCACAATACAGTTTGTATCAAAGCTGCTTCACAGTATCAATCAAAACAACTTAAAGGAGTCATAATGTAGTATTAACTTTGATACCCACGCTCTACTATAGTCATTTCATGCCCTTCTAAAAAAGAAAAATTGGAAAAAAATAAACACAGAGCTCGTTTGACCCTTATTTCTGAATGCATTATTGTCTCGCGAGCTCTGATGCGAGGTTTTGGCTGTCGTGGACGGTCATTTTAATAATGCAAATGAGGGGCGCGTTGATTGGTGGCAGGAAGGAGGGGGATTGACACCGCTGGTAACTTCAGCATATCATTCCAAAAAGAGATCATGGCGCAAGTTGTTAATGAACCTGACCTGGCCGCGACCTACGGGATTCAACCGTATATGTTTGAGCCAGACTCTGAACCAGAGCTGGAAACGGAAGATGAACAACAGTCAATGGAAGGACGTCTACATCAACATGTCTCTGAATGGTAAAGACAATTTTTTTGACTGAGACATACATTAACATCAGTAACGAGCTAAAACGTTTGTTGCTATTTTCTCCCACATAAGTTTAGCTTTAATTTAATGTAGATTACATTAACGGAGATTATTAGCATTCGTAGAGTCCATTCCCCATGTTTACATCACATACATTAACCGCATTAGTAGTTAGCTGCTGTTTGTTACACAAAATATAGTAATAAAACACAGTCTTACCGTTTCAAATTCAGGCAAGTCCCTGATTGTTGGAATGGCACCTTTTTCCAAACGTAGCTTCGATGCCAACTTCGCCTGATATTGCCCCAAATTTGTAAAATTATTTTGTGAAATGTTTAGCGCAGACACCTAACGTTGAGCAAGTTGGGATGGTTGTTGGAACAGCGTCATTAAAAATAAATTTCATCCACTGGTCCCTTGTAGTTTGGTCAGTTTTGGGTAAAGAAAAAACATTAGAATGTGGATTATGACAGTCAACCACAGAGCAACTCGCGTGTGCACTACGTTCTGCATCTTTCTTGACTGAATATGATGGGGAGAGGGGCAGGGCGGGCCTCCTCTGCGGTGTCCATATATGGTATATCCGGCCCCGTCTTGACGTCAAGTCGGGGGAGAAATTGAAATCTCGTATTTGAGTGCGCGTGCACGTTGGCTAGTTTAAGAACCCTGGGGTAAACAAACGCTTCACTTTTGAATATCGGCATCCCGGCCAATGTATAATCGTTAGTCAATCATAACATACATTGATTCTCATGGAAAAGTGAAAATTGCACATTATGACTCCTTTAACAATGTTTGTTTATTACTGGGAAAAAGACATCCAAGTTTGGTAGAGCTGATCAATGGTATGATTGGTTAATTAATTTGAATATCCCCAACTGAGCAAGCCAAAGGCAACAGTGGCAAGGAACCGAAAAACTCCATCAAGTGACCTAATGGTGTCCTAAAACTCCATCAGATGACCCAATGGTGTCCTAAAACTCCATCAGATGACCCAATGGAGAAATGGAGAAAAAAAAACCTTGGGAGAACCCAGGCTCAGTCGGGGGCCAGTTCTCCTCTGGCGTTTATGAACTAGAGGCCGAATTTACAGTAACTGTAAAATAATTTTTTTTTATATGAATCTGGCTAAATAGATGCGTCTTTAGTCTAGTTTTAAACTGGGAGAGCGAGTCTGAGCAACGAACAATATCAGGAAGGCTATTCCAGAGCTTCGGAGCTAAATGTGAAAATGCTCTGCCTTAGGGATGCACCGATACCACTTTTTTGGAAAACGAGTACGAGTACGAGTACTTGCATTTCAGTACTCGCCGATACCGATACCGAGTACTTAATAAAAAAGACATGATTTAAATTTACAGGTAACAGCTTTAGTCATTTAATTTAACAAAAAAACAAGGGACTAGTTTGGAATTAAGAACATTTATTTAAAATGAAAAGCATGTTGTATGCAACATATTACAGAATAAATAATTATTTAAAAAAAAATAAACCGTGACAGTGCAACTCAAGTATTTTTTTCAGTTTGTTGTAAACTCTGCCGCTTTGGACAACACAAGGGGCATTAATAAACATCTTTGCTATTTAGTGCACAATATTTGAATAAACTACCAACATCCACCAACATAAAACTGTGGCAGTCAGTGCAACTGAGGTAGGTATTAACATCAAGTCTAATGGTGTGTTCACACAGAACGCGAATAGAGCGTCACATACGCGTCTATCGCGTCTAGTAGTTAGACGCTTGAACATTCGCTCGAGTTCAAAATTTTCAACTTGTGCGGAAGACATTCGCAGCAAACGCTTTGCCCAATTCGCGTCATTCGCAATGCCCAGTGCAAATGATGCGTCTATTCGCGTCTTTGCATTGACTTTGTATGTAATCTACTCGCGCAAATAATTAAATTCGCGTTCGGTGTGAAAAGACGACTCACTTAATGGAGCCTATTTAAATGCGCTACCCTTTGAGCCTCCTCTGGACAATTTCGATGAGCACAATTTGCAGTCCGCCTTTGTTTTGTCGTCTTCATTCACTTTGAAATAGTTCCACACGGCTGACATGTCTCGTCTCGCCTCGCCTTCTCCCCGCTCTAAGCTGCAGCCGGGCCCTAGGGGCGGGCACTCTCGGCGCCTGTGATTAAGCCATTTAGAGCTTTATAAGTCAAAAGCAATACTTTGTAATTAATACGGAACTTTATAGGTAACCAATGAAGTGATGATAAAATCAGTGTTATATGATCATATTTTCTTGATCTAGTAAGAACTCTAGTGGCTGCATTTTGCACTAACTGTAATTTTTTTATTGAAGATGCAGGACAACCAGCTAATAAAGCATTATAGTAATCTAGTCTCGAGGTCATGAATGCATGAACTAACTTTTCTGCATCAGAGACTGACAGCATATTACGTAGCTTAGCAATGTTTCTAAGGTGGAAAAAGGCTGTTCTTGTAACATATGAAATATGATTTTCAAAAGACAGGTTGAAGTCTAATATAACACCCAGGTCTTTTACTGTAGCGGATAAAGTAACAGGGCATCCTACTATGTTAAAGTCGTGCTGTGAGAGGTTTTGTAGACGGTTTTTAGAACCGATAAGTAGTGCCTCTGTCTTGTCTGGATTTAATAAAAGAAAGTTACGCGTCATCCAATCTTTTATATCTTTAACACAATCTATCAATTTGGATAATTTAGCGTATTCATCTGGCCGTGATGAAATATATATTTGAGTGTCATCAGCATAGCAATGGAAACTAATTCCATGTTTCCTTAGAATATTACCAAGTGGCAGCATATATATTGAGAATAATAAAGGGCCTAACACAGATCCCTGTGGCACTCCATGTTTGCTGAAGTTATGATCGATTTTTCTCCATTTAAGTAGACGAAATGGTAGCGGTCAGATAAGTATGACCTAAACCAGCTTAATGCTTGTCCTTGAACACCAGTGTAATGTTGTAGTCGATCTAAGAGTATTGTGTGATCTATAGTATCGAACGCAGCACTAAGATCAAGTAAAACTAGTACTGAGATACAGCCTTGGTCAGAAGCTAAAAGTAAATCATTTGTGATTCTAACGAAGCGCAGTTTCAGTGCTATGATGTGGCCTGAATCCAGACTGAAACTTTTCATAGATGTCGTTTTCTTGCAAGAAAGAGCCGAGTAATTGTGGTTTCTTAATAAGAGGTTTTATAACTGCCAGCTTGAATGCTCTTGGTACATGACCTAAAGATAAAGACGAATTAATAATATTGAGAAGAGGCTCTTCCACTATAGGTAAACTTCTTTCAGTAGTTTAGTTGGTATAGGATCTAATAAACATGTTGTTGTTTTAGATGAAGTGATAAGTTTATTTAACTCTTTTTGTTCTATGGTTGTAAAGCATTGTAATTGTTCTTGCGGGGTGATAATTGCAGCTGAATTATAAGGCGCTAGCAAAGATTGAATGTTTACAATTTTGATTCTGATGCTTTCAATTTTCTCAATTTCAAGTTCATAAAATCATTACTACTAAACTGTAACGAGGTATTTTGTTCAGATGACGTCTGTTTATTTGTTAGTCTAGCCACGGTATTAAATTAAAACCTTGGATTATTTCGGTTGTTTTCTATTAATTTGCTGAGGTGCTCAGCCCTGGCCGTTTTAAGGGCCTTTTTGTGACATACTGTCTTTCCACGCGATTCTAAAGACCTCTAAATTAGTTTGTTTCCATTTACGCTCTAAATTACGGGTTTCTCTCTTTAAAACATACGTAGTATTATTGTACCATGGTGCTATACTTTTTTCTCTGACATTTTTTAATCTAATGGGTGCAACCAGGGTTTTTCCTGGGCCAAAATGAGGCGGAGGTGGTAAAATTGTAACACTAGGGGGGTCCGGGGGCATGCCCCCCCCGAGAGAAAATTTTGTACACTTTAAAGATAAATTCATTAATCTGGTGCACTTTGAGTCACTCGAATCTGTTGTTAAAAAATAAATAATAATCCACCCGCCAACCATCCATATTCTTTGATTTAGATATCTGCATCTGATCATCACATTACAATTATTCAATTAAGCATGATAATATGGTAACATATCACACAATTAACATTTATTTAAATTAAAAGTTCTTCTTTTGGCAAAATTACATTTTCTTTATAGCCTAAACAGAGGCTTTACTCCCTTTAAACTTATTGTCAATGTTTCATTTTTGAAAACACTCTTATCGGAATAATTTTTTGTACCTTTATAAAGGGCATTTTCCCCCTAATTTTATTTAATGTATGCTCTAAATTTCATTTAAAATTCTTACATTTTATCAATACATTCAATTAAAATAATAAGACACTAGGCTGTTACCAATCAAATTAAATAATTTACATTGAAAAAATTATAACTGTATAAAATGAGATTATTTTGAATATTTTTTGAATATACAAGGAATGTTGAAAAGAATGATACTTTGAAACTAAACCGCCAGTAGGAGGGGGCAGGCGGCCGTCTTAATGAGCAAGTCATTGAGTCGTTAATGTAAACGATTCCTTCAAACGGCTGATTGATTCAGAATGAGGCGGTTTAATAATGGGCAATTGAATCTTTGACTCAAGCGATTAGTTCAAAACGCTGAATGATTCAGTAATGAATCATGGATGAATGTTGCTGTGAGACGCGATGGTTCTGTTGTTTGGAACTATTTTCGCTGCTAAAACAGAACAAAAACAGTCTAAAAATGTAAGTAACTTAATTTTAACTATTTGTTTATTGAACTGTTATGAAATTAATATCTCGGTTTCAATCGTGATGGCATTCAGGAAAACAGCACTCTGATCGTGTGTAGCCTATATATTGTTTCTTAACTATAATTAATGTTATAAATAACTGCGCGAGACTCAACAGCGCAACTTTGTTACCGTCCGTACATTAGGTAGGCTACCATGATGGGAGTTCCGTGTCTTTATTACACTCATTTAGCTGTCATCCACCCTCGATTGAATGGAATGTTGTTATTACTCGGCCCGCTCGACCTGCGGATTATGATCCGTGCAGCACTATCGGCAAACTACACGGTTAGAGAATGGACACAAGCGGGAATCGCAACAGAACTGTCACGGTGGATAAAGTGTATATGAGCACGTGACTGTCTGTCCGAGTTTTGTCTAGAAGCGGAGGCGGCACGAAATTTGATGGAAGCGGCCGCCTCATAATTGTCTATGCAGGAAAAACCCTGGGTGCAACAATATCCAATGTTCTAGAGAGAATGGTGCTCATAGTGCTAGTTAGTTCGTCTTTACCGCTATACTGTGGGAATTTCTTGCTTTTCCATTTCCATTAAAAAAATCCATACCGTCCCAGTCCTACTGTTTTACTAGTGTTGATGTTCTGAGCAGCCATATTGGATTATGAAGTTGGGGTTGTTCCAGTTCCTCCAAGTTTCCGTCTGAATTCTGACTTTAAGGGGCGTTCCTGCTAGTTTCCCACTTCAGTAGAGTACAAATGAAACTCTCCATAACATGCAGATAATTTGAATCAGTTGTGTTTCTTTAGAGAGACAAAATGCTATGCTGGGTGAACTCCATAACCAGGTTTGGCAGTGGTTTGTTTTTTGTTTTCCCTCATTTTAATGTGTTTTAACTTCAATAGAGTCACAGTTATCTTCGTCTGACATCCAAACAATGATTGAGTGGCTGAAGAACAATCGAAGCCCTCACAGTAAAGTCATGGAGTTCATGAGACATACAGCACCTTATCGAGCCGCATGGATTCGATCACCTGGAACAAAAACCATAGAAGAAATCAATAGAGAATATCCCAGACTTCACGACTCTCCTGGAATGGTGAGTAACATTTTCTGAAGGCTTGTTTTAGCCTCTAGTAGAAATCCCACATTAATTTAGAAAACAAAAATGCTTCATCTTATTCATTATAATTGTTACTTGCAATCTAGCATTATTATTGTTGTTTTTATCTAGATATTACAGGACTTTGAAGTTGTATTCCCTGACCATGCTGACCGCCTTTATGAGTTTTGGGCTCCTGTCTTCACTGACCGGATTTTACTTTTCACAAAAAAGGAACCAAAGGCCTTTGACGTCCTTCCAGAAAATCTGGAAGCACTGCCAATAGGTAGGACATTTTATTAAACTCACACACAGAATACCAGGTTTACTATAGGTCTCTAAAATGCATTGTTCTGACTGGTTGACTGAGGGTCTAAGGCCCCATCCACACTATACGTTTTAGTTTAGAAACAGAGAGCTTTTGCTACGTTTGCTCCTCCCATCCAACGTACAACACAGAAGCGCTGCGCTGTTACACTACAAGAACTCACTCGTCGAGGCCCACAGAGGAGGACATGAATGCTTGAATAAAGTCGTTATTTTTGTTTGTTATTTGCGCTCTAAAAGTATTCTCGTCGCTTGATAAACTTAAGATTGAGCCACTGTCGTCACTTGGACTATTTTAACGATTTCTTTAATAACCTTTCTGGGCCGGCAAGTTTCAATCCCTTAGAAGCCTATGGAGGAGTGACCCAGCTCTCAGATTTAATCACAAATATCTTCATTTGTGTCCCGAAGATGAACGAAAGTCTGACGGGGTTGAACAACATGAGGGAGAGTAATTACTGACAAGAGTTTACATTTTTGGGGTGAACTATCCCTTTAACAATATTTATCCACTGAGCCACTGATGGGGTTATGTCAGTTATCCATTGTAACAAAATACTTCTGCGGGCACAATGTAATAATATTTGCGAGAGATGACCACTCTTAAAGCCATGAGGAGTTCCTCTAAAGTCCCAGTAAACGCATCTATCAGATCGTTCTTTGATTTCGCTTGAAGTATATCAGGGTCTTCATGCATACGTGGATTAACCATTCACAAGAACACCAGTAACCCGAGTTAAGAAAATAAATGGGGCCAATTTTGATTTAATTTTGGTCTGACTAACTTTTTTTTTCCTAAGTGTGTATGAAAGAAGGTTGTAGAGATGACAACGGCAAGCTTAACTTTTTTTCTCTGTAAACTTGTCGTTCAAAGATGTTCGTGGAGAAATTGCCTTGAATTGCCTTCCTGTCATCCTGCCATCATCGCCATATCGCATAAATGAGAAAATTGTGCGTCCGACATATGCTGAAATGAAGCGCAGCTTCATCGACATTCAACCTGTAAGTAAAAGCAGCTCTGCAGAATCAGCTGTATTACACTGGACCCATTCTCTTTCCTTCAGGGATTGTGCTTGTTAACAGCAGGTTAATGACTAATATTCAATCACTTTTAGGGGCTGTTTACACGACACCGTTTTTAACTAAAAATGTAAAACTTTTTATGCGTTCGTTTACACGACAACGGTGTTTTGGGGCCTGAAAACACAAACTACTGAAAACGGGTTTCAAAGTGCAAGTTTTTGAAAACTCTCCGTGTAAACAACAAAAACGTGAATCTCTGAAGACGATGATGTCACGCACATGCGTATCACGTGTTCAGTCTACAGTGGTTCATCGCCATCTACTGGCCTGGCAGCAGAATACAGCGCTTTTAGTCGTTTCACTGATCCGTGTGAATGCGGATCGCCTTGAGAATGGTGTCGTCTGTGCGTGGAAAACTCAAAGGAAAAACATCTCCTTTTTTAAGCATATTATTGTCGTGTAAACGTACCCTTAGAGTGAACATTTGATTTAATTCTACAGCACTGCTTCAGTAGCCAAGTTTCCATCCACTTGTCAATCAGATTATTTGAAGTTCGGTAAAAAACCTCCTGTGAATAAAGCTGGTGAAAGTGTGTTTCCATCCAGCGGATTTAAATCGAATAAAAACCTGTGTGTAATGACGTCACATGCTGTTTTGCCATCAAATTGGTATATCGAATTGATTTGAGACATTTTAAGGTGTTTCCATTCATTTTCGCACAACATTCAAGCAAACATTTGCGAACAAAGTTTTACTAGACGAAATGGATCGCGCCATAATAACGTTTCCATCAGCGTTTATCGCATAAGCCGTATATCCATCCAGATATTCATGAAATTCAATCGAATTTTACTGTTTCCATAAGGCATTTTTCATTCGATATCACTTAATGCGGATAAAAACGTGTGGATGGAAACATAGCTAGTGTTACTTTTACAGTGTAATTTAACACTGCTGACTTTGCTTCGATTCATTTGTAAACACATATTGTATCCATGGAATATTGTCACAATGCATGTCGACTGAGCTTTATTTCTTCTCCTAAGGTTGGCACTAGCATGGCTGATTACCTGGACAGCGAGACGAGCGCGGGTCCACATGTGCTGGTGCTCGGGGACAAAAAGGCCACTTCTCAGAAGTGTTTGTCATTTTCAACAGGGAGGCGATTGAACAGGAGACCTTAGTTCAGGCTGTGGATTTATGTTTCAAAATGATTTATGTCTACGCCATGAACTATCCAAAGCCCTCTGCTCCCATTTGGGAGTTTTTGCAGCACGCCATCTTTAAAATCCCTGGAGGAATCCCTTCGACACACTGCTGTCTCCTCAAAAACTTCGTCTTTAGTGTTACTGATCATTAGTAGGTCCAGTAGTCAACAGATGCTTTAGTTTTATCACTGTGTGTTTATAACCCACTGCATACAGTGTAAAGACTGCATTATCAGTGTTCATACTTTATCTTCAGAAATGTAGAATGAAGAACTTGTTAATAACCAAAAAATAATTTAGGGAATTCTGTATTTATCTTTAAACGACATTAAATAAATAAGCAAACAAATAAATTAGCTTAATCCATGTTCATTCCTCATCTTCTAAAATTAATTTCTACTTATCTTCAATGTTTAAGATCAAAATCTTTATGAAATCACATTTGTATGAGGAGGAAAAAATATAATAAAAAACTACAAAATTATTCTTTCTGAAACAGACTTTATCTTTATAAATACTGGGAAATATTTTATTCTAAAGATATTATAGTGTTAAAGAAAAATATTTTAATACTGTTAGTGTTAGAAGTAAAATATATAAATATATTGTATATTAAAAATATTTTTTACATTTCTCCAAGATGGTCAAGAACACGCACATTTATAAATTACTTTCAAGGAAATGATTTACTTTGGGTAATATTTTATTTGCTTAAGTTTTCAAAACCATTTTAATACATACATTTTGAAAGTCTCAGAAATGAAATCAAATACTGTATAAAAAATACTACAGGTCTAAAAAAGTCAAATGAATGTGTGTTCTGTTCTTGTGTTTAGTTCAAAATCAGTTTTCCTGTCTCCTAAAAGTAGTAAATGAGACACACACACAAGACAAAAGTTGTTTCTGAGAGTGTGTGTGTGCAAATAAACGTGTCATAGGCTGAGAATAATTCAGGTGTGAGTATATTGGTAGTGATATATCTTTGGATGGATGTGACTTCACTGCTTTACATGTCTTTCAGAGAACCTTCTAAAACATGAACGTGCACGCACACACACACACACGCACACACACGCACGCACGCACGCACCACACACACACACACACACACACACACGCACGCACGCACACACACACACACACACAAAAAATTGCTCTCATTGATCTCATCTATAAATTCTTAATGACATTCTTTCGTAGTCGTTTCTGCCCAGTAGAGTAGATAAAGTTTGCATTCTTGATGCAACGGGTTATAAAACACAAATTTGTCAGTCCAGAAAAGCACACATTTAAAACATATGGAAAGATTTTAAATAAAATGTTGGATCCATGTTCACCGAGTTGAACGGCGTAATCTTTCCACTTTGCCCATCAGCTGTCCAAATCATATTAGCTCACAGAAACACTGAGACACTTCTTTCCTTTCTCGTTCTCTCGTTCTTCAGTGATGCTTTGAAAAGTGTTTCAGCTTTTTCATTATTGCAAAGTTTCCAGCAACACAAACAGGTGAAAAAAAGGGGGGAAAAAAGACAATTTGTCAGTTCATTACTTGCTCTTCATTCGCCTTCTTGCATTTGTTAAAAAAACAACTGTGAGCTCATTTACAAAGTAGCAATAACGTCAATCTTTCCATCACTTATGGGTCAGTTTGGGTTTTTTAATCCGCTTGTCTTTCTCCAGCTGATCCTCCTGTTCTTTCATCCATTCCAATGTGAAGAAATTATTAAATATTGAAGAAAACATTGTCTTCGCTGCATCACTGTTTAGTATGATGACTGTTTGTCCACAGGTTTTGTTATCTCTTTTGCGCTAGAACTTAAAAAGAGAAAGAAGGTCCAGGAATGAAAGAATCACACGTAATACTCCTTGTTTTTCTTGCTCTTACTGACACTGGCGTCGTCCAGTGGTTTCTCCTTCACGATGGATCCGTTGGACTGGGCTGAGTTGCAGATGTAGTTGCGGCTCTCGTCCACATGGTACGACCCCTCGTCGCGGTTGCGGTATTTGAACATGGCGTAGAGGAGGATGAGGATGCAGAGAGCGGCGGCGACGACGATGCCCACCACCATCCCTGTGGTGCTGCTGTTCTCGTGGAAAACCTCGGACGGACCCGGATAGCTCTTCAACACCGGCTCTGTGGGGTTAGCTGGAGAAACACACACAATATCAGCAATAACCCAATTACCTACAGCCATTTTTGGAAAGGAAATGAGCAAACTCTTCCTTTTCCCAATGACTCAAATTCCATATTTGTTTAGCAGTGGAAGTCTCGTAATATCTTCACGTTTGCAGACTCAAAGTCAAGCTCGCTCGAACTAACCCTCACTTCCCAACATTAATATTGTCTACAAAAGCGCTTTTGGAGGTTGGCATCAACACAAAATCAGTGTGCACTGCTCCTATAACTATCCTATAACCCTTCCAGCCCTTCTGTTCCCATTTTGGGGCTCTAATCGTTGGCTTGCTGGTTGTAGTTCTGGGACTGGGAAGTCTGCTGGGTTTTAATAAAGTGTGCGTTTGGGCCCTCAATAAACGAACCTGACACATTTTGGCTTCCTTTGGCTTTGGATTGGCTTCCTTTTTCATAATAAAGCCTCCTTCACTTTTCCCAGTCTTGTGAAAATTACTTTCTTTCCAATTATTGACTTTTGTGATGTTATTTATAGAACTGCTTCAAATCCTCTCCTTAGGAAACTGGACGTCGTATATCATAATGCCATCCGCTTTGTCACCAATGCTCCATATAACACCCACCATTGCAACCTCTACAATTTAATCGGCTGGCCTTCACTACATACCCGGCCACAAAAACATTGGTATCATCTCATTTACAAATGTTTACTGTGTAACACTCCACCTTATCTAAGATCATTAATTTCCAGAGCAATCCCCTCTAGTTCAAGCAGGTATATCACTGATGGCTACTAAAGCTCATACTTTTTTAGCCGCCTCTCCTTCCAGTTTTCTGCTGCTAATGATTGGAATACACTTCAAAAATCTTTGAAGCTTGAATCCATTGTCCCGTTAACCACTTTTAAATTATTGTTAGCAAATTATTATCTGACCATTGCGCATGCTAACCCGATTCACTTTTTTTGCATTATTTGTACAAAATTGTAAATATCTGATCTGCATATTACATATTAATTTTCTATGTTTACTGTGTACTTCTTTGTCTTGTAATTACATGTGTAACTTATGTCTTTTGTACCTCAACGCTTTTTATCTTGGCCAGGTCGCATTGTAAATGAGAAAGTGTTCTCAATGTGCTCACCTGTTTAAATAAAGATTAAATGAAATGTCACAAATCTTGCTGGCCTTTATTACAAAAAGAATAGCACAAAACTACGTCAAAAAAGGAATGAATTCGGAAGAAAAAGAGTGTGTTAGAATGACCCAGTTAGAGACCAGACCAATCAAAACATGTTGAATGGCTTGAAACAGGCTTACACTGGAGATTTATTGAAAAATGTACCAATGAAGTTGACAGACTTATTAAAAAAGACTGGCTGTTATGATTCCAGGTATTAGTTGAGGGGTGTGCAATCAGGCTAGCTTTATTTTTTCCCCTTGAATTTAGTTTGTTTCAATTGGAAATTAAATCAGGGTTTAAAAAACCTGAAAATTCAGGACAAATATGTCCTTTCAAATATGAATGGCTGCTGCTCTTCAAGCTCACGGTTTGTCCCTCAGGTCCTCTATACAGCCGGTGTTAAGATGTGTTTCGGTCGATCGGATCACAAGTAGACGAGGGAGACACATTCCCGTTACACCTGTGTTTTACTGTCTCTTTTGTCCACTTTAAACCACTGATTTCTTCGAGGCGAGGGTCTATGGGCGGGTAAATGGTAAATGGGATTGTTCAGATCTTTCGATCTAATGGACAAAATAAGCTCATGCAATTTACAAATGAACACGACCGGAGACGACGGAAACACAGAGAGAATCAGCTTTGGTTTCTGCTCTGACAGACACCAGACCAGCCGAACGCTGCGAGTGTGTGTTAGACATCAGGAATGGTGAGAGAACATTGTGTTTGGTACATTTTTCCTCTTTAAACCAAACTTGTGTCTCCAGCCCATAATGTTCAGGCATTAGGCCAGTAGACAGTCTTCTGTGGCAGTTTGAATGCTTTCGACCACATGAGCATTTACACACAAACGCAATACAGTCTAATGCATTTTACACTATCTCTGGAAGTGGATAAAAGTGGACAAGCTAAAAAATGTTTAGATCCCGTTTACACCAGTATTTAACGTCGTCCACTTGTGATCCGATCGACTAAAATGCTTCGTAATTCTAGGTGGAAACGGGGGAAACCAATTTGTTACAAAAAACAATCACATGAAACTCCACTAAATATGCCTATTACCACTGGATGATACAGAATATAAACCACCAGAAAAATACCAAATACAGATTTATGGGAACATTATTGCTGTGTCTGTATGAAGGAACTTCAGGGGAAAGTTCTTTAATGAAATGTGGCAAATTGACTAAATAAAGCTAAATAAAAGTTTTACTGAACAGCTTGTGCTCTGTACCTGAATCTCTACAGTCTCAATTAGATCTCATACTTCATTACAGCTTACAAATAACTCACTTGACCTTGTGTAAAACAGCTCAACATGTTCTCAGGGACAACTACACTAAAACTACTGAGGTGAACGTGCAGATTGACACAAGCAGCATTTCCATTACAGATTCGCTCAAAACTTTTGTGATATTTTCTAAATGTCGATTGCGGAATGAAGACGTTTCCATTAACCGATTTTATGCGACTGAAATGTAATTTTTCTTCTCATGATAGTCATTCCAATAATCATGGCAACGGATGTCAGTAGGTTTATGTATATTTCAGCCGCTGCACTAGCTATTATTATTAAAGGAAAGAGACGTGTGTGTGTTATTAAACATTAACGTCAAGGAAAGACTCTTACACTGAGAGTGGCTCGTATGATGGTTCTGGGAGATTCTCCTCATTTCTGCTTCCAGATCTTGATAAATTGTGGCGTTTCTTTGTTGTTTACCTGTAATACTTTTGTCTTTTAAGAGTTTAATAAAGAACCTTTAATTTTTTAATAATTAATTAATTGTTTGATTGTAAAAATGTTTAATAATTTGAACATTTAATGTCCAATCACACCGCATCATCTATGTCAGGTGACTGTAACTGCGCAAAAACTGTTTCCAGTGCAGGTTTTTATATTCCTGTTTTGAATTGCCTGAAAAACCTCCTCATGCGAGCGTAAAAACTTTTTTGCGATATATAGGAGTTTTTGGGAAATTGACGTGTTTCCATTGGGCGTATTTTCAATTCGCAATTTCAATTTGCGCAATTTGAAGGGTAATGGAAGTGCGGTCAGAAAGAAGCGTAATAATAAAGCGAAGACTAACCTAACCCACCTGAGCTCGGCTCGCACGGGTCGATGTCCTCGTCGTCGCTCGGGCACTCGGCAGACGCCACCAACAGATCATCAGCAGTCTGGGTAACATTGTTAAAGGAAAGAGAGGCTGGATTAAAAGCATTTACAACAAATCATTCCCTCAGTGCCAGATCTAACACGACATTACACACGAAACCGGTTGTGAACCTCAGATGACATCACTGAACCTGAGATGCACTAAGACTTTGTGTCTAGTTTTGAAGGAACAACAACGGCCGCTCGTTCACTGACCATAACTGGCAGAAAGAAGCAAACACTTCATGGCTTATTACAAAACATAAATCACAAGCCACTGCAAAATCAGCCTGGTCCATGTCAAAAGATGAAATGTTGCCGTGCATATTAGTGTTTTTATTTATTAATTTCTCCAGAGTTAAAGAGCTCAATAATTTGTACACATTATTTTACATGCAATAACAGTCTTCTCCATTCTAATAGTTTTTCTGTCAGGACCACTATCGTCAAATACGATTCACAATTAGCATACAGTTAGGATTGGCGGTACGGCTCTGCTCTGGGCAAGAACTCCCTGCGCATCCAGTCAGTCTAGCATGGATAAGAGCAGCGTTAGAGTAAACAGAACAGAACCAACATGAATCTATTGCAGATATCATTAGTTCAAGATTTTAAAGTTCACCATAATTCGAGAATTTATTCTGATTCGAGGGGAATCATAAAGCCAGATCCTGACTGAGGCAGGTGGAGCTGGGGAGGGAGGAGGGTAATCAGCTGATAAAACTGAAGGAGATTATATATACATACAGTGATAGGCGTCGTATTCCTATAGGCATAGACCTTATGCGCCAAAGAAACGAGGGCGCCGCCATCTTTAGAATATTGTCTTTGATCTTCCGTGTTTGCGGTCGCTCTGTATATCTCTATGGCATCGCTGTCCAGGAGTAATAAGCTGGTGAAGTTGATTTACTTATTGTAAATGTATGAGCATTGTAATGTTTATTATAACCATTGTAAAGCATATGTCTCAACAAATTGACCTTGGACATTTTTTAAACGAGCCATTCATTCATAACTACACAAGATTGCCGTGAAAATACAGACCGGAAGTCAAAAGACAACGAGCTCAGCGCTGGAAAGGGGCGTGGCTACATAAGGTCTATAGGATCAGCTGAGAGTCACTGATGATGCGAGCTTGACTAACGTGACCTGCCAGAACTGACGCTACGCTTGACTTGAGCCTAAATTTGACATTTGTTTTGTTTTAGAATGAACGGATCATGAAAGCCCAAAGGAAATCTAGTCTGAGAATCCTTTCCTCTTCGGCAAACGACACATAAGGCCAGAGAAAACACAGTTTAAGACGGCTGCCTTGAGGGCTTTCAACTGTGCAAACTCATCAAGGCTAACAGTTAACATCTTTATTCTGTATATATGCTTTGGTTAGTTTAGTTGTATGTACCCTTCGTTGCATTTATTAAAAAATCACCACAATTTTTGAGAATTCCGCAACAAATTCAGTCATTTTGGGCTGCAAAAATCTGACAAAAGTCCTGTGAAATCCTCATGGGACTGTAGAACATACAGGTGAACTCGAAAAATTTGAATATTGTGCACAAGTTCAGCAATTCAACTTAAAAGGTGAAACTAATATATTATATAGACTCATTACATGCAAAGTGAGATATTTCAAGCCTTTATGTGTTATAATTTTGATGGCTTACAGTTTATGAAAACCTTTTCACAATATTCTAATTTTTAACTCCTTTGAATACCCCTTTGCCCTAATCATTAAAATTATAACAAATAAAGGCTTAAAAGGTGAAACTAATATATTATATAGACTCATTACATGCAAAGTGAGATATTTTATTAGTTTCACCTTTTAAGTTGAATAGCTTGTTTGCATATGACATCACTGCGTTGCCATGGCCGAAATGCAGATGGAGGGCAGGAAGTGATGTGCTAGATTTAGGAAGCACTATAAACAACTCAAAATGCCTGTTTTGCGTGGTTTATGTTTGCTTAAATCGATCAAAACACGAGGAGTTTTTATCGTGTACCAAAAGTTGTTGTTCATAAGGTGGAAAAATGCAAGAAATTGACAGAAAAACACGGAAAAAATGTAAAATCCATTAGGGGCAGGACCCAAAAGGGAGCAAATGTCCATAGACTCCATGTTAAAATGTCCATTTTCACAGCATAAATTACGGTGGCCCATTGTAAATCGACATAAAATATACTTCAAAATCACCTACATTAAGCGTATTTATACTCGAGAATGCTTTGACGCGATACCACAGCGCATGATCCCTAAGGGAACGTCTGGCAGTTCCAGGTTAAAACGTATAATTTATTATAATATAATTTGATGAATAAAAATAAAAAACATTTGGTGAATTGCAGAATTACAGGAAGGCATTGGCACAATTTCACCAGTAATAAAGTCAGTCAGGTCACTGGGAAATTAACACAAACTTTGGGACATTACAGTAGGCCTAATGTTTCTATAAAAAAACTAATTGTGTACTGTGCATGCAGGGAGCTATTGGCACAATTTCACCTGTTTTTAGTCAGTCTGGTTAATAGGAACTACAACCTTTGAAACCTGATAAAAGAGAAAAAAACTTTTACAGAAATTTCCTAAAAATATATTTGTTTACAGTAGGCTTTATGAAGGGAGGTTTTGAATAATATTTTTGAATAATAAAGTTATTTTAATTACTTTATTTCATTGTGTTGTACATTTTCCATTGTGTTATGGCTTCATTTAGTTGTGTTGACAATTTCCGATGTGTTGTGGCTTTATTTCGTTGTGTTGTACAATTTCCGTTGTGTTGTGGCTTTATTTCGTTGTGTTGTACAATTTCCGATGTGTTATGGCTTTATTTCGTTGTGTTGTACAATTTCCGTTGTGTTGTGGCTTTATTTCGTTGTGTTGTACATTTTCCGATGTGTTATGGCTTTATTTCGTTGTGTTGTACATTTTCCGTTGTGTTATGGCTTTATTTCGTTGTGTTGTACATTTTCCATTGTGTTATGGCTTCATTTAGTTGTGTTGACAATTTCCGATGTGTTGTGGCTTTATTTCGTTGTGTTGTACAATTTCCGATGTGTTATGGCTTTATTTCGTTGTGTTGTACAATTTCCGTTGTGTTGTGGCTTTATTTCGTTGTGTTGTACATTTTCCGATGTGTTATGGCTTCATTTCGTTGTGTTGTACAATTTCCGTTGTGTTGTGGCTTTATTTCGTTGTGTTGTACATTTTCCGATGTGTTATGGCTTTATTTCGTTGTGTTGTACATTTTCCGTTGTGTTATGGCTTTATTTCGTTGTGTTGTACATTTTCCGTTGTGTTATGGCTTCATTTAGTTGTGTTGTACATTTTCCGTTGTGTTATGGCTTCATTTCGTTGTGTTGTACATTTTCCGTTGTGTTATGGCTTCATTTCGTTGTGTTGTACATTTTCCGATGTGTTATGGCTTTATTTCGTTGTGTTGTACATTTTCCGTTGTGTTATGGCTTCATTTAGTTGTGTTGTACATTTTCCGTTGTGTTATGGCTTCATTTAGTTGTGTTGTACATTTTCCGTTGTGTTATGGCTTCATTTCGTTGTGTTGTACATTTTCCGATGTGTTATGGCTTTATTTCGTTGTGTTGTACATTTTCCGTTGTGTTATGGCTTCATTTCGTTGTGTTGTACATTTTCCGATGTGTTATGGCTTTATTTCGTTGTGTTGTACATTTTCCGTTGTGTTATGGCTTCATTTCATTGTGTTGTACATTTTCCATTGTGTTATGGCTTCATTTAGTTGTGTTGACAATTTCCGATGTGTTGTGGCTTTATTTCGTTGTGTTGTACATTTTCCGATGTGTTGTGGCTTTATTTCGTTGTGTTGTACATTTTCCGATGTGTTATGGCTTTATTTCGTTGTGTTGTACATTTTCCGTTGTGTTATGGCTTTATTTCGTTGTGTTGTACATTTTCCGATGTGTTGTGGCTTTATTTAGTTGTGTTGTACAATTTCCGTTGTGTTGTGGCTTTATTTCGTTGTGTTGTACATTTTCCGTTGTGTTATGGCTTTATTTCGTTGTGTTGTACATTTTCCGATGTGTTATGGCTTTATTTCGTTGTGTTGTACATTTTCCGTTGTGTTGTGGCTTTATTTAGTTGTGTTGTACAATTTCCGTTGTGTTGTGGCTTTATTTCGTTGTGTTGTACATTTTCCGTTGTGTTATGGCTTTATTTCGTTGTGTTGTACAATTTTCCGATGTGTTATGGCTTTATTTCGTTGTGTTGTACAATTTCCGTTGTGTTGTGGCTTTATTTCGTTGTGTTGTACATTTTCCGATGTGTTATGGCTTTATTTCGTTGTGTTGTACATTTTCCGTTGTGTTATGGCTTTATTTCGTTGTGTTGTACATTTTCCGATGTGTTATGGCTTTATTTCGTTGTGTTGTACATTTTCCGTTGTGTTGTGGCTTTATTTCGTTGTGTTGTACATTTTCCGATGTGTTATGGCTTCATTTCGTTGTGTTGTACAATTTCCGTTGTGTTGTGGCTTTATTTCGTTGTGTTGTACATTTTCCGATGTGTTATGGCTTTATTTCGTTGTGTTGTACATTTTCCGTTGTGTTATGGCTTTATTTCGTTGTGTTGTACATTTTCCGTTGTGTTATGGCTTCATTTAGTTGTGTTGTACATTTTCCGTTGTGTTATGGCTTCATTTCGTTGTGTTGTACATTTTCCGTTGTGTTATGGCTTCATTTCGTTGTGTTGTACATTTTCCGATGTGTTATGGCTTTATTTCGTTGTGTTGTACATTTTCCGTTGTGTTATGGCTTCATTTAGTTGTGTTGTACATTTTCCGTTGTGTTATGGCTTCATTTAGTTGTGTTGTACATTTTCCGTTGTGTTATGGCTTCATTTCGTTGTGTTGTACATTTTCCGATGTGTTATGGCTTTATTTCGTTGTGTTGTACATTTTCCGTTGTGTTATGGCTTCATTTCGTTGTGTTGTACATTTTCCGATGTGTTATGGCTTTATTTCGTTGTGTTGTACATTTTCCGTTGTGTTATGGCTTCATTTCATTGTGTTGTACATTTTCCATTGTGTTATGGCTTCATTTAGTTGTGTTGACAATTTCCGATGTGTTGTGGCTTTATTTCGTTGTGTTGTACATTTTCCGATGTGTTATGGCTTTATTTCGTTGTGTTGTACATTTTCCGTTGTGTTATGGCTTTATTTCGTTGTGTTGTACATTTTCCGATGTGTTGTGGCTTTATTTAGTTGTGTTGTACAATTTCCGTTGTGTTGTGGCTTTATTTCGTTGTGTTGTACATTTTCCGTTGTGTTATGGCTTTATTTCGTTGTGTTGTACATTTTCCGATGTGTTATGGCTTTATTTCGTTGTGTTGTACATTTTCCGTTGTGTTGTGGCTTTATTTAGTTGTGTTGTACAATTTCCGTTGTGTTGTGGCTTTATTTCGTTGTGTTGTACATTTTCCGTTGTGTTATGGCTTTATTTCGTTGTGTTGTACATTTTCCGTTGTGTTATGGCTTCATTTCGTTGGGTTGTACATTTTCCGTTGTGTTATGGCTTTATTTCGTTGTGTTGTACATTTTCCGTTGTGTTATGGCTTCATTTCGTTATGTTGTACATTTTCCGTTGTGTTATGGCTTCATTTCGTTATGTTTGTACATTTTCCGTTGTGTTGTGGCTTTATTTCGTTGTGTTGTACATTTTCCGTTGTGTTGTGGCTTTATTTAGTTGTGTTGTGAATTTATGTTAGCTTTTTAAATTTCGTTGTCTTATGCACTACTGGGCCACTGTAATAAATTCATGTTTTTACAGGTTGGTCTCATGGACTTTTATTGTATTTTTCGATAGGTTCCGAGTGCCTGACAACTGTGAGGGGGGTGAATTTTTTTCTAACTCGTTAGTTTAGATCGTATTTAGATATAAAATGTATGACAAATAAGGGCGTGGTTAGCTTTGATTGACAGCTGATAACGGGCTGCGCCGAGTGGAATTCCTGAAATGTGACGTCTCGGTCATGATCTGACCCAACACATCACACCACCTCTGTATCCTTTCTGAAAAGATTTTCTAAGATGGCGCCACCCATACGCCCCATAAACGGCCTCAAAACCGTTCTTCAGAAAGTCTATGTGTGACATCACAGACGCTTTGTCCATATTTTTTACAGTGTATGTGTGTGACTGGCGAGGACAGGTGAGTGTTTTCTGACCTGTGGGGGTTCTCCTGCTGTGGTGTGTGTGGTCTGCCGGCTGGAGGAGGAGGTGGAGGTGGTGATCTCCGTCACTGAGGTCGAGGTCTCAGAGCGAGGAACCGTGGCACTGGACTGGGGAGTAATAGAGGAAGATTGAGACTCCCCAAACAGCCTCACGCTGCCTTCCATCCGGATGTTGGGATCTCCTTCCACAGCCATGGCAAAAACCTTCAAGCCATTGTAATAGAAACCAGACATCTGTCCCTGGAAGGAGCGGCTGTGGTCTCGTTCCCAGCCGCCGATGTGGATGGTCATCTGGCTGTTGAAGATGGTGAGCTGGCGGCCTGTGGGAGAACACAGTTACTGCGATACAACCCAACTGCGCATCGGAGAGACGAACAATGGAGTGAGGAGAATAATCACGCCTGAGGAAGAGCTGGATTATTCAGGTATTGGCCAATGCAAATGCCCGACAATTAATCATCGCCGTCATGGAGGGATGCTTATGAAAACAGGCAGAAAACAACAGAAAAAACATTGGCAATACATTTAAGCAGTGGTACTTTGCTAAAAGGCCTCTTTAAAAAATATCATCTGTGAACAGTTGGTTTAGTTTAAAGCCTAGTATTATACATATTCAGCTCTCAGAAATCCTAGAGGAAAAGAGGGGAAAGATTATTAAATGGCTTCTGTCAGATGAAAATATATATTCATCATGGCAGATAACTGTATATCTGAAGGCTTGTTAACCTTATACTCGTATAAAGGACTGCTTTTAATGTTGTGTAGGTGTGTGTACAACTGAACAATAACAGATATGCCTTTTAGCAAGAGGAGTTGGGTTGGATGCAAAGGTATGGTCATGAAACAAAAGAAAACTGAAGAATAATTCAATTAAAATCAACACGGAAAAACAACAACAGTGGCACATTTAATATACAAGATCAAATGATTATACATGCACATCAAAATTATTTTATTTCAATGGATATTTAGTCATTTTTTTAACTGCATGTAACATTTTGTTAAAGGGACTCGTGCTAATTTATATTGTATAGTTATTATCTATTTATTATAATATTACGTTTATCTAATTATTCATCATAAATGTGTACACATATAAACACGCTACAATTAAAAAATAGTTATAAAATCAGAGTTATTGTTTTAATTTGGACCTTTTGATTTGATCATTTAAAAGTTTAATTTACATTACTCTTTAATATATCAAGCTTATTCAAACGTACATCTACAGTCCCTTTAACCGAAAGTTATGACATAAACTAGTTAATACAGATTACTACAGAGTCCAATAATTACAAACTGCATTTATCTATTTAAATTGCTTTCATTTATTGTTTAAATGGTTTATTTTACATTCAACATACTACTTATTAAAAATTATTCTAAGTTTTATCAGTGTTTTTACCTTTGTCGAGTAGCCATTCTTCAACTACTCGACTGAGTCGAAATGGGAATCGCAGTCTAGCGATCGCCAGCCGTTCGCTATCAATGCTTCCTTTAAAGTTTAAAGAGACATTTCATTGGTTACAATCCAAGATCATGGGTCATTAAAACTGATTATTCGAGCTGTTCAAATACAAAGATTTTAAATCTTAATTTGTAAGTTGAGATATTATATTTTACACTCAATTTTAGTTTATATAAACAGTTGACCGCATATGTTTGTTTTTAACCCCATGCAGAATTTATACAAACATTAGAAATATACAATAAGATTTTAGTATTTTATTTAGTATTGCCCTTCAGAAGCTGCATAAGATATTTTTATGTTTTCTAAAAGACAAACGTACAGCTGTTTGCAAACGTTTACATTCCCTTGGCTCCTAATATAACATGATGGTAATACACCCATGATCTCCACCAGAGGGCGCTCCTCCTGTCTCCTTTGCCTTCCCATCATGAACTACATTTCCCATAATCCATTGCCTGGACTCATTATGAGCCGCGTTTCCATTACCTTTCAAATTGCACAAATTAAAATTGCGAATTGAAAATATGCCCAATGGAAACACGGCAATTTCTCAAAAATTCCCATATATCGCAAAAAAGTTTTTCCGCTCGCATGAGGAGGTTTTACAGGTCACCTGACGTATGCAAAAGTCGATAATTCTTTAAAGAAGAATAAGGGTCTTTCCTTGCCATTAATGCTTGGATAATACACATACGTCTCCTCGATTAATAATAATGGCTAATAGTGGCTGGGAAATACATAAACTTATCGACATCCTTTGCCATGATTTTTAGAATGACATCACGAGAGGAAAAGTTAAGCTTTAGTCGCATAACATCGCTTATGTCACGTTTTGATGTGTTTGAGTTCTGTTTTGTATCTTGGTTTCCCCTGTCTTTGTGGTTTTTGGTTTAGTCCTGTTAAGTTTTCCCGCTCCTCGTTAGTGTTCAGTTTTCTCACCTGTGTTCTGTTAATTATCTCATTTGGTTCAGTGTATTTAAGCCCTGTGTTTTCCCTGAGTGTTTGTCGATCGTCGTCCATGTGTGGTTGTGTGTGTCTGATTTCCTGGAGTTTTGTTCCCGTTTAAGTTTGGAAAGTTTTCAGTTTGTTATTAAAACATTTATATTGAAGCTTTCGTGTCCTCGTCTTCAGCACCTGCACAAACCCTGACAGAACGATCGACCTTAACAAAAAGAAAAAAAGGGATGAACTACGAACTTTGTGTCCCACAAGATGGCCGGTCTCTGGAGGAATATGCGGAGATATATCTCCATCTTCTCCGGGACTTTAATTGGGACGAGGAGTCCCTTACGCACGAGTTTTGGAGTGGGATGGATGATACCCTCGCTCAGATACTGTTATTGGGAGATCTCCACCTCCCTTTAGTTAAGTTTATTGCCCGTGCGCTGTGGGTGTGTGGTTCCTCACTCACCGTGGGAGACATCCAGCCCGATCTCCACGGCCAGCCAGAGCAAGAGCCCATCACCTGCACGCCAACGCCTGAGCCCATCACCTGCACGCTCCCACCAGAGCCCATTGTCTGCCCACCAGAGCCTGCACACCGCATCAGCCCTGCCGCCAGATCGGTCCCTGGACTTCCCCGGCTGATATCCGGTATGACTGATCCCCCACTGATATCGGTGCGACTGGCCCAAAAGAAGGCGGCCGAGGCTGGGGTTCAAGTCAGCCACATCCAGCCAGAGCCTGAGCCCGTCGCCTGCCCGCCAGAGCCTGAGCCTGTCACCTGCCCGCCAGAGCCTGATCCCAGCCCCGAGTTTCCTGATATGCTGGTCCCGTCCAGCCCCGAGTTTCCTGATATGCTGGTCCCGTCCAGCCCCGAGTTTCCTGATATGCTGGTCCAATCCAGCACGGAGCCCATTGACCCAGCGCCAGAGCCAGAGCCCGTTGACCCAGAGCCAGAGCCCGTTGACCCAGCGCCAGAGCCAGAGCCCGTTGACCCAGAGCCAGAGCCCGTTGACCCAGAGCCAGAGCCCGTTGACCCAGAGCCAGAGCCCGTTGACCCAGAGCCAGAGCCAGAGCCAGAGCCCGTTGACCCAGAGCCAGAGCCAGAGCCAGAGCCCGTTGACCCAGCGCCAGAGCCAGAGCCCATTGACCCAGCGCCAGAGCCAGAGCCCGTTGACCCAGCGTCAGAGCCAGAGCCCGTTGACCCAGCGCCAGACCCAGAGCCCGTTGACCCAGACCCAGAGCCCGTTGACCCAGAACCCGTTGACCCAACGCCCGTTGATGTCAAGTCAGTTCCCGATCATGAGCCTGTCCTCCCCAAGAAAATTTTGGGGGGGCGCCATACGCCTTCGCCGGGGCCGGCCAAAGATCCACGGAGGCCGGCCAAAGATCCACGGAGGCCCGAAAAAATAACACCGCCATGGCCACCCGAAAGGTCCTCACCGCCATGGCCACCCGAAGGGTCCTCACCGCCATGGCCACCCGAAGGGTCCTCACCGCCATGGCCACCCGAAGGGTCTGCACCGCCATGGCCACCTGAAGGGTCTGCACCGCCATGGCCACCTGAAGGGTCTGCACCGCCATGGCCACCTGAAGGGTCTGCACCGCCATGGCCACCTGAAGGGTCTGCACCGCCATGGCCACCTGAAGGGTCTGCACCGCCATGGCCACCTGAAGGGTCTTCACCGCCGGGGCCACCTGAAGAGCCTGCACCGCCTTGGACGCCCGAGGGTCCCACAGCTCCGCCCTGGACGCCCGAGGGTCTCACAGCTCCGCCCTGGACGCCCGAGAGTCTCACAGCACCGTCATGGCCACGCCCACAGCCTGCACCGTCGTGGCCACGCCCACAGCCTGCACCATCGTGGCCACGCCCACAGCCTGCACCGCCGTGGCCACACCCACAGCCTGCTCCGCCCTGGAGGCTTCCTGGACCTGCACCATGCCCTCGTCAGCCTCCAGGGCGCCCACCCTCCCACCCCTTTGGATGTTATACGGCGCGAGGACGCGCCTTCGGGGAGGGGGGAGGTACTGTCACGTTTTGATGTGTTTGAGTTCTGTTTTGTATCTTGGTTTCCCCTGTCTTTGTGGTTTTTGGTTTAGTCCTGTTAAGTTTTCCCGCTCCTCGTTAGTGTTCAGTTTTCTCACCTGTGTTCTGTTAATTATCTCATTTGGTTCAGTGTATTTAAGCCCTGTGTTTTCCCTGAGTGTTTGTCGATCGTCGTCCATGTGTGGTTGTGTGTGTCTGATTTCCTGGAGTTTTGTTCCCGTTTAAGTTTGGAAAGTTTTCAGTTTGTTATTAAAACATTTATATTGAAGCTTTCGTGTCCTCGTCTTCAGCACCTGCACAAACCCTGACAGCTTAATGGAAACACTGTCCTTTCGCAATAGTTTTTTATCGACATTAAAGGGGCGGTTCAGGATTTTGGACATCGGACCTCATTTCACAAATTTTCACAAATTTTCATTCTGTCCTTCCAGTTGCATAGTTGGCCGGTGCTAGGCTAGCGCGAGTCAGCGGTATCTGCTAGCCTGATATTAAACACAGTTTTACCCACTCCACAGTTCACCAAAAGCACATACATTATAACGCCAGACTATCGATGTAAATGTGTGTTGAGAGAATAATGTTAGAAATCAAACTACTCCTGCATTTCAATGATCGCGTTACATTTACAGGAACTAGTTTCTCAGCAGCGGCGGAAGTTTACTTCGCTCCGGTTAGTAGCGCTGCGCTGAAGTAAACACAGAACAGGAGCGCACTACAGTCGGGACGGCTAGCACTAGCAGTAGCCTTGAACAACCATATTGAAACATTCGATTGTAAACGAAGGAATTGGCAACATGGTGATTCGGTGTGCATTTCAAAATTGTAAAAATAAACCAAATAGATGGTCACCAAAAAGTCTGGCTCTCTCGGTTGCCTAGATAACTTAATATCCCTCCGCCGCTGCTGTAGACTGTGCTAATAAACACAGGAACAAAGTATAACTATTGCAATGCGATGAAGTTTGATTTCTAACATTATTCTCTCAACACACATTTACATTGATAGTCTGGCGTTATAATGTATGTGCTTTTGGTGAACTGTGGAGTGGGTAAAACTGTGTTTAATATCAGGCTAGCAGATACCATTGACTCGCGCTAGCCTAGCACGGTGAGAACTATGCAACTGGAAGGACTGGATGAAGATTTGTGAAAGCTGTCTCCACTGATAAATAACACACAGACTCACTTGGAAATTAGGTCTGATGTCCAAAATCCTGAACCAGCCCCTTTAAGAAAATATCACAAAAGTTTTGCGCAAAGTAATGGAAACTCGTTTATTCCAGCTGTGTGTGATTAACTCGTTTGTGCTCACTCACTCATTGTGAAGTCTTGTGTGTGTTCTGAACTGGTTCCTGTATTATGGTCTCGCTCTTCTGTCTGATTCCCTGGATTTCCCTGTTTGCCTGTGTCTTGGACTCCTGATTCATGATCGTCTTTTTCCAGGTTTGGTAGTTCCCCGTCATGTTTAATGTTTAATTAGTCTCTCCAGGTGTTTTAGATTAGCCACGCCCGCTTGTTATCTTGTTTATCTTGGTTTGCTGTGTATTTAAGCCCTGTCTTGTTCTTGTTCTTAAGTTGTATGCTGGCTGTCCTGTTCCTGAGTCCTGTTACGGACTCTGAGTTTATTTAATAAAACACAGCTGCGCGTGGATCTGCTTCTGCATCGTCACAGAACTGCAGTGATTCTCTATAAGCTTCACACAATCATCTTCCCACAGCATTCGCTACTGTCAATGTAACAATGCAATTTACATGAAAAAGTTAGTTCAGGCAAGAATTAAAAAAACTAAGTAAATTCTACATTAGTACTCAATTTAAGCGTGTAGAAATGAAAGCATAAATATCAACGTTATATAATTAAGTAAAATTACTCAACTTTTCAGATATTGGGGTTCCCATCATGCACTGGGCCTTGAATAATTAATGAGGTTGATTTTTCACTGTTTTCTAGCTGTATTTACACTGTTTTATCATTGCTTTTGTTGTTAGGATTAGTAACTTGCCATTTTGTGACATTTGGAGTTCGTTTTCTACTCAAAATTACACCTTTATACACAAAAACGATCCATCAAATGTTACCGTCATTGTGTATTGTCTACCAAGTATTGAGCTCTCTGAGTTCACAAAAATAGTAACTTTTTAAATAAAAATATGGTGTCTCACATCACATCTATTGTATTAATTATTTAGATGTTTCTAAGAAAAGCATACGTAGAAAGTGTGTGGTTTAATTCAATGTTATATCGTTGTTGGAGTGAAATGTATTGCAAAGACTAAATAGATATTCCTCAACCTTTTACAAGCCAAGTTAAAATTACTTATTTTCTGTTACTTTCACTTAACTTAATTAAGTAGAGTTTACTTAATTCCATGTGTGAAATTTACTTGAAATATTCATGCAAAAACTTGCCAAAGACAAATTAAGTAAATTTTACTTATTATTTTTTTCAGTGTATGCGATATAGACAACCTCCATATTGCTGATATGCTTAGGACTGATGTCTATGACCCAAAATACAGTGATGTTATAAATATTGTGTAAATATAATGCAAGTGTCGCATCTTGGTGCATTAATATAGAATTAAACTGTGCAGTCATGAATGTGTATATGGGCTATAGTGGCGTATAATGTGAACAGTAAAGTATTGATATTTAAACATGAGTTAAAGCAGAATTATTGAGAAATAATACTAGTCAAGTAGATTAATAAGTATTTTTAAATAGGTTACTTTAGTACACCAACAATGCTGCTCAGTGGTTGCATTAAAGCATTTACACAACAATTACAAATGTTATTAAAATATATCTTAAGCTAAATTTAAAAAATGGTTCTACATTAATATTAAAATATAAATAATGAATACATATTCATTTATGCTAGGATCACTTTATTTCTAACTTGTGTTCAGGGATATTATTCTAGGTCTTTATGACAATTTAATGCTGGCTTTAATTTTAATTTGGAATTTTAATAAACAGTTATTTACTAAAATGATGGCAACGTGTTGTTGACAATTCAAGAGAACAAAAAGTAAGAGGTGACAATAGCTTTTCATTTTTTAAGTGATTATTTAGACATATCTTGTTAGCACAAAAGCCATCTGTATTGTATAACGACCCATACAATGTCCTTAATATTCACATAACATTTCCTGAATACGTATTGAACTTTTACTGAACCTAAATGACTGTGTAAAGGCAAACTTTGTTTGAAATTCCTAATTAAAACTTAACTCAAAATGTCTTGCTAAAGAAACGCACAAGTTGTGTGACACAAAAATACCGCTGACACAATATGATTAGAAACAAACAGAAAACACTTCATCTCATAATGTGGGTGTTGTCTGTATGTGTGGGACTGATTATGTCCATCTTTACATATAATTATGAGCAACGTTAAAGTTAGTTGAATGACAATTCTCTAGTATAAATGAATCCAACACCTCTAAACAGTCCTGTTGTCAACACTTTTAGCTTGTAAAGGGTTTGTTCACCCACAAATGTTATTTCTGTCATTAATTGCTCACCCTCATGTTGTTCCAAACCTGTAAGAAATGATGTTTTTGATGAAATCTGAGAGCTTTCTGTCCCTACATAGACAGCAAAGTCCATATACCCAACAAATTTAAATTTATCTATGTTTTCTTTTGCAGTCTGAATGATATTTCTTTTTTTTTCTCCTTAAATATTGTTGGATTTATGTTATGTGAAGTACAGTAGTCAACGTATGTTGTGTTTACTTGTGCTATATAAAGAAAGAAAGAAGAAAGAAAGAAAGAAAGAAAGAAAGAAAGAAAAAGAAAGAAGAAGAGAAAGAAAGAAAGAAAAGAAAGAAAGAAAGAAGGTTTTCGCGCACAAAAAGTATTCTCGTCGCTTCATAACATTAGGGTTGAGCCACTGGAGTCACATGGACTATTTTAACGATGTCTTCACTACCTTTCTTGACCTTGAAAGTTGCAATGATGTTGCTGTCTATTGAGGGATCAGAAAGCTCTCAGATTTCATCAAAAATATCTTAATTTGTGTTCCGAAATTAAACGAAGGTCTAACGGGTTTGGAACGACATGAGGGAGAGTAATTAATGACCGAATTTACATTTTGGGGTGAACTATCCCTTTAAATGGCCAAAATGACCTAGTGAGCATTAACCCAATGAACTAACAGGTGTAAAAGAGCCTAATTCTGATTTCATGTTCAGAATTCGCTGGAATTGAATGCAAACACAAACTCCAGGTCCTCCAGTGGGCCTGCTCGGCTCAGACGGGTGTACTCGAGGTGTTTCTCACCTGTGGGGAATCGCTCAATAACAGGGAGATCGTCCACCTGCAGTGTGGCGTTCCCGCCGCTCCTCGTAAACTTCACTATGTGGTATTTCCCATCATTCACAAGCTTTGATTTCTCCTCTATGTTGATGTCATTTGTGCCCACATTAAATATAGCTGTGACATAACCTTTTACCTGGAGAAAAACAAAGAGAAACAGGTTGTTGCATTAGTGATATTATATTCTATGCCACCCTCCATTATATAACTGGAACAAGCATGGAATATTTGTTTGATCTTAACAATCAATATACAAAATAAAATTAATTTGAATCACATCAAGCTAATAGCTTAATCAGTTACTTGCACTGCAAGTCAAAGTCATAACACAATCTGACTGACACAAAAGCGAAATATATAGTAGACAGTGCATGCTGGGAAAACATGTGAACTGAATTTAGAAATTTGCAGATGCTTTGGCAGCAAAAACCTCTAGCAAATATTTCCTGCACTTGCACAACATTTAGGATGAATTTTAAATCATTCCTCGCTACAAATCTGTTTGAACATGTCTGGGTTATTGTGATTGCACAGAACTCTTCAGGTCATGGGGTTACGCTCAGCACTTTTAGAAACATCTCAAAGATGATCCAGAGAAATGGGATATATTAGTGCAGAAATGGGGTAGGTTTCCCGGAACCACGTTGCATTTTAATTACATTAACATTAACCCCAGAAACTGAGTTTGAGAGTGATATGGAGTAATCTGTTTATTCTCGCTCAAAGATCAGTCACATATTGTGCCTTTTTGCGTAAAAAGCAATAAATGGCTAATGTTTCAATAAAGGATGGAATAATTTATGCAGTTTAAATTAATATATCACGCTCATATTAAAAATGAAAATTAACATAATTTAAGAGAAGAATTTGGCTAGTATAAAGAGAACATGAAGCATATTTTGACAGAAATTGTGTTTATTTCATTGATTGATAAACTCAATAAACTTAAATAAAATACATTTATCCACCTTATTCCTGACGAGATTACTGCGTTTTGAATTATGGGTGGCACTTCCGGTTTGGGGAACTTCCATTCAAAAAGACTGAAACGAATAATTTCAAATCATTAGATTGCCTTACAAATAAAGCTGACCTGTCAGTTTGACTGAATGAGCTGTCAATTTTCCTTCATGATTTATTTTCAGACATCATGAGAATAACGTAACTCTTGGTATTTTTAACGTGACGTTATAACAAGAATATCTATGGCAAGAGCTCGTTTCAGTCGCTGCTTGCGTTTCCTCGTGATCATTTTCTTTTTTCCCTTTTCATTTCGCTGTAATAGTATGAAAAAATTAGCCTACAACATATAGCATAGGTACTGCACATTTGTGGTCTGTTCTCCCGATTTAGTTTACGATATATCCCATTAATAATTCACTTGAATGCACGAAGAATCTCTCATTTTTCTCCTCAATCCTAACGTCTCTTCTTTCCAGGTTTGTTTTCACAATTTATTTTCTGTCAAAATTACGGAAATAACTTTGAAATAGTATCACGCAATGCTGAAGAAATGAGCATTTTTTATTAAGGCAACATGTGTTAATATGTATTACTGATATTTAACCCGTCTGTTATTACCATGGAAAGAATCTCGCTTTTGGGGTTATTTATGGTCTCTTGTTGAAAGTACCTTGTTGATGCTTTTACACTTTTAAATGTCCTTTTAATGTTCGATGGTTGAAGGGTGAGTAGAATAATACCATCTCATTGTACCCAGCGTACAGAAAAAAACATTAAAAAAAGAAAAACGTTATAACTGCATTCATAAAGCGAGGCTTTCACTGATTGTTTACAGCTTACCGGAAGTTACACCCATAATTCGCGCAAAGCGTCATGGGGCGTAGGAATAAGGTGGATAAAAACAGATAATTTAACCCTAAACATCCAGAGAGGGGGGGCTAGAAGTCAAGCTCCGCCCATTACATCCAGAGGGGGGGGGGCTAGAAGTCAAGCTCCGCCCATTGGTTCTGCAGTGAGCACCACTTGGATATTTTAGGCATTAAACGTAAAAACTCAGTTATTTGTGTGTTGCAATTTAATATAATAATATGGCAATATTTTAAATCCTGGTCCTTATGAGGAAAACAGCTTATAAATAATACCAAGTAATGTTTTTTTGAAAATGTAAAAATGCAGAAAGTTTTGTGTGATGGGTTTAGGTGTGATGATCGGCTCGAGTGCCACGAGAGGGCACTCCACTCCTGTTCTGTTATCCCTGGACTGTTTCACGCACACACCCTGGACTGATTACGCACACACCTGTTCCCATTGATTACTCACACCTGCATCTAGTTTCACACGCAGCTCCACTCACAGTTAAAACCCCACACACACTATTACCCTTTGCGAAGTCTTGTTTTCACTGTTGTGTACATTCTGAGCGTTTCCCAGAGATTTATCCTGGTGTCTGTTCCTGATCTTTTGCCTGATTCCTGTATCCTCCCTGTTTACTGACCACGATCTTGCCTTGTCTCCTATGCTGTGTCTGCTGTCTGTGACCATTGCCTGTCTGACCCTGTAAATAAACCCACGCTGCACTTGGATCTAACTGTGTCTGGTTGTTCATGACATTAGGAGTCCGGTTAGTGTAAGAGGAGAGAATATACAGTTTTTTTACAGTATAAAAATCATCATGTCTATGGAAAGTCCCCATAAAATATGGTTTTGGTTGGACATTTTTGTCCCATATGGATGTATTATTTTTAAACATATGTGTCTCTACCTGAGAATGACTGATCCAGTGAGAATGTTGCAGTTTGAACACTCAGTGAGCTCTTATGATACAGGTTTGTCTGATACAGTGTAAAAACAATACAGGTGATACAACATCTAAAAGCAATCTTGAGAACAGACTTGCACAGTTGCTATGGAAACAGCAGTGACAGTGATGAGAGAGAGGCGATGCTCTAACCCCGAAAGCACACACACACCTCCAAACACACACACACACTAATAATGTTGACTGAACGTATGATAGCATAATTACTGTATCTTATGAGCCCAGAGTAAACTCAGTGTCACACGGGGGGATGGTCAGATCGCAGGCTGTCTGGATCTGGTGTGTGTGTGTGTGGTGTGTGTGTGTGTGTGTGGTGTGGTGTGTGTGTGTTGTGTGTGTGTGTGTGTGTGTGTGTGTGTGTGTGTGGTGTGTGTGTGTGTGTGCGCAGCAGCGGGTCTCTCTCGCGTGTAGTGTGATCCGTCTAAGTTCGTGTCAACGGCCAGGTGTTTAATTGGTGCGCTGGGAATAGCGTGCGACAGACTTCCCAGCGGATCCACGGCAAGAACAAACATACGCACAACATGCTCTGGAAAAACATGATGCAGACACAGGCACAAAACAACAGCAGAGAGCTTTCAGATGAATTATCAATCACAGATGAGCACAACTCTGAAAAGCACAGTCTCATACTGGAATTTAATACATTCATAGCCACCGCAAACAGAACTTTATGTTCTTGAAGAGGTGTTTGCAGTTACAGGACATTCACCCTGACTTCTCAAACAATCTCTTCTTAGTGTTCCTGAAGGATGAACAGATTCAAGATGCAAAAGCAACGTTTACATGTTCGATTCGGATCAAACACACGTTACACTGAGACCCAATCCTTATTTCCCTCACACCCAGACCTGTAGATCCCCTCACAGACCCCAGACCTGCAGATCCTCTCACAGACCCCAGACCTGCAGATCCCCTCACAGACCCCAGACCTGCAGATCCCCTCACAGACCCCAGACCTGCAGATCCCTCACAGACCCCAGACCTGCAGATCCCCTCACAGACCCCAGACCTGCAGATCCTCCCCACAGACCCCAGACCTGCAGATCCCCTCACAGACCCCAGACCTGCAGATCCCCTCACAGACCCCAGACCTGCAGATCCCCTCACAGACCCCAGACCTGCAGATCCCTCACAGACCCCAGACCTGCAGATCCCCTCACAGACCCCAGACCTGCAGATCCCCTCACAGACCCCAGACCTGCAGATCCTCTCACAGACCCCAGACCTGCAGATCCCCTCACAGACCCCAGACCTGCAGATCTCCTCACAGACCCCAGACCTGCAGATCTCCTCACAGACCCCAGACCTGCAGATCCCCTCACAGACCCCAGACCTGCAGATCCTCCTCACAGACCCCAGACCTGCAGATCCCCTCACAGACCCCAGACCTGCAGATCCCCTCACAGACCCCAGACCTGCAGATCCCTCACAGACCCCAGACCTGTAGATCCCCTCACAGACCCCAGACCTGCAGATCCCCTCACAGACCCCAGACCTGCAGATCCCCTCACAGACCCCAGACCTGCAGATCCCCTCACAGACCCCAGACCTGCAGATCCCTCACAGACCCCAGACCTGCAGATCCCCTCACAGACCCCAGACCTGCAGATCCCCCAACAACTAGACCCCCAGACCTGCAGATCCCCTCACAGACCCCAGACCTGCAGATCCCCTCACAGACCCCAGACCTGCAGATCCCTCACAGACCCCAGACCTGCAGATCCTCTCACAGATCCCAGATCTGCCATTGTAATGATAATACGGCAGGTGTATTAGTACTGCAACACACTCTTAAGTGTGTAATAATATCAGAGTTTTTTAGTTTAAGGGCAAATTTTTTTTTAGCAAACACTCAATATGACTCAAGGAAGAAAATGAATTGTAAACGGATTTGTCTGTCTTCAAAATAGCCTATTAATAAGATCACACAAAATGTGAATATCACCGATTTTTTATTGGCCGACAGAACAAAAATATTAATATGAAACCTTTGAATTAAAATAAATGACAAAATAAGTTTGTAACAATATGTACATTTAGTTACTTGTCAGGTATTGTTCATAAAAACAAGCATTAGATGAATAGTTGCAGTTTAAACTGTTGTTTCATCCGTCCCACTACCGTTCAAAGTCAATTTTACTTAAATCATTCTATATTTGTACCGAGTAACACATGATACTAAGAGAACACATATGTGAGTTGTTGATATGTGAGTACATTTGGGATCATTTAAGAACACAAATCAACAAAATATATAACATTGTTCTATGGTTTTGAATTTTTTGATCCAAAAATCTTACATAGTGTGCCAACTGGAAAACACAGCCCACTAGAACCCTGGCTCCACAATAGTGTTTAAAGCATGCTGGGATATCCCGTCTGACGCCATGCAGGTCCAGCTCTGGCTGAAGACGATGCAATCTTACTAACCAGCGTCTAGTCTGTAGATATTCAACTCGCTCTTCTCTGAGAAACAACACTTCTTCTGAGTTTCCTGCGGTTAATGCCACACTTCCGACCAAACTCCACATTACTGTAATTAATAACACGTTTTTCCCAGGCATGAAAATATCAAATGAGGTGTCATTAGTTCCCCCTTGAAATAAGCAATAACTATTTTTTGAAATTTGTATGGAAAAGTGTGTGACCGCCAGTGGGATAATGTGTATACTGAAAATTCTTATAAAGCCTTATTTAACACACTTTTCTCATCTTTACTCATTCTATGACCACACTCAACAAAACTGAATAATTGTGAATTCATATATTGATATAGACACCTTAAAGATAATGTGTACCAAAAATCCTTGTAATGTCTTTATGTTAACATACTTTACTACCCGTTTGTGTTGGAGCTTTCATGCAGCCGTCATCTACTAAACAAGACTTACACTGCTCTGGTCATGTGACATTTTGCACTAACTATGTGAAACAACACATATTTAATTGAGACCCTTAATTCTCTCAATATTTATCTGATCTTCGAAAGCTGTGCTACTCACAAATCAGGCCCTTGGCTAACTCCTCTACATACGTAACTGACAATGTTTTGGTTAATCCTCTTCACATTTCTTTACGACATTTATTTTACAACTCCCTCCTTGTGTACCAATCTGAATTCAGACGAAACCTTTACCTCACTTTCTCCCTTCCTCCTTTCTTAATCTGTCATCCTTTCTTTTCTCCCTCACACAATTAACATAATTTACAACCATAAACACTTTATACTCCACTTTTACACCCGGTCTAGACAATATCTCCAGGCCAGTGTGTGCTACTCCTTCCAAAGCCTGGTTATCCAATGTTCTTCACAGGGCTCGAAATTAACTTTTTTACTTGGTAAACTTCAAAAAGTTAGGAGCACACCGGGAATTAAGGAGCACCACAACTACAATTTATATATTAAAATATTTCTTTGTTTTGTAGAGAAATTAATATGGTAGTGATGCTGATTTTTTTCTGATTTTGTAAAGCAACATTCATAAATGCGTTTTTCGTTCAGGCGTGGTCTTTTCAAACTAAATTGGTCCTGTGGTCCACAGTGGATATGGTGTAACATTAAAAATAAAATTGAAAAACTTTTTTTTATTTTTTATTTTTTTATACCACAAATAAGTAGGAAATCGCACAAAACAAAATAAACTGGTGACACTTTTTCCCCTTGGGTCTCAGGAGGATAACAAAAAAAACAAAATGCCATCGAAACTATTCTGAAGAGAGTCAGTTTCCTTCAGAAATACATTAATGTAAATCCCCACCCCAATTCAATATTAATATTTTTCTTCCTATATTTTGAGTGTCACGAACAGTGATCTTGCATGTCTGGTATTATCTCTGCTTCTCTTCTTTACGTTCCTCTTCAGCGTGTCCCATATCTCTGGCCTGTGTTAATGTCCTGACTCCTGCTAACAGGCTTCATAATATTTTACACAAATTACATTTCGGAAAATGATTGCAATTTGTGTGCAAGTCCAGAATAGATATTAGCCAGAATGAAACTAAAAAACTGGCCTCTTGTGATCATGTGTTAGAGAAACAAACCTGCAGTTTATGATATTGCTCGACCAGTGCATGTGTATAGAAAAAAGGTCGTACCACATGAATTATGCACTTGCACAAATTCTCCTAAACAAATTGAGGTCGCACAGAGTCAATTTTCGGGAGCATATGTGAAGGTCATAATTTCAAGCCTTGCTTCATGAACAACCCATCCTCTCACACCTTCTACAAGCATTTCTCCTGCACTTCCACTGGCACTCACACACATGATCAACACATCTCTCCTCACAGGCACTTTCCCACCATATTCAGGCAGCTGCTAAAACACCTTCTCTAATCACTTACATCATAGAAAGTTAGAGACCTGACTCTCCTCTAGTTCATAGCAAAAACACCTGGTTAAAAACAACCAGAACAACCGGGCTGGACAACAACTAATCAGGATTTAAAAGTGTCCACTCAACAAAGCCTGCCTTGTTATGGGTCACTGACGCTCTGCAGATTGAGAAAGCTGTTCCCTCATTCTGCTAGATCGATCTGCAGGTTTTGATCAGATCATTTTGTCCACACTCTCATCATTGGGCATCACGGCTGGTTTGAATCTTACCTCGCAGGTATTTGAAGGTTAGCTGGAGAGAGAAGATATGTAAAGCTGCTGGTCACAGGGGTACCCCAAGGCTCTGTTCTAGGACCCCTCCTTTTCTCCATATTCACTTTATCACTGGGACTCATTACACAGGAACATGGTTTCTCATGCAGTTGCTTTGCTTTTCATTTCAACCACACAATCCTAAAATAGCTGCACAGACTGACTGGCAGACATCTCAGCATGGGTGAAAGAACATCACCTGCAACTCAATCTAGCCAAGAAAGAGCCTCTTGTCTTCACTGTGGCGGTACGGCACAATTTCACTATCCAAATAGAATCACATTGCCGTTCAAAAGATTTTTAAATGTTTTTAAAAGAAGTCTCTTATGCTTGTAACGAAGGTGCGGTTGAACCAGAGAGGCGAAGATCCAAATGCAGCACACACACTCTTTATTAATCAGACAGGACTCAGGAACAGGATACATGAACAACCGACACTTGCGTTTAACATTTAACAAGAACTCACAAAGACAGGGCAGAAACACAGGGCTTAAATAATCAGGGACAAACAGGATAACAAGGGAGCGGAGATAACAAGAAACCTCCCCCCCCCCCCCCCCCCCCTATGGGCGGCTCCCGACGCCCATCAAAACCAGCAAAGAAAGTTCAGGAGGGCGTTCCTGGGGGCGGGACGGGGGGCCAGGCCCGCACTGCGAACCGGGACCAGGACACGGGTAAGGCGGGCCTGGGCCGTGGAGCATGGGCGGATCAGACTGGGCCGGTGACCAGGGCGGAGCAGGACGAGGCGAAGGCCAGGGCGGAGCGCACTTGACTGGGAACCAGGGCGGAGCAGGATTAGGCGAAGGCCAGGGCAGAGCACACTTGGCTGGGGACCAGGGCGGAGCACACTTGGCTGGGGACCAGGGCGGAGCACACTTGGCTGGGGACCAGGGCGGAGCACACTTGGCTGGGGACCAGGGCGGAGCACACTTAGATGGAGAAGAAAGGCGGAGCAGACTCAGACGCGTTCCATCGCCTCCATGGCACCCGCAGAGTACCTACTGCCCCCCCCCCCAAAAAATACTTGGGGAAATCCACGGGATGAACCTCCGGGTGGTAAACGGGTTCAGGACAGGCCTCCTGGAGCTTGATGGGCGCAGGCAAGGCGAGGCGCAGAGGCGGGGCCGGCAGGGCGAGGCGCAGAGGCGGGGCCGGCAGGGCGAGGCGCAGAGGCGGGGCCGGCAGGGCGAGGCGCAGAGGCGGGGCCGGCAGGGCGAGGAGTCTGGGTACGCTCACCGGAGTCTGGTGAACCGAACGAATCCTCCTTCTCCTCCTGCGGCGGCGTCTCACTTGACTTGACTCACTTGACTTGGCAGACGGACTTGACTCACTTGACTTGGCAGACGGACTTGACTCACTTGACTCGGCAGGCGGACTTGACTCGGCAGACGGACTTGACTCGGCAGACGGACTTGACTCGGCAGACGGACTTGACTCACTTGACTCGGCAGACTCACTTGACTCGGCGGACGATGCACTTGACTCGGCGGACGATGCACTTGACTCACTGGACGATGCACTTGACTCACTGGACAATGCACTTGACTCACTGGACGATGCACTTGACTCACTGGACGATGCACTTGACTCACTGGACGATGCACTTGACTCACTGGACGATGCACTTGACTCACTGGACGATGCACTTCACGATGCACTTGACTCACTTGACTCGGAACATGACTCACTTGACTCGGAACTTGACTCACTTGACTCGACAGACGGACTTGACTCACTTGACTCGACAGACGGACTTGACTCACTTGACTCGGCAGACGGACTTGACTCACTTGACTCGGCAGACGGACTTGACTCACTTGACTCGGGCAGACGGACTTGACTCGGCAGACGGACTTGACTCGGCAGACGGACTTGACTCGGCAGACGGGCAGACGGACTTGACTCGGCAGACGGACTTGACTCGGCAGACGGACTTGACTCGGCAGACGGACTTGACTCGGCAGACGGACTTGACTCGGCAGACGGACTTGACTCGGCAGACGGACTTGACTCGGCAGACGGACTTGACTCACTTGACTCGGTAGACTCACTTGATTTGGCACTTGACTCGGTAGACTCACTTGACTCACTGGACGATGCACTTGACTCACTTGACTCGTAACATGACTCACTTGACTCGGGCTCACGTGGAGCGCGGGCTCGACTGGACAGACGTGAGTCGAGGGCTCGGCGGGGCTGACGTGAGTCGCGGGCTCGACCGGGCTCACGTGGAGCGCGGGCTCGACTGGACAGACGTGAGTCGAGGGCTCGGCGGGGCTGACGTGAGTCGCGGGCTCGACCGGGCTCACGTGGAGCGCGGGCTCTCGAAGCTTCTCCTCCACGCCCACGGTAAACGGAGAGCCGCTCCACAACAAGGCCAAGTCGATATACCACTCTAAAGACCCGTGCGGATCAGGTTCGGGCATCTGAGAACCGAGTGGTTCCGATAAACCCCCGCGGAAGAAGATCTTCAAGCACTGTGTATCCATTTGCGCGAGGTGCGCCAGCTCGAGGAATTCTGCGACATAATCCTCGATGGCGCGATTCCCTTGGTGAAGCCGGATGATCTGGACATCAGGACTCCAGGTAGGCATGGCTGCTGGATCACTTTGCGGTGAGTTCTTCTGTAACGAAGGTGCGGTTGAAGCAGAGAGGCGAAGATCCAAATGCAGCACACACACTCTTTATTAATCAGACAGGACTCAGGAACAGGATACATGAACGACCGACACTTGCGTTTAACATTTAACAAGAACTCACAAAGACAGGGCAGAAACACAGGGCTTAAATAATCAGGGACAAACAGGATAACAAGGGGGCGGAGATAACAAGAAACACCTGGGATAACTAAATGACAAGACAGGGAACCACTAAACATGACAGGACACAAAACTACATCGTAACAATGCTCACCAAGGCTGCACTTATTTGATTAAAAATACAAAAATAAAAACTGTAATATTGTGAAATATCATTCTAATGTAAAATTACAATTTTTTATGTGAATATATAGTAAACTGTATGCCTTTATGCCTGTGACTGCAGTCTTCAGTGTTACATGATCCTTCAGAAATCATACTAATATGATGATTTGCTGCTCAAAAAACATTTATGATTATTATCAATGTTGAAAACAGGAAAAAAAATCAGGATTCTTTGATGAATAGAAAGTTCAAAAGAACAACATTTATCTGAAATAGAAAGCTTTTTTAGGGTAAAAAAAATAATAAAGGGGGGTAAAATAAATCAATAATTTTATTCAGCAAGGATGCATTAAATGTATCAAAAGTTACAGTGAAGACATTTATAATGTTACAAAAGATTCTCACAACTTTTCATTTGAGAGAAGCTATCGTCTCATCACAGAAGACGGTCAACCCGTCAAAATAAAAGTTTGGTTTAACTTAAAGTAGTGGTACTGTGGTAGAAATATATTACTCTTGTACAGTATAATGTACATCTTAATGGGTAACACTTTATTTGAAGGGGTGTGCATAAGACTGACATGACACTGTCATAAACATGACATAACACCTGTCATGAACATGAAGGAGTCTTTATGAATGTTTATGACTGTTGTCATTAAGTGTCATTCGGTAAATTATAACACTTTCAATGCAAAGTTGACATTGTTTAAAATGTCTTTGTTATGACAACTTGACATTACCCAAGACAAAAATGTCTTGATTATGACAACTTGACATTAACAAAGACAGAAATGTCTTTATGACAACCTGACATTAACCAAGAAATCATAACCTGTCAACCTGTCACTACTTTGGCCGTCATGACACCATTATAACTGTGTCATGAATATTACCTGTCCTCAAGTAAAGTGAAACACATTGTACTTGTTATAAAGATGTCATTAAGGGTTATTACACAGCGAAATGCTTTAAGTTTCATAATTAGACCTGTTATGACATTTGTGACAGGTTGACAGGTTATGATTTCTTGGTTAATGTCAAGTTGTCATAACAAAGACATTTCTGTCTTTGTTAATGTCAAGTTGTCATAATCAAGACATTTTTGTCTTGGGTAATGTCAAGTTGTCATAACAAAGAAATTTTTTGTCTTTGTTAATGTCAAGTTGTCATAAAGACATTTTAAACAATGTCAACTTTGCATTAAAAGTGTCATAATTTACCGAATGACACTTAATGACAACAGTCATAAACATTCATAAAGACTCCTTCATGTTCATGACAGGTGTTATGTCATGTTTATGACAGTGTCATGTCAGTCTTATGCACACCCCTTCAAATAAAGTGTTACCTCTTAATGTAACACTACTACTACTACTACTACTACTACTACTACTACTACTACTAATAATAATAATACAATTATTATTAAAAAAAAATTCTTCCATGTTATAATTTTAACAATAAGCCTCTGTTGTGTAGCACTTGTTTGCCAAAAAAATTAAAGGGCTTGTTTAATTTTCATTTGAATAAAAGATTTGATTTAAATAAAAGCCTTCATTTGATTACCAGAAAAATTTAAATACACAACACAGAATAAAATAAAAAATAATAAAAAAAAACATTTCACAGGGCCCTATTATTGTATACAAAGTAATACATTAAGTTGTTTTGATGAATTAAATTAATTAGATATGTTTTTGATTAAACCATTAAAATGGAATATAGACAATAATTTGGAAAAAAACATTAACATGTAATTTTTGTTCAACTGTAAATAAATTGCTGCCAAATTGAACAAGTTTCATGATTTCAATTAATTACACATGCTTTTTGATTAATAGAATTGTATTTACCTATCCAGAAAAATTAAAACAGAAAAAGAAAAAAACGGAATCAACTCACATTAAATCTAGTAAAGTGTGCTTATCCTTAAGTACAGCTTTCTTGTTTCCCCCTCTTCACATTAATGTTACAGCTGATATAACATTATCTGTTTTATCTGTTTTAATTGTATCTATAAAATTGGTATAGAAAAAAGTATCGTTCAGGAACCACTGAGTTGAATGACACAATAGGGGTTATGCCGAACGCTCAGCGTTCGATCCGGAAAACGGGTCTAAGCATTTCCGGTTTTTACTTCTGTACACATCTGCAGAGGCATATTATGTCTATGTGCAGCGGTATCTGTTAGGTGATCTCTGAGGTAACTGTTCATTTTGAGTTAATTTTCGCTTATTGTAATAAAATTCTTATTTCTGATCAAAATGTTGTGAATTTGTTTTAATTAAAATGTCACGAATGCTAAATAACAGAAACGGGATCCGAACAATTAGGCTACTCTGGGCTCTGGACGTCCGTTTGGCAATACGGTGTACATCTGAAGATTGACAGTAAGGGTAACTTAGCTCCTGTAAACACCGGCTATAAAAGGTCGCCATTTCTACACTGTAGGGTTGTGAACGTGTGCCGATAGACGATAGTATCAAAGCTCAGTCCGTTTTTACTTTCACTTTCAGAGAATGAACGCGTTTACATGCACGTTCTTAACCTGATTATACTGAATAAACTGACAATGCATGTGGTCATGTAAACGCTAACCCGTTTTCCTTTATCGGAGTCAAGTCACAAGTTTAAGTATAAACCGAGCGACTCAGATTATGATTTCCCCCAGCATTTAAAACACATTAAAACACATTAACCCGGCCGCGTTCTTTGGGCTTATTGAAGTGCGCATATGTGAAGTGCATGATCCAGACAGAAAGAGCACTGGTAGGAGGACATATATCGCAAACTCCGACTCTTTCTTGACCAAGAAATTATTATAACGTGTTCTCATCTAGTGCAGAAGTAAAGTCAATGCTGCATCTGTAACGGCATGAGAGGAGAATGCGTGTCAGTAACGTTAAATTTCCCGCTGACATGTTGAAATACTCAGTCATATACAAAAATGAGGATCTTTTTTTTTTTTTTTTACCTCACTATACCGGTAATTAACCTGATTTAGCCTATTAATAATCACTCCACCTTTGCTAGCAAAATAGAAAAAGATTATCATATATAAACGAAGTAATAAAAAAAAGCAAATTAATGAGTAAATAAGCAAGTTTAATAATCAAATAAGTAAGCCCCGTCCCCCTCACGATAATATCGAGTATCGACGATCTCACAGGTTGACGATAGGATATGAAAATTGAGCATATTGCCCAACACTATACACTTTTACCCTATGTGTTTACCTCAGCAGCTGACGGCCGGAAGTAGTTATACCCGTTTTGTAGAACCCGGAAGAATGTTGCGCATAACCCCTATTATCTTCTGTAGAGCTGCTTTACAGCTGAAATTAAATTTGTTTTCATAAGTGATGGATTTTACAACTGTTATTTTCCTGTTTATTAATGTGAAGTATCTGAAACAATCTATATCATATAAAGCACTATATTTAAATGACTTGACTTGCTATACAAAAATCCCTATTTCTTTAACTAGCATTTACTATTCTGGACCATGTTGAAAACCTTGTATTGTTAGCACTTCTTTTGTTATAGCCTCCGTAAGTTGCTGTAAATACTGACATCTGCTAAATAAATAAATGTAAATGTAATAAGCAGCAGAAATCTTGCTTTTGCAGAACTGAACTCTGCTCATTGATCATTATTTTCCTGTTATCACTGTAAAGCTGCAAAACGAACTGTACTGTAAAAAGCACTATTTAAAGTTCCCTGTGGTGAAAATCCAGCTTTTAATGTTGTTTATATGTCTATTTGATGTTTTTAATATGCTTTAAGACAAACCATGTGTAAATTCATAAGTTGATTGAAATCGAAAGCGAAGCTCTGGTGGGAAGAAAACCGCATTTAATCATAGGAGAGTCGTGAATGCGATGTCGTATTGTTGTGTTTAATGTAGAAATTAGTTATTCTAAAACTGTACATACATTTCTTAGACTATATACAGTGAGATTAATTTATAAATAAAATAATTTTTTATTTATCATTCAGAAAGTGAAAAAAGAAGCAGGAACGAACTATATACATATCCTATATTGGATATTAACATCCAGTAGTGTAAATCGCGGCAGCAGCTTCAGGTTGGTAATCCAATGCATTGTTGTGTATCTTTACTTCCCACCGGAGCCTCGCTTTCGATGTCAAAATGGTGGCTGCGTGAAATAAGCATATTGCTGAGTATTTTCTCCTTAAAACTGCAGTGAACTAGCCTGGATGCCAGCCCGAACACCGCCCACAACATTTTTTGGTCGGGAAGTTCGGTCTGGACTCGATCCATTAAGGAGTAATTATGATCGGTTCAGAAATCGTCGGGCCAATCAAATTGCCAAGGCGGGAATTATACGATGATGAACAGATGACATCATCACATCATCAAGTGTATTTCTTTCAAAAATGCTTTTCGTGTTTGCAAGTACTCCGCGAATCCTTCAATTATTTTTGCAACACCAGCAAAGATCGTTAACACTCATTATTTTTTTAATACATTTTCCAGAGTGTGTGCAGTTGAGTTCTGTTCACAACTATGTGTCGCTCAACATACGTCACTTACTGCGTTGCTCTGATTGGTTGTAGGTCTATCCAATTGAGTGCAGAGTTTTTTTTTTCCTGGTTCGGTTAAGACACGCCTCATAATCAAAGCCCTAAGGAGCAGTATCAGACTCACACTGACTAGAATATGAATATGACGAAGTCAGGCTAGCAGTGAACCAAAGACAGTCTCAAAAACACGCTTTGAAATCGCTGGTGTTTCTGACGTCACAAACTACCTTGTAACCAATCAGATCAACGTGTGATCGTCAACCAGTGGATCTCTGAGTGAGTCAGTGGAGGCGGGGCTCATTTGCATATTCATAGAACCATGTATACTAAATGAGGCAAGGGTGTCGAGTTACATTAAAGATATTTTAAGGCATGAAGAATTTTTTTTTCAAAGAAAATTTTTTTAAATGTGTAATGTTGGTGATCAAAGATGAGTTTTAAGGGATAAAATTATTGACTACAGGGAGACTTTAAATAATGGTGGCTTGACTTCTTTTGTCTCTGTTTTATCACTTTTCTTGCAGTGTAAGGAAAGTCAAGTGGGTTGGTGAATATATTTAATCTCATTGGTCTACATTTGTGCTGCTGCATGCAGTCTGTTGTATTGTGTCTAAATAGTGTGTTATTTAATGCATCTTTTCAGATGTGCTGCTTGTGTGTGACGAGTATATACTTCTGCTGCTATCGGACACATAGCAGAGGAGAAACTCTGGAAACTCATATTCACCCACGGCCCATAGTTGAGCTGACACTGCAACAGTAACACTAAGTGTATCATTGGGTTCATGCATGAAAGAGATAAAAACTCCTGTCTCTGTTGTTTCAAACGTTTGTGTAGATCTGTTGACCAGTAGATGGCAGTGCTTGTATATGCCTTGCTTTCTTGTGTAAATAACATTGTGCACATTAATACATGGATCTATAAATCATTTTAAAGGCAATATTGGAATATACTTGTTTAATTTTCCATAGAACATTCTGTTAGTGATAAATAGTGTACTTACGATGTGTAGTTTGAGATAGTCCCCTAACCCAGAGGAGCTGCTGACTCGCACCAGTATTGCTTCTCTCAGCTGAGTGCTGAAGCCCATGGCCAGCCGGTCTGCTCGCGTGCTCGGGCGCTCATTCGGTGGCCATGTGTATGTGATCAGACCTCCATCTCTCCCAAATATATACGTGGTGCCGGCTGCAGGAGACAGATGTGCAAACACACAGAGAGATTAGCCTAAATCTATGAGCAATTACAAAACAGTATCATGAACCTGCCTCAGATAGATAGATAGATAGCCTGCACACACCCATAGCAAAAACATGAATTTTGAAGCAGTTATGTTTATTTTCAAAACTGTACATTTGAATAAGTAAATAGATAAGACAACTTGGTGTGGGAGTGTGACGTTTTTTTCTTCAACCTAAATTACACAAAGTATTGTCAAGCTATGATTATCGCAGGCTTTATTTTACTCATACATTGAAAAGCCCCATTATAAAACCCCATAGGAAAATCGCGAAGGAACCAGCGGCGAATTACACTTCTGGGTTCTGACATCATACCTGCACATCTCTACTCCAATTTTACTTCCAATATGAACCTGTAGGTTAATAACTAATTTGCATAATGCCAGCCTATAGTCCTCATTGGCTGAACCGCGTGTCTTTACCCCGCCCTCAAACACTGTCGTTTATCTGAGACTGGAAGAGTTTGGTTTGTGTTGTTCGTGTAGAGAAGATGCTGTTTTCTGCTGACAAAGCAAATCCACTGATGAGATTGATACGTTAAAACCCACGCCATCGTTACTGTTCGTATCACTGTGTGCCAAGAGCTGAGATTCAGATATGATAATGAGTGTTTGGTTTCAGACCAATCACAGCAGACTGAGTCATTTGACCAATCAGAGCAGAGCAGCTCTCAGAGAGGCGGGGCTTAGAGACTGAATCCTTGATCAAACTATTTCAGACACTGAGAGAAAAGAGCTGAGCTGCAATGGATACTATGAGTTGGACAATGTAACAAGGTTAGATATTATGGGAAGGAGGAGGCGGGAACCGGGAAACATTTAACAAACTATAATTCTTTAAACACAAATACAAAATTAAAGTAAAAGACACCAGCCCCTCACGGACGACTGCTGTCACATATAATAAAACAAAACAACATAAAACCAGGCCTGTTCCTCGCTCGATCTCCACTGTCATCACTCCTCCTTTTATGCTTCCGCTCACCGAGAACGGTGCGTCGCGCAGGTGTCGCTCATCAGTAATCACGCCACCGCCTCGTGCAGCTCTCTCACGGCCCTCTGCCTCGTCCTGCTCGCCACAGACAACAACAACCACCAATCTGGCTTCAAAGGCGAGACTGAGGAGATGGTCCTCACTGCAGAACACGAAATCCACGAAATCCTTACATATACCTAAACCTACCCATCTCCACCCAATGATCCCTAAACCCACCCCTAATTCTACCCATTTCCGCCCCTTTTATCTGGATCCAAATCCGTCCCCTGGATCTCGTGTACTGCAATGAGGTGCTACTGAGACTGAGACGGCCCTGCTCTCGGTTACTGAAGCACTGAGATTGGCAAGAGCAGCTTCCGAATCCTCAGTACTCATCCTGCTGGATCTGTCTGCTGCTTTTGACACAGTTAACCACCAGATCCTCCTGTCAATCCTAAAGTAAATGGGCGTCTCAGGAACTGCACTCCAGTGGTTCAAATCGTACCTCTCAGGTTGTCTTGCAGGGGCAAGGTCTCTAAGTCACAACTTCTTGCTACTGGAGTGCCTCAGGGCTCAGTGCTGGGACTGCTTCTCTTCTCCATCTACATGTCATCACTAGGATCTGTCATTCAGAAACATGGTTTTCCATCACTGTTATCATCTAGCTACTGGAGTGCTCAGGCTCAGTGCTGGGACTGCTTCTCTTCTCCATCTAAATGTCATCACTAGGAACTGTCATTCAGAACATGGTTTTTCTATCACTGCATGCTGATGATACACAACTCTACAGTACTTCTCATTTCAACTCGGTTGACCCAGCGGTAACTGTTCGCATTGCAGCCTGTCTGACAGACATTTCTTGCTAGATGAAGGACAACCACCTTCAACTCAACCTTGCTAAAACAGAACAGCTTGTGATCTCAGTCAACCCAACATTACACCACAACTTCTCCATTCAACTCGGTTCATCATCCATAATTCCTTCAACGACAGCCAGGAATCTTGGAGTTGTGATTGATGATCAGTTAAGCTTCACAGGCCATATTACTACAATGGCCCGGTCCTGCAGATTTGCCTTATACAACATTAGGAGGATCAGGCCCTTTCTATCAAGAGCTACACAACTCCTGGTCTAATCTCTTGTTCTCTCCAGATTGGACTATTGTAATACTCTCTTAGCGGGCTTTCCGGCATGTACTATCAAGCCTTTGCAACAGACCCAGAATGCAGCAGCAAGGGTGGTCTTCAACGAGCCGAAGAAAGCCCACATCACACCTCTCTTCATCAGTTTGCACTGGCTGCCAACAGCCGCTCGCATCAAATTCAAGGCACTGATGATTGCCTACAAGACAACCACTGGCTCTGCACAAATATACCTAAACTCGCTAGTTCAGACTTATGCGCCCTCCAGAAGCATGCGTTCTGCAAGTGAACAACGCCTCGTGGCTGTGACTGAGACTTGTTACAGCACTGTTGGTCTGATTGCTTCTATTGTTCTCCTCATTAGTAAGTCGCTTTGGACATAAGTGTCTGCTAAATGATTAAATGAAAATTTAAATTAGTTGATTAAAGTGTTTTTGACCTTGGATGCGTGTAAGGATGCCTGTAGGAGACTCCAAAACAACATTAGGAGTCTTTAAAACAGCATAATAGGAGCATTTTAATTGAGAAAATAATCCAAAATTTGCATCCTGTCTGGTCAATTTGTCCTACTCAGTATGACCTACTTCATTCTAGGGTTAACCCGTCAAATAAAGACAAAAACTCTTTCACTCTGTATTTTGTCTAATAAGCATTTATTAATGCAAATCAAAACAGTGTGGCTTCTTTCATTTGTTCTTTCCTCTCTTTTCCTCAAAGTCGACAACTGTGTTATTCAACAGTCGTTCCAGTTGCTCCAGACGAGCACAGAGAGAGGAAGGAAAAATCACACGGAGGAAGTCAAGAGGAAAAAAAGAAGGCAAGGCCCTGAATTTCAAGACAACCCGGTGGAAAAATCAATCCTGCTATTATTAACAGAAGAATGCACAACATAAATCAAACGATAACAGATTTGATTCTTTGTTAAAACCCTCGCTTCCTTTACAAAAAGGCCATGCAGGTCTGCAGTTTGCACAATAAGTCCAGCTATAGTCAGGTGATTGTTCGGATTGATCTGGTCATGTGGTTGAGGACTGAATAAAAGAAGATTATAGTAAAGCTTTTCTCTTTTCTCATAGATCTGCTTTTTGATTCTCCTTTTGTGCTTCTGCCTTCTGGGCAACTGGCTTAAAGGCCATTAGACCAGAATCAAGTCCTCAATGTAATCTCTCGCATCACTTCTCAATCACTTTTTAAGAAGAAACTCACCATGAACATGCCCTGCTCAGACGGATCGGGAAAACGCAACTGTTACGAGGTAATAATATGATGTGACTCTTACAAAAATGTACAATTATTAGAAAAAAGCATGAAGGTCCATCCCTAAACATACCATCACTGGGGTTTAGCAGATTGAGATTATGCGAATTCATACAAATAACCCACACAGCAACATAGGCCATGTTGGCCCAGATCCGGCACTCATCTGGTACCCGTTGAATTCAGATTTACCAGATGTGGCCCGGATCTGGGCCGACACTATGTTGCTGTGTGGGTAACCTCCTATTCGCCAAAATGTAAAATAGTTATGAATTGGCAGGAGATTGTGTTGAGAGTAAATTACCTTTGACACTGTATAGTCTAGTAGGCGAAACTGTCCACGCTGAAGCTTATTGCTTATAGCTGAAGCTCCTACTAGCCACTTTGGCGGGTTGAAATTTATATAATATACATTTTTCAATTATAGTCTTTTAAAAGGGTGTCTGAAATAATAAACTAAGTGCAGTCTAGTGTTGTCAAAAAAATAGATTTTTACTATACATAGATACATATTCTGAAACTCTTCCGCAGGATACACAATACTAGCTGCTCTTTCTCTCTCTCTAATCTCTCCGACACCGAGTTACACACAAACCCGCGTCCCTTTACTCACTCATTTCAATCGCTCCGGATGAATATTTACAGGGCTTGAATTTCCTGCAATTATTATTGAGCATAATTTTCTCATTGCCGCAGATTTTGTGCCCAAAGTGCGGCACATAAAGACAAGTGTATTGGCTATATAAAACAGCATAATGGATCCGTGCATCAGGTCTTAAAGTGACCGCAGCATAATATACCTGCTGCTAAATTATGAGATAATCTAAAAAATATCTTTATTTCAGTTTTTCCCTATGATATCGATGTCAAAATTGTGTCCAGTGAAAATGCTGAGTAGCTTGTAACTTTGGAAAACCACTAGCCACCGTGGCTGGCGAGCAAAATAGTTAATGTTAAGCCCTGTAATGGCATCATATCAAGGAAAACATTTTATCTTTTAATTATTTAATTTTTACTAGTACTATACTAGTACATTATTGAGTTTAATGTACTAGTATACTCTAACAGAATCAGAATGTAAACTTCTTCTCGTGTCCACATTGGCAGAATGCTTCACATTTGACTCTGAAGAGCCCCTGTCCTGCAGAGTTTAACTCGAACCCTGATCAAACTCATATAGGCCTACCTGTAATCTTCTAGTAACTCAACACCCTGATTAACTTTTTCAGGCACAGTGACCCATCAGAGCCAGATTTGAAAAACAAGATCATCCATTGAAACCTAGCTATTAAGTTGTCATTCATAAACACATCAGTGTTGATTCAGGATTCAACAACTTGACCCAACCCAATGAATAACAGTGTGAACTACTGTTGCAAGAAAAGATTTGTGAACCTTATAAAATAATCTACTTATAGAATGAAATCTGATCTTCATCTGAGCCACAATTATAACTGTGTCTCGGAAATATTGTCAAGTCTTCTGAAGCCAACGATCACAATCCCTGTGTTTCATGGCTGAAAAAATGATCCAAGTTTGACTTTAAAATAAAATGAGAACCATTGTACTACACCAACAATCTTTAACTAAAGACATTACACACTTATTCAATGCAGTGCAAGCTGTAAAAGTAAGTGAACTTTTGAATTCAGTGACATGTAACTCCTCCTTTAGCAGCCACAACCACATTTCACTAAGACTCGCACAAAGTCGAGGATGACTTTTCGACCATTCCTCTAGACAAATTCGCAATGCCTTTACCAGCTGAATGCATCTCTAATATGTATCTTCTAAGGTCCTGTGAAAGTTGTCGGGAAAGAGGCATGATTCACACTAATCAATCTCTCTTGAGCAAAACAGATTAGTCAGGAACCAGACTTTGTGGGCCAGAAATAAACGCATCACACACAACATCAGAGGAAATATGTAGATTGAGGAGAGATTTAGTTGGCATTTATACTGCTAAAGTCATAAATATGGCTCAGTTTTGGGGCTGTTTTTGACATTTGTATATTTTATCAGTGTTTTCCAGCAGCTGAAGGCTTGCAGACATGTGTCGAGGAGACTGGGGGTGGGTGAATCTACACAATCCTATTAGTGTGGATTAGAGCTTGGCTTCCTCATGCACCGCTGCACTGCTCAAGGAGCCGGATTGTGCATCAGCAAAAAAAAAAGAGCAGAGACATTGCTGACCTTTTTTCTTTTCTATTTGCTAATGGATAAGGCTGTCTCACAGAGGATTTATTAGCTTGTAAACCTTTCTAGCTGTGTCTTAACATATCCTTCTGAAGGATCCAAACATTAGAAAGCAGTGACAAGTTTATTTTTAACAGTGCACCTGATCATTTTAATCTGCACATCTCAGCGCCAGTTGTTTTGTCCATCTGTAACAATTGACTGGATCTACATGAGCACCAATAATGTGATTATTTCCAGTTACACAATCAAACCTCTTCACTCCCGTTTACACGCAATTTTCATTATTCTGATTATTCGCTATTGATATGTGGTTGTTTATATTGCCATTATTCATATGCACAGATGATGAACTCACACACAGTAAGTGTGACACTGTTTTAATCAAGTGTAAAACACTTTTCTATGGGTGTATTGGATTTTTTCACTGACAAGCCTAAAAGTGTCTTCATTCTGATGTTTTTCACCATCAATAAACTGCATTATATTTAGGTTGAGCAATACTGTCAACATGAACTCAGTTTCTTTAGCAGCACAAAGATGTGATGTCATCTTTACCGCCACGTTTACGAACCGGCGCATCAAACCGTCATAAGTGTTCATCACACACACACACACACACACACACACACACACACACACACACACACACACACACACACACACACACACACACACACACACACACACACACACACACACACACACACACACACACACACACACACACTACACACACACCAGAGAGGAACAGATGCCATTAAACTCTTTACATGCATGTCGGTAATTATAGTGTACCTATAAAGTACTTGAATGTAAGTATAAGTGAACAATATGTAAAGTTTGGGTATAAAAGGGGTAAGGTACGGGTTGTGACGAGCCATTCGTTAGTCTGTTGTTTGATGAGAAAAAGATTAAATGTAGTTGCAATAAACGCATTGAGAATCCACAACTGCAGCAGCGGAAGACTCTTATTCTGCTGTGAGGAACTGAGGAAGAAGTGATGACGGAACCGTTTGATCTTCGGCTGACAAATCAGAGGAAAGGGGAGTTTCATTCCTGCCCACGTGTAGAAATCGAATATTCAAGCTGTTCAACTGTTCAAGTCTCTGTCTTTAGATCAGTGTGTTTACTAATCTGCTTTTTGTCCTTTGTTGTGTAAGTTTGGATCATGTTGTGTTGTAAATAAATCCAAACAATCAAAAAGCCATTCTTTTTTAAATCTCTCCTTATTCTTTCTTTATAGTTCTCTCACCTGATAGAGCCATTAGTGGAGGGTCTTTGTCTTCCCAGATGTGAAACACATCAATATTTATAATGATTCACGCCTCCTCGCATAAAGATTTCTTACACAAAACATGTCTTACAAATTTTAAATCATTATATTGTCACATCGTTTTGGAGCAAATAGTCTAGGCTACGTGACACATCTTTCAAAAGTCTTGTGAAGAAATAGTCAGTATGGGTTTCATGACCTTATTTCTGTGACCATTTTTTTCACAAACCACGCATAAACGTCATTATCTCAAAACTACAATTTTTTACATGCATGCTGCTGACATATTATTGTAGCAGAGTTTGTGCTGACTATAGTTAATCAGACTTTAGCCATAGAAATGTCACAGGTAACAGAAATAAGCACAAATGTCAGAGCATGTCAGAACACCCTCCAGGACCCAGAAAACACCTCAGTTAGGCTTGTTTGCCCCTGTGTATTTATAGCCCTTGTGTTGCAATTCTTACCTGGTCAGTTGCTGTACATGTATTGGTTGCTTTTGTTTCTGTGATCTTTGTGTTTTGTTCCTTGAGTTCTGTTTTATCTGTTTATATGTTACTTTATTAAAAATCCTTCACTTAGATCTTCGCCTTCGCCTGCTTTCCTCAGCACAATTAAAGTGGCGCTTGTAACCCCCTTGATCCATGTAGTTACAGGGTAAATACAATTAAAAAATATTCACAATCTTATATTACTGACTCGCAAACCCTTTATTTGAAAAACTTAATTCAAAACTTCAAAACACTTCTTTTTCCAATTAAAACTGTTTTCTAAGCATTTCAAATGCTTAAGTCTCGACAGAAAGTAACACGTTTTGTCCCCCTTTTTGTTCTCATGCTCAGCTTGTTCCTCTTTTTTTTCTTTCTTTCCACTGACGAATCTGAAGAAATCATGTGTCTTGCTATTCTGTATTATGTATTAAAAGAAAATGCAGTACACCCAGAAAGACGTCCTCACCATTAACTCAACTTTTACCCTCATGCCATCCAAGATGTATAGGACTTTCCTTCTTCAGATTAACACAAATTAAGCTTTTTAGAAAAATAAATCATCTCTGGGAATACACATAATGCAATCGCATGTGTTCCTAAATGTTGGAGCATCAAACAGCATATACTGCAATAACTACAGTAATTCACACGACCCCAATGGAGGGATCAATGTCTTCTGAAGTGAAACGATAAGTGTTTGTAGGAAAAATACCAATATTTTAACCTTTTTAAACTGTGACTATCGCTTTAGACCAAATGTCACCAGCGTGTGCATGAGAGTTCACTCTTGACCTGAGCGTAACGTGAAGCGTGTTGTGGGCACACGAGAAACTCACGCGGCGTCTGATCGGATGTTTAAATATAGCTTACAAAAAAATTACAGATAAAAACAATGAGAAACAAACAAGACAGGAGGAAAGAGACGCCAGTTCTCGTGCGAGTTTCACAGCGTGTTTACGCAAGCTTCACAACATACGTCAAACATGAACTAGACTCTCATGCTCTTATGCATGTGCTGGTGACAGTGTGTTGGAAGCGAAAAGATGAGTAAATTATGAGAACATTTCTGGGTGAACTGTATTTTCTTTTAAACCATAACATAGAATAGCAAGATACATTGTATTCCTTCTTAAGATTCATCTTTGCAAAGATTGAAAAAGTAGAAAAGGATCAAGAGGAGGAAGAAGCAAAGCAAGAAAAACAAACAAAGAGGAACGTGCTTCTCTCTGTATTTGAAATAAAAAAAGGTTTAAATGAAAAAGAAGTGTAGTAAGTCTGTTTTGAAATAAGTTGTTTTTCAAAAAAAGGTTTCCGAGTCATTATGTATTTTTTATGTACTTACCCTGTAACTACATGCAACAAGAGTATATTTCCCAGTTTTAGAAAAAATTGCAATAGTTTAAGTTTCACTTGCCTTGTAACATGTAAACTTGCCCAAAATAAAACATCTGCAATTTTGATATAAAAAAACAGTGTAAATACATAGATATGTACCCTGTAATTTTTTAAAAGCCTACAGCATGTATTGGTACACCATTATCACAAAAAGATACGCAGTTTATGTTTTAGTTAAATTGCTCCCAAATTTACATTTGTAAATTTAAAATTTGCTTGTTGTATCATAATAGTAGAATAAGTACCCCTTAGTTCTATAATACTTACAGTATTTATATATATTATTATATTATGTGTTAAGTATTCTGATTGTTACCCCTTTATTCCCAAAACATGACATATTGTTCCCTTGTTCTATACACTTTATAGGAACACTATACTTACCGAAAGTTACACTGTAAATTTGTCTTAATTACCTAGAACTTTCCGAGCTGTAATCTAAAGCGTTACCAAAAAGTGTTATTTGAAGGATGGAGCGTCAGCAAATACTTCTTACACTACTGTAGAAGAAAGTGCACTCGTGTCTATTAGACAACGATACTCGTGTGAAAAAATCATGTCCTTGGGGAAAGTTATGACACTTCATTATTTATTAATTAATTAATTCTGTTGCATGCACTACTTGGTATTGACTGTTCTGGGATATAACAATCGGAAGTGCTTCAAGACCAGACGTGCAGTTTTGCTATGTTTTGGTCCTGGAAAGGTATGACGGGAACTGTTTTATGAATGAGTGTTGCTCTGCTGAGCCAAATCAGCACAACAGAAATAGTATTTGCTTTGTACACTGTAAAACCCAACAAGTTAAGCTAACTCATTTCATTTGAGGAAACCGAATGCCTCAATTCAATTAAGTTTATAAAAAAACAATAGTTATGAGTACTCTGAACTCATTTTAATTGAGTCCACTAAAACAATGATATTTCTTAATACACAATTAAACTTTACACTGCATTTAAATACTTTATATAGCTGAAACTTCACTATATTGAGTAAAAACTATGACAAACTTTAAATGAACTCAGACTGCTTGCAGTTACTGCTAGCTCATAATGACACAATATTCAGTTTTTTATGTTCTCACAAAAGGCAGTATAGTTTTAGTGCATTAACAGCACAGTTTATTATTCTTGTTGATCACTTCATGAAAGAAACCCACAAATGAGTAATGTTCAAAGATTGCCCTGGAATGTATTGATTTTTTGAAAATCAAAAAGAAGCCACAAGGTTTCTAAGATGGTTATGTTAATGGGATGGATGGGTTAGAAAATATGATTAGCTCAGTATAAAAACCATTATGTGAAACAGACTCCAATGGAGTGACTCAATTGGTTGTTTTGCCATTTCAGCAGGACTATAAAAACACTTCTGTCCAATCAGCTTACAGCATTACTACCCCCCCCCCCCCCGACTCCCAGGTATATAACAGAGATGTGTGCGAGTATCAGTCTGTGTAAACAGGCGAATTTAGTACACGCACACACACAATCATATCATAAAGCATAAAGATATAATGCATGAAAACATCTTCCCAGCAGACATCTCAAAACTAACGGCACAGCACATACTGAATTGCATTCATCCTCTATATGTATAATATGTCTGGCAAACTAAAAATCCCTTTGACACCAGCAAGCAAAGCTCAGAATTTAATTTTGAGAAAAGCTCTAGCATCAAGTGTTTGCAGAAGCCAATTAGTTTAATTCGTTGCTATTTAATGCAACAATCCAAGCTCTTTTTGCTTCCACTTCCACAGAAGTCAAAACATCAAAACACAGCTCAAATACTCTATAACTGATTTTCATCTAAGCCTGTGTGACTCTATAGATGTGCTATAATCGGATCCAGAGAGAAATGTGCTGATGCAGATTCTGAGAGATGAGGCTAATCTCAATGAGATCAAGGGTGGGAGATGCTGAAACAAATATAGCATTGCAAATGCCCTTCCAATGGATTTGAGATTCAGCGCACTGCATTGTGTGTTGTGCTTTATAACTATGCTACCCACCATGTCCTGCCCGTAGAGACCCAGGTGATCTGTTAATAGTGAGAGGCTGGTTCTTGCCTCCATGGGTGATGTGTGTGTGATGTATCCTGGTGAGTGTGTCCGATGACGCTGTGATGCCCAGTGAGAGAGCTGTAAAGTACAGGGCGAGGCAGGTAGTGGAGGCCAGACCCGGGAAGAGGGTTTCTGAGAAGGGCTGCCAGTCCACCAGCCTCCAGCCACCCAACATCTTCCTCGAGAGAAAGCAAAGACACACAGGCTCTTCAGCGCACCTGCCTGCCCATACTCCTCACTTACACACACCTTCTTAAAGAAGAAGGTCTATGTCTATGTTTAATCTTGTCTCTTAGTCCTCGTGGTTCAATCTTATCTCCAAGCCGTTTAAGATAAAATCCAACTTTCGATAAAGCAGGAAAGAGTGTTTTCAACCATAGACCGTAAAACCAGAATAAGCAAATTCCAGACACTGGTTATTCCATGAAGCCAGATATCACGAAAATGACTTAAAATCCTGGAGAAAACTGGCAGATATCAACACACGCAAGGCATCAGGCGATTTCTGAATTCGAAGGCGTTTTCTGAAATCAGAATTTCTTCTGTTTTTCGTCTGAATGTTGTCTTCAAGAGGAGAAATCCCCAGAAATCCATCCACAGCTGGCTGAGAGCCTCCAACAGATGGTGAGAGCTTCATTTACACTCCTTCCTGAGGACAATGTTAACTGTTCTCCATGGAGAGAGTGTGTGTGGAAAGAGAGAGGAGAGAGAGGAGGAGAGAGAGAGGAGGAGAGAGAGAGAGAGATCTCCCCACACACCTGCGCAAGCTGCGTTTCCAGCCACAAGACATCCACAAGAGAGAGAGAGAGAGAGAGAGGAGAGAGAGAGAGAGAGAGAGAGAGAGAGAGAGAGGAGAGAGAGAGAGAGAGAGAGAGAAAGGAGGAGGAAGAGAAGAAAAGAGAGGGAGGGGGAGCTCTAGCAGTGAAATCAGGGCGCGAGAGCACTGCAAATGTTCAGCCTAAACACAGCAACTCAAGTCAGAGTGCATTGCAGAGAAACACACTGCATAGATGGAGATGTTTACTTTGTTTCTTTTCTTCTTCTCTGATTAAAACCATAAATATCTGCAATATCTAAAGGTTATTTTATCTTTCCACATCTGGACTCATCCCTTTGTCTTCCTGAAAATAGAGCAAAGATTTTCTGTGGAGGCACTTCTTGCTCGCATCAGTTTGAAAGTTGACATGTCATTTATGTGTCCAGATGCTCCATCTGCTGCCCAACACCAGGTGACGTCAGCAGCAGAAGAACACCCTGCATCTGCACTGCACATAAAGAGCCGTCTGTGCTGGAGGACTTGGCCCTCGACCGTCGTCCTTTGGGAGGAAGTTGCTCTTTCAACCACCACAAAATAGAAGCACACACAGAGAAAAGAGCTGATAAATGTGTATCTGTGTGCAAGCATGTGTCCCTGTGCAGATGTGACTGGTGTTGATGAAAGCAAAGCTCACAGTTGCAGTTAATATGTATGTAAGTATTTATTTTTTTAAAGGGATATTTCAACCTAAAATGAAAATACTGTCATCATGTACTCCCCCTCATGTCGTTCCAGGCTTTTGTTCATCTTCGGAACACAAATATCACTTTGATGCTTTAAAAAGTTCATAAAGATATTGTAAACCTAATCTGTATGAATTGAGCGTTTAAGAATAAAAATTCTTTAGAGACACGAACGCTTTATGAAATGATTACATTTAGGCTTTTATTCACATATAAACATTGATCAGCGAACATAAACAGAAGCTCAACCACACATGCTTGACATGCGAGAATGAACTTCATTGGTTTTTGCTGAAGCTCAAACGTGATGCGTAACGCAAGAATGAACCGCATTGGTTCATGCAGAAGCTCAAACGTGATGCGTAACGCGAGAATGAACCGCATTGGTTCATGCAGAAGCTCAAACGTGATGCGTAACACAAAATGAACCGCATTGGTTCATGCAGAAGCTCAAACGTGATGCGTAACGCGAGAATGAACCTCATTGGTTCTTGCAGAAGCTCAAACGTGATGCGTAACGCAAGAATGAACCGCATTGGTTCATGCAGAAGCTCAAACGTGATGCGTAACGCGAGAATGAACCGCATTGGTTCATGCAGAAGCTCAAACGTGATGCGTAACACAAGAATGAACCGCATTGGTTCATGCAGAAGCTCAAACGTGATGCGTAACGCGAGAATGAACCTCATTGGTTCTTGCAGAAGCTCAAACGTGATGCGTAACGCAAGAATGAACCGCATTGGTTCATGCAGAAGCTCAAACGTGATGCGTAACGCGAGAATGAACCGCATTGGTTCATGCAGAAGCTCAAACGTGATGCGTAACGCGAGAATGAACCGCATTGGTTCATGCAGAAGCTCAAACGTGATGCGTAACACAAGAATGAACCTCATTGGTTCTTGCAGAAGCTCAAATGTGATGCGTAACGCAAGAATGAACCGCATTGGTTCATGCAGAAGCTCAAACGTGATGCGTAACGCAAGAATGAACCTCATTGGTTCTTGCAGAAGCTCAAACGTGATGCGTAACGCGAGAATGAACCGCATTGGTTCATGCAGAAGCTCAAACGTGATGCGTAAAACGAGAATGAATCTCATTGGTTCTTGCTGAAGCTCAAACGTGATGCGTAACAAAAGAATGAACCACATTGGTTCATTGCAGAAGCTCAAACGTGATGCGTAACACAAGAATGAACCTCATTGGTTCTTGCAGAAGCTCAAACGTGATGCGTAACAAAAGAATGAACCACATTGGTTCATGCAGAAGCTCAAACGTGATGCGTAACACAAGAATGAACCGCATTGGTTCATGCAGAAGCTCAAACGTGATGCGTAACACAAGAATGAACCCATTGGTTCTTGCAGAAGCTCAAATGTGATGCGTAACGCAAGAATGAACCGCATTGGTTCATGCAGAAGCTCAAACGTGATGCGTAACGCAAGAATGAACCTCATTGGTTCATTGCAGAAGCTCAAACGTGATGCGTAACACGAGAATGAATCTCATTGGTTCTTGCTGAAGCTCAAACGTGATGCGTAACAAAAGAATGAACCACATTGGTTCATGCAGAAGCTCAAACGTGATGCGTAACACAAGAATGAACCGCATTGGTTCATGCAGAAGCTCAAACGGTGATGCGTAACGCAGAGAATGAACCGCATTGGTTCATGCAGAAGCAACAAACGTATGCGTAAGCCGAGATAACTGCATTGGTTCATGCAGAAGCTCAAACGTGATGCGTAACACAAGAATGAACCGCATTGGTCTTGAAGAAGCTCAAAACGTGATGCGTAACACAAGAATGAACCTCATTGGTTCAGCAGAAGCTCAAACTGATGTTATCAAAGAATGAACTCTTGGTTCATAAAAAGCTCAAACGTGATGCTAACACAAGATGAACCTCATTGGTTCATGCAGAAGCTCAAACGTGCTGCGTAAACACAAGAATGAACCTATTGGTCATGCAGAAGCTCAAAGTGATTTCGTAACACAAGAATGAACCTCATTGGTTTTGCTGAGCTCAAACGTGATGCGTAACAAAAGAAGAATCATTGGTTCATGCAGAAGCTCAAACGTGATGCGTAACACAAGAATGAACCTCATGGTTCATGCAGAAGCTCAAACGTGATGCGTAACGCAAGAATGAACCTCATTGGTTCTTGCTGAAGCTCAAACGTGATGCGTAACACAAGAATGAACCTCATTGGTTCTTGCAGAAGCTCAAACGTGATGCGTAACACAAGAATGAACCTCATTGGTTCTTGCTGAAGCTCAAACGTGATGCGTAACAAAAGAATGAACCCATTGTTCATGCAGAACTCAAACGTGATCGTAACGCAGAAATGACCTCTTGGTTCATGCAAACCAAACGATGCTTATCACGAGAATAATATGGTTCGCGAAGCTAAACGTATGCGTAACAAAGAAGAACTCATGGATCTTGATGAACAGCTCAAACGTGGCGTAACCAAGAATGAACCTCATTGGTTCATGCAGAAGCTCAAACGTGATGCGTAACACAAGAATGAACCTCATTGGTTCTTGCAGAAGCTCAAACGTGATGCGTAACCAAGAATGAACCCATTGGTTCTGCAGAAGCTCAAAATCGTAGAATGCTGTTAGCAAAGTAACTATGCTACCAGAAGTCAACGTGGTTGCTAGCAAGAAGAACCTTGTCTTCAGAAGTAAACTGATGGTACACAAGAATGAACAATGGTTACGCAAGATAAACGTTGTTGAGAACGCAAGAATGAACCGCTGGTCTAGAGAACGCATTGACTGAGTAACGCAAGATTAACCCATGTTCGCAAGGCTCAAGCAGAGTCAACGCAGAATGAACCCATGTCTGTGAAGCTCATGTCATGCTAAACTCAAATGATACTACATGGTCTGCATGTCAGTGAAGCTAACGCGAAGAAGAAACCGCATTGGTTCTCAGAAGCTCAAACTGATGCGTAACGCAAGAATGAACCTCATGGTTCTTGCAGAACTCAAATGATGCGTAACGCAAGATGAACCATTGGTTCTTGCAGAGTAAGCTCAACGTGATGGTAACGAGAATGACCATTGGTTCTGAAAGTCAACTGATGGTAACCAGAATGACCATGGTTCTGCGAAGCTCAAAGTGATGCGTAACCAGAATGAACCATTGGTTCTGCAGAACTCAACGTGATGCGAACGCAGATGAACCCATTGGTTCTGCAGAGCTCAACGGATGCGTACAAGAATGAACCCATTGGTCTTGAGAAGCTCAACGTGATGCTACGAGATGAACCTTTGGTTCTGCGAGCTCAACGTGATGCGTAACGCAGAATGACTCATTGGTTCTGCAGAAGCTCAACGTGATGGTAACGAGAATGAACCTTGGTTGAGAAGCTCAACGTGATGCTAACGCAGAAGACCATTGTTCTGCAGAGCTCAACGGATGCGTAACCAAGAATGAACCATTGTTCTTGAGAAGCTAACGTGATGCGTAACAAGAATGAACCATGTCTGCAGAAGCTCAAAGATGTAACCAAGATGAACCTTGGTTCTGCAGAAGCTCAAACGTGATGCGTAACACAGAATGAACCCATTGTTCGCAAGCTCAAGTGATGCGTAACACAGAATACCCATGTCTTGAGAAGCTCAGTGATGCGTAACCAAGAAGACTCATTGTTCTGCAGAAGCTCAAATGATGCGAACCAAGAATGAACCATTGGTTGCAGAAGCTCAACGTGTGCGTAAAGAATGAACCATTGGTTCTGCGAGCTCAAACGTGAGCTAACGCAAGAAAACCATTGTTCTGCAGAGCTCAAACGTGTGCGTAACGCAGATGAACCATTGGTTCTTGCAGACTCAACGTGATGCGTAAGCAAGAATGAACCATTGGTTTTGCAGAAGCTCAACGTGATGCGTAACAGAATGAACCATGGTTCTGCAGAAGTCAAAGTGATGCGTAACCGAATGAACCATTGTTCTGCAGAGTCAAACTGATGCGTACGAGAATGAACCATTGGTTCTGCGAGCTCAAACGTGATGGTACCAGAATGAACCATTGGTTCTGCAGAAGCTCAAACTGATGCGAACCAGAATGACCTCATTGGTTCTGCAGAAGCCAACGTGATGCGTAAGCAAGAATGAACCTCATTGGTTCTGAGAAGCAAGTGATGCTAACGCAGAATGAACCCATGGTTCTGAGAGCTCAACGTGATGCGTAACGCAGATGAACCGCATGGTTCTTGCAGAAGCTCAACGTGTGCGTAACAAGATGAACTCATGTTCTTGCGAAGCTCAAACGTGATGGTAACGAATGAACCGCATGGTTCTTGAGAGCTCAACGTGATGGTAACGCAGAATGAACCATTGGTTCTTGCAAGCAGGAGCGACGCAATGAACCATGTCTGCGAGTCAAACGTGGTAACCAAGAACATGTTCTGAGTCAAGTATGACCAGAATACCATTGGTTCTGCAGAGCTCAAACGTGATGCGTAACGCAAGAATGAACCCATTGGTTCTTGCAGAAGCTCAAACGTGATGCGTAACGCGCAAGAATGAACCGCATTGGTTCTTGCAGAAGCTCAAACGTGATGCGTAACGCGAGAATGAACCTCATTGGTTCTTGCAGAAGCTCAAACGTGATGCGTAACCAAGAATGAACCTCATTGGTTCTTGCAGAAGCTCAACGTGATGCGTAACGCAAGAATGAACCGCATTGGTTCTTGCAGAAGCTCAAACGTGATGCGTAACGCAAGAATGAACCTCATTGGTTCTTGCAGAAGCTCAAACGTGATGCGTAACGCAAGAATGAACCTCATTGGTTCTTGCAGAAGCTCAAACGTGATGCGTAACGCAAGAATGAACCTCATTGGTTCTTGCAGAAGCTCAAACGTGATGCGTAACGACAAGAATGAACCTCATTGGTTCTTGCAGAAGCTCAAACGTGATGCGTAACGCAAGAATGAACCTCATTGGTTCTTGCAGAAGCTCAAACGTGATGCGTAACGCAAGAATGAACCGCATTGGTTCTTGCAGAAGCTCAAACGTGATGCGTAACGCAAGAATGAACCGCATTGGTTCTTGCAGAAGCTCAAACGTGATGCGTAACGCAAGAATGAACCTCATTGGTTCTTGCAGAAGCTCAAACGTGATGCGTAACGCAAGAATGAACCTCATTGGTTCTTGCAGAAGCTCAAACGTGATGCGTAACGCAAGAATGAACCTCATTGGTTCTTGCAGAAGCTCAAACGTGATGCGTAACGCAAGAATGAACCGCATTGGTTCTTGCAGAAGCTCAAACGTGATGCGTAACGCAAGAATGAACCGCATTGGTTCTTGCAGAAGCTCAAACGTGATGCGTAACGCAAGAATGAACCTCATTGGTTCTTGCAGAAGCTCAAACGTGATGCGTAACGCAAGAATGAACCTCATTGGTTCTTGCAGAAGCTCAAACGTGATGCGTAACGCAAGAATGAACCTCATTGGTTCTTGCAGAAGCTCAAACGTGATGCGTAACGCAAGAATGAACCTCATTGGTTCTTGCAGAAGCTCAAACGTGATGCGTAACGCAAGAATGAACCTCATTGGTTCATGCAGAAGCTCAAACGTGATGCGTAACGCAAGAATGAACCTCATTGGTTCATGCAGAAGCTCAAACGTGATGCGTAACGCAAGAATGAACCGCATTGGTTCATGCAGAAGCTCAAACGTGATGCGTAACGCAAGAATGAACCGCATTGGTTCTTGCAGAAGCTCAAACGTGATGCGTAACACAAGAATGAACCTCATTGGTTCTTGCTGAAGCTCAAACGTGATGCGTAACAAAGAATGAACCGCATTGGTTCTTGCAGAAGCTCAAACGTGATGCGTAACGCAAGAATGAACCGCATTGGTTCTTGCAGAAGCTCAAACGTGATGCGTAACGCAAGAATGAACCGCATTGGTTCTTGCAGAAGCTCAAACGTGATGCGTAACGCAAGAATGAACCTCATTGGTTCTTGCAGAAGCTCAAACGTGATGCGTAACGCGAGAATGAACCTCATTGGTTCTTGCAGAAGCTCAAACGTGATGCGTAACGCAAGAATGAACCGCATTGGTTCATGCAGAAGCTCAAACGTGATGCGTAACGCGAGAATGAACCGCATTGGTTCATTGCAGAAGCTCAAACGTGATGCGTAACGCAAGAATGAATCTCATTGGTTCTTGCAGAAGCTCAAACGTGATGCGTAACGCAAGAATGAACCTCATTGGTTCTTGCAGAAGCTCAAACGTGATGCGTAACGCAAGAATGAACCTCATTGGTTCTTGCAGAAGCTCAAACGTGATGCGTAACGCAAGAATGAACCTCATTGGTTCTTGCAGAAGCTCAAACGTGATGCGTAACGCAAGAATGAACCCATTGGTTCTTGCAGAAGCTCAAACGTGATGCGTAACGCGAGAATGAACCTCATTGGTTCTTGCAGAAGCTCAAACGTGATGCGTAACGCGAGAATGAACCGCATTGGTTCATGCAGAAGCTCAAACGTGATGCGTAACGCGAGAATGAACCACATTGGTTCATGCAGAAGCTCAAACGTGATGCGTAACACGAGAATGAATCTCATTGGTTCTTGCTGAAGCTCAAACGTGATGCGTAACACGAGAATGAACCGCATTGGTTCTTGCAGAAGCTCAAACGTGATGCGTAACGCAAGAATGAACCGCATTGGTTCTTGCAGAAGCTCAAACGTGATGCGTAACGCAAGAATGAACCGCATTGGTTCTTGCAGAAGCTCAAACGTGATGCGTAACACAAGAATGAACCGCATTGGTTCTTGCAGAAGCTCAAACGTGATGCGTAACGCAAGAATGAACCGCATTGGTTCTTGCAGAAGCTCAAACGTGATGCGTAACACAAGAATGAACCGCATTGGTTCTTGCAGAAGCTCAAACGTGATGCGTAACGCAAGAATGAACCGCATTGGTTCTTGCAGAAGCTCAAACGTGATGCGTAACGCAAGAATGAACCTCATTGGTTCTTGCAGAAGCTCAAACGTGATGCGTAACGCGAGAATGAACCGCATTGGTTCATGCAGAAGCTCAAACGTGATGCGTAACGCGAGAATGAACCGCATTGGTTCATGCAGAAGCTCAAACGTGATGCGTAACACGAGAATGAATCTCATTGGTTCTTGCTGAAGCTCAAACGTGATGCGTAACACAAGAATGAACCTCATTGGTTCATGCAGAAGCTCAAACGTGATGCGTAACACAAGAATGAACCTCATTGGTTCATGCAGAAGCTCAAACGTGATGCGTAACACAAGAATGAACCTCATTGGTTCTTGCAGAAGCTCAAACGTGATGCGTAACACAAGAATGAACCTCATTGGTTCATGCAGAAGCTCAAACGTGATGCGTAACACAAGAATGAACCTCATTGGTTCTGCTGAAGCTCAAACGTGATGCGTAACATGAGAATGAACCTCATTGGTTCATGCAGAAGCTCAAACGTGATGCGTAACACAAGAATGAACCTCATTGGTTCTTGCAGAAGCTCAAACGTGATGCGTAACACAAGAATGAACCTCATTGGTTCATGCAGAAGCTCAAACGTGATGCGTAACGCAAGAATGAACCTCATTGGTTCTTGCTGAAGCTCAAACGTGATGCGTAACACAAGAATGAACCTCATTGGTTCTTGAAGAAGCTCAAACGTGATGCGTAATACAAGAATGAACCTCATTGGTTCTTGCTGAAGCTCAAACGTGATGCGTAACATGAGAATGAACCTCATTGGTTCTTGCTGAAGCTCAAACGTAGATGAACGAAAGTCTTACAGGTTTAGAACGACGTGAGGGTGAGTACATAATGTATTTTTTTTTATTTTTGAGTGAACTAACCCTTTAAGACTCAATCAAGATACTTCAACCGGATCTAAATTTGATTACGATCAAGCTCAGTCGTCCAGATTGAGGCGTTTACTAGAAGCGTTTCAGTCCAACTGAGCCATCAATCTCATAAACTGATTGTTTGGTTGCATGTAAACATAGTTAGTATGAGGGACTCTACAAGGCTTTTCACATTGTGCTTAACCCTGGTTTATTTTAATTTTAAAGACTGCTTATAACAGGTAAGGGAAATTATGAGCAATGTGAAACATTAATCAAGGATAACCGAGGATTATTATACCCTGGGTTTTAAAAAACACCCAGGTTAACTATTTGTAGTGTGAAAAGTTCTAATGAAAAACTCTCACCCTTCCTGAATGAGAAGAAATATGATGAACAAAATTTCTTTTTTCTGAACACACATCCTTCAGTACAGTTCATAACCACGGGAAGTGATCTAGATCTACCGCTGATTAGCTGCTTTTGCACAGAGTTGATGCTCATTTCACATGTTTTCAACGTTTAAGACATTTAAATTATTTTCCTAAACTCAAAACTGACTTTCAGCCCCAGCGAGTATATGAACCCTTTGTGCAACTCTAACATGAAAGCTGCAGAAAGACATGCTGTCAGTTTTTCGAGACCGGTGTGATTCAGTAAGTGTTGTTTGTGCCCTCAAGTGGTGACAGACAATACAGCAGTGCTTTGACACTGAGACCGGCAGAACATCCATCTGTCCTGAAGTACAGTGAGTTTACTGCATTCAATGCAACCATTTTCCTAATAGAAAACACTTAAAACACAAAACGATCACTTACAAACAATCTTTGGTATTCTAGTTAATAGCATGTCTGAAATATAGCAGAAATATATTTTATTTATTAATTTTTTATTTAAGAAACAGCACATTTGGTTGAGTTTTGTTTTGTGATTTCACTGTGTTTTATGTTTTTGTGTTGTGAAATGTTCCATGTGGAATACTCTCAAAAAACAAATCATTTTTACAGGTTGAATCTCTACAAATGAGTTCATAAATTGTAAATGGATGACATTACATGAACTATTATAAACATAATTATGCTACTGTTTTACTGTGCAAGCAGATTTCTTTTTATCTCAAATTAATTTAACGCAACGCTATTTTTAATATTTGTTCTCATCAAATTAATTTGTCATCCCACACTGAAGAACTGCAGTAATTGCAAAAGTTTTAAACTTTGCTCTCGCAGCAAATACTCTGGATAAGTCCCGCAAGTCCTGCAATACTCTGGATATGATTTCAGTGTTACAACACCACATATCAAGCAGGCATCTGTTGTTCTTGTTAAAATGTGATGCAAAACATTCTCCCTTACCATCATTACACAAAGGTCCTCCGTAAGTGGTCATGCTGCAGTCGCAGGTGAAGCCCTCCCACTGCTGGAGACAAACGCCCTGGTTCCCACAGGAGTCCTCCTGACAGCTCGAGCTGGGCCCTACAGGAACACCATCACAGATCAACCCCCAGAAACACACTTTATTACATTCATAATGTCATTGTCACAAGATGAAAAAGGAGACGGATGACAGGATTACAAAACATAAACAAGGTTTTATTAAACTAGAAGGTGAAACAGCGTGCGCTAACACAACTGACAACTGAAGCGTGAACAAGGACGAACTGAATGATGAGCCGCGGAGATTAATGGTGTCCATGGCAACAGATGAGTGGCGGGGGAAAAAAACAAAGAACATGTGACTGATGAATACAAACTAAAAGTCCATGAAAGTGAAACTAATAACACACGGGTCCAGATATCCCTGACATTAATACTTTTAAAATTATGTTTATTACATGATACTTAACACATTAATTACTGTACAATAAAACCAAACTTGGTCCCACTTTATACTGAGTGCATTTAACTGAGTGTAATAACATTTAAATTAGTCATTTGATACATTATTGTGTTTTTGCATTGGACTTACATTTGAAAACACTTGCATGTGCTTATTAATTTCTGTGATTATATCTACACTCACCTAAAGGATTATTAGGAACCCCATACTAATACTGTGTTTGACCCCCTTTCGCCTTCAGAACTGCCTTAATTCTACGTGGCATTGATTCAACAAGGTGCTGAAAGCATTCTTTAGAAATGTTGGCCCATATTGATAGGATAGCATCTTGCAGTTGATGGAGATTTGTGGGATGCACATCCAGGGCACGAAGCTCCCGTTCCACCACATCCCAAAGATGCTCTATTGGGTTGAGATCTGGTGACTGTGGGGGCCATTTTAGTACAGTGAACTCATTGTCATGTTCAAGAAACCAATTTGAAATGATTCGAGCTTTGTGACATGGTGCATTATCCTGCTGGAAGTAGCCATCAGAGGATGGGTACATGGTGGCCATAAAGGGATGGACATGGTCAGAAACAATGCTCAGGTAGGCCGTGGCATTTAAACGATGCCCAATTGGCACTAAGGGGCCTAAAGTGTGCCAAGAAAACATCCCCCACACCATTACACCACCACCACCAGCCTGCACAGTGGTCCATGATGGATCCATGTTCTCATTCTGTTTACGCCAAATTCTGACTCTACCATCTGAATGTCTCAACAGAAATCGAGACTCATCAGACCAGGCAACATTTTTCCAGTCTTCAACTGTCCAATTTTGGCGAGCTCTTGCAAATTGTAGCCTCTTTTTCCTATTTGTAGTGGAGATGAGTGGTACCCGGTGGGGTCTTCTGCTGTTGTAGCCCATCCGCCTCAAGGTTGTGCGTGTTATAGCTTCACAAATGCTTTGCTGCATACCTGGGTTGTAACGAGTGGTTATTTCAGTCAAAGTTGCTCTTCTATCAGCTTGAATCAGTCGGCCCATTCTCCTCTGACCTCTAGCATCAACAAGGCATTTTCGCCCACAGGACTGCCGCATACTGGATGTTTTTCCCTTTTCACACCATTCTTTGTAAACACTAGAAATGGTTGTGCGTGAAAACCCCAGTAACTAAGCAGATTGTGAAATACTCAGACCGGCCCGTCTGGCACCAACAACCATGCCATGCTCAAAATTGCTTAAATCACCTTTCTTTCCCATTCTGACATTCAGTTTGGAGTTCAGGAGATTGTCTTGACCAGGACCACACCCCTAAATGCATTGAAGCAACTGCCATGTGATTGGTTGATTAGATAATTGCATTAATGAGAAATTGAACAGGTGTTCCTAATAATCCTTTAGGCGAGTGTATAAATACACTGTTGACTCTTAACCCACCCATAAACCAACCAAACCTGTCCTAACCATATCCTCCTCAATATCAGCACAAGTGTCTTCCAATACAACAGCAACACAACTGTAAATTCTACTTAACAATTATTATCATTTTGTGTAAGTACATAGCAGTTAAAGACTAGGGATGCAAAGATATTACAATTTTAGCTGACATCGATAACCGATAATTCTTTATATTTGAAAGCCGATAACGATATATCAACTAATAAATCTGAATTTTTTTAATAAAAAAACTGATTACAAAACAAAAGTCTCGCCATTAAAAGACATGGCTCAAGCACTTTAACATAAATCAAATGAAAAAAGTACAGTAGCATATTAGCATACCAGTGTCCGTTTTAAAAGATTGTACACTCCTATGGCCAACTTTCTGTACCAAAAAAAGCTTTTCAAGCAATTCAAAACCGTCATGGCAAACAGTTCGCATCTGAAGTGTTTTAGCTAAAGGAAATAATCCATTATTTATTGGCTTTAAAATATCGGACAAATCTTCTTATTGGACTGATAACAATAACATTAAAATGAACATATATCGGCCGATATTGATATGGTGGCTGATATATCGTGCGTCCATATTAAAGACTCCTAACATAATGTGTGACAAAAATTGTAATTAAAAAAAAGACTTTTTAATCTTTTGACAGGCCTTGTTTTTGTTAAATAAAGGAATATAACACAAAGAGAAAAACATTTACATGCAAAGATACCTGTACCATCTTTTACCAAAAAGATGTGGTACAAGAATGTTGATGGAGCATACTGATTTAAGTAAATAAATAAATAAATAAATAAATAAATATATATAAATACTTAATAAATATTAAAAAAGTGAGTAAATAGGCACAGCATAGAGATAAATGATGAGAGACAATATTCATCGGGAAGAATTGTATGTCTCACACAGAGAAAACGTGTAAAGAAATATTTTCTCCTACCAACTCGCTAATCACATGTTACATGTGTGTCCTGTGTTTCCCCCGGCTTTGTGTATTTGGTTCAGTCCTGTTCTCAGTTTGCCCGCTCCTCGTTTGTGTTTAGTTCCTTCACCTGTGTCTAGTTAATTTGCCCCAGCTGTATCTTGTTTCCCTCTTCAGTACTCTGTGTATTTAAGTTCCTCTCTTGTCAGTGTTCAGTGTCGGTTATTACCTATGTTATGTTGTTGTGCTACCTGCCAGTCTATGTTCCTGTGAGTATTTGTAATTAAAATAGTTTGTACTTTGAACCTTCTGCCCTCTTGTCATCTTCTGCCTGCACAAAACCGTAACATCACATCTGTAGTTCAAAGGGTTCATGAACCACACATTTTAAGAGTAGTTTTTAGCGGAGTACAAGTCTTCTGTGCATTTCTAGCATGTTAGCAGCACAAAATGATCCGATCAGTATATCGTCCGGGACACAGACCACTATATGAGAGATACGTCCTTTAAAGTGCCCCTGTAGTCAATCATTTCATCCCTTAAAACTCATCTTTGATCCCCAAAATTACATATGTAAAAGTTTTTTCCTTGAAGGTTCATGGCTTAAAATATATTGATTGTAACTCGACACCCTTGCCTCATTTAGTATATGTGGTTCTATGAATATGCAAATGAGCCCCTCCTACACTCACTCACTCACTCAGAGATTGGTTGACAATTACACGTTGATCTGATTGGTTAGTTTGTGACGTCAGAAACACCAGCGATTTCAAACCATGTTTTTGAGACTGTCTTTGGTTCACTGCAGTTTTAAGCATAAAATACTCAGCAATGCTAGCAACTTATGAATTTACACATGGTTTGTCTTAAAGCAAATTAAAAACACCACATAGACATATAAACAACATTAAAATCTTGATTTTCATCACAGGAGGACTTTAATAAGTGCACTTGAATCTCTGATTGGCTGCTGGCTAGGGCCACACCTCCAACTTACTATAATACCAGCCAGCATCCCATTCGGATAGCTATCTGATTTGTCTGATTTGCCTCATCCATCACCAAAAACGCATTGAATCCCATAATTGGGACCTGTGAATGGTTTTTCCCAGGTTTTGGTCACATCTAAGATGCAATGCTGGAGTACTGGAATTGCATCTTTTGGCAAAGAGGATGTTTGGGGCAGAAAGTTCCCATCCAGTCATTTAATGGTGCAGCTGTCTCAAGCAAAACTATGAAGATTCGATGGTACCAACCTTTGGCAAACCCAGTAAAAATTTGGTAAAATTTGGCAAACCCAGTTATTATTTCATCCTCAAAAGCGCTCTTGGTTCCTTGATTCCAGATGGACCAATAAAAAACACTTGTGCCCTTACGCATGGAGTGCTTCTCAATACCCTAATGAAATTTCACATGCATATCTTAATTAACATTTAACAACATACGGCCATACGGCTCCCTTGTGCACAACTTCTTCCTCCACCTGGTTTCCTTTCCTTACATGTTGCCCTTGAATCTTAAGAGAGAGGAGCAAGGACGCAAGGAAAGGAAATGAGAATTCATTAATAATGAATTGTGAAACACCCAGATACAGTACGAGGACAAAGCAGCTGCCAAGAAAAAGGTCAATATGTCTTTTATGTAAAATAGGAATGTAATGAAAACAGAATGAAATATGCATGTTGTTTGTGGTATAACACTGTGTATGAAAAGTAGATTTAACTTTTTAAATCTCCACTTTTTTGTGGAAAAGATTACAACTATTAGAACTAGCATTTCACCCCCAGACTCTGATCCTTCCATTTTTATTGAGTGTGCTGCAGTCTTCAGTGAGTTTGAGCCTATTTCTATCGTGGTCCTTAATGATATTGTAAAACATTTAAAACCGTCAACCTGCTCCACTGATATTATTCCACCACGTATTTTTAAAGAGGTATGGAACACTATTGGAGCATCTATTCAAACAATCATAAACAGTAGTCTTACTTCTGGTTATGTGCCACTTTGTTTTAAAGAGGCTGTGGTGCAGCCCCTTATTAAAAAACAAAATCTGGACACTTTAGTTCTCTCAAATTATCGTCCAATTTCTAAACTTCCTTTTATGTCCAAGATTTTAGAGAAGGTAGTTTTAGTACAGTTACAAGCCTATCTAGATCTGCATGGTATTCTTGAGGTATTCCAGTCTGGGTTCAAAACTTTTCATAGCACAGAGACTGCACTTATAAAAGTTTTTAATGATTTCAACAGATTGTGGTGATCCTACAATTCTGATGCTCTTGGATCTTACAGCAGCATTTGATACGGTTGACCACAGTGTTCTTATCTCGCGTCTTGAGCACAGCGTGGGGATTAAGGGCACTGCATTAAGATGGTTTAGATCGTATCTTTCAGAGAGAGTGTTTAAAGTCGAGTATGGGAGCTCAAATTCTCCAGTTGCACCAGTGACTTCCGGAGTTCCGCAGGGCTCTATTTTGGGACCGATTCTTTTCTCTCTTTACTTGCTCCCATTAGGATCTATCTTAAAGAAACATAATATTAGTTTCCATCTGTACGCAGATGATTTACAAATCTACCTGCCTATAAAGAGTAAGGGTGAGGATTTGACAAAAAGGCTCTTAGATTGTTTTTATGACATTAAAGCATAGATGGCTCTAAATGTTCTACATTTTAATGAAAGTAAAACTGAAATTATTATTTTTAGATCGAGCAGCTCTACTAGCGCTTCCAAATTGGACCTGGGACCCCTGACGCCCTACGTAAAGTCTATGGTAACGAACCTTGGTGTAAAGTTGGATAGTGATCTTAACCTAGAGAAACAGATCAACTCTGTTGTAAAAGCCAGTTTTTTTCAACTTAGGCAAATCACCAAACTGAAGCCCTTTTTATCTTTTAAAGATCTGGAGAGGGTTATACATGCTTTTATTACTACCCGCCTGGATTACTGCAATTCGTTATATATAGGAGTTAACCAGGCCTCTCTCTCTAGATTGCAAATAGTTCAAAATGCTGCCGCTCGACTTCTTACTGGAGCCCGTAAACGGGAGCACATTATGCCTGTTCTTGCTTCTCTTCATTGGTTACCAGTTTGTTTTAGAATACAGTTTAAGATTTTATTGTTTGTTTTTAAATCTCTTCATGGGAAAGCTCCAGCTTACATAGATGATCTACTGATGATGCATGCTCCTCTGAGGTCATTAAGGTCTGCTGACCAACTACTCTTATTTGTTCCTAGGACAAGACTTAAAAATCGAGGAGATCGAGCTTTTTCAGTTGTGGCCCCGAGGCTGTGGAATGATTTGCCTATGTGTGTTAGGGTAGCCCCCAGCATTGAGACTTTTAAATCACGGCTCAAAACTCACTTTTATTCATTGGCTTTTAAACCAGACTGAGAGTTAATCTGCATTTTGTTTTGTTTTGTCTTGTCACTTGTTTAACTTTGTCTTGTCCTTTTGTCATGTGTTCATAATTTTGTCTGAAATTATGTCAGTGTTCAGCACTTTGGCAGACCTCGGTTGTTTTAAATGTGCTTTACAAATAAAATTGTATTGTATTGTATTAACAGCAACTCAGCAGAAATCATTCTGTCCATTTAAGAGTGTTTCCGGCAGACGCTAGAAACTTCTGCATTTGCATGAGACACAATGAACATCTATAGAATGACAGATACAACAAATCTTTTGACAACAGCAATAATACTGAGAGTGTAGAACGCTTACTGAGGTAAACTGAGTAACTGAGTTTTCAACTAAAAATGGAAGACTTCTTATGCGTTTTGGCCATTCAATTATAGGACAACAGCATTTTGGTGGCCTGAAAACACAAACTTTTGAAAACGGGTTTCAAAATGCTTTTGAAAAATAACACCCTTATCTCCGTGTAAACAACAAAAACATGATTCTGTGAAAATCATTACTTCATGCACATGAGTATTACAGTATACACCCGAATATAAGACAAGGTTTTTGCCCTAAAAATAGGCTGAAAAATGGGGGGGTCGTCTTATATTCAGGGTCGTCTTATATTCGGGTATATACGGTACTTGTTTAGTCTATAGGCAAATTTTTTTTGTGCAAATGGATAAAAATATTAACAGTAAGAAATAAGGGAGGGGGGGTTGGTACAATAGGTGAATTACAGGAATTTTTTTCCTGAAAATAATTATTTACTGTAAATACATGAAGGGAGGTTTTTCACCAGTAGTAAATCAGTCTTACCAATAGGAACCTATGTCTGTTTTTAAATGTTAAAAGTCACTTTAATGAATACAAACTATACATTTCAACCACTTGGTAGAATTGGAAGACGTTCCCTTAGGCATTCTGCGCCGTGGTAGCGCGACAAAGCATTCTTAGGTATAGATATGCAGCTATAATGCACGTATTTGATTTTTAATTAATATTTAATATCGATATACAATGGTTACAAACTGTTAAAACTTGTGGTGTTGATATCTTTGTAAGACTGTCGACTTTATAGAAGAGGAAAGAAGGAAAGCTAACTTTACAGAGCTCTGAGAGCCCCCTAGTCAGGAGCATTTCCGTTGTGTTGTGGCTTGATTTTGTCATGCTGTGGCTTGTTTCTGTTCTGTTGTGAACTTATTTTTGATTTTTGAATTGCGTTGTGTTGTGCACTACTGGGCCACCATACCTAAGGGTTACATTTTGAAGGTCCCCTGTGGACATTCAAGTAATAATGTACCTACATGTCAACTCACTTATCTAGAGTCAGCAGGCCATGGTTGCAAAATAAACCCTGAGAGGGTGATCCGAACTTGTAGCATCAATAATTATTGCATTATTCCGCATATTACACAGAGAGAAAAATGATGTTGTCACCTTCACATCCTCTCTCAATCTGTCCAACACAGGCCAGCGCTTCTGACATCAGGTCTGGCAAACGGCCGTTCAGATCCACAGATGCCAAACAGCCTTGAAATCCTTCCTTTGCGTGAACTAACTTGGGTAAATCTTTGTACATGTCCTCGGGAACACCACCAATATAAAGATCACCTGCAAAAAGAGCCAAAAAAAGAGAGAGCACCATGGTCATAATAATATAGTTAAATATCATATATTGTTAACATCCCTTTCATCCTCTCTCTCTCTCTCTAAACTTTAAAATGAAATCAGTTCACAAAAGAACATAATATATTATGCATTTATTTTTGTATACAATTGAATTGACAAGTTACAACAACACTAATGTGAAATCTACCTTTTAAGTCGAGGTTTTTGGCCCCCACAGTGGTCTGGGTGGTGATTTTGGTGTCGATTTTGACAGTGTGCTGGTTATTTGTGTCTCTGGAGATAATGACATTGTGCCACTGGTTGTCATTGAGAGGTTTGTTTGAGTTTCCTTTGATGAGATAAGCACCGTTTCCCAGATCTGAGACGTAATGCAGGTAGCTAAACAAAGATTTAAGATCCATTACCAGGTGCAAGCGGAATACAGTTTACCAATATGGAAAAGAAAAACCACAAACAAGATCTCTGTAATATCTCGATTGTTTTTCCTAGATAGAGATGTAATTACATTTTGCTGAAGAAAAGTTTTACTCTTGAGATAAATACCCTAAACTGTCATGTTTGCTCAAGTCGAGAGTATATAATCCCTCAAGTTGTCTGCAATGAAAAGTCAGACATCTCAATAAGAACTTTATTTTTTCAAGATTAAATTATTTGATCAAAGCTTTAACATTTGTAATGCACCTTATAATGAGTAATTGTGTTTTGGTAATAAGTAATAATTACACCTTTAGAAAGTATAATGCATTAAAACACAATGACAATCAACCAATTTCAGATGTAACAAGGAATCTGCAAATATTATAATGCATTTTAACTTTGGTTACAATTATTTATGAAAATGGAAATAATATGATTTATGCATTATAACATACATTATGAATATCTTTATAATGCATTGTACATAAAGTCTTATGTAACATTTATGTTTAGTTCGTTTAGTTTCAGTGTGTTTTAGTTTGGTTCTCCCTGTTTCTGTTTGCCTGTGTTCCTAGTTAGTCTACATAGTTGTTCATTTAATTTACGCACCTGTTCTGTTTTATGTTGATTATTCACCCTTGTATTGAAACCCTCAATTTCAATTGTTCAGTTTTCCGATATCGTTTATGGTTATGTGTTTGTGTTTCTGTGACTTCTCCAGTGCTTTCCTACATGCTTATTCATCATCATGCTTTCATTGCAGCCACTCATACATGACAGAATATTGCACCAAGAATAGACTATTTTAGCTGTGTTTTTTTCTTTACCCCCCCCCCCCCCCCCCCACGTTGGACTTAACTGCTGTTTAGTTGCTCTGCCTCAAGCAGAAAGACCATTCACTGGAGGACCACACAAGGGACTTTTTAGATTTGGCATGGCTAACCCATATGCGGACTGTGAAGCGTTCACCTCACAGAACGAGTCCACAGGGGGATTTTCGTCACATTTGTGCAGTGGGTGCTGGTGAATAACTGATCTCCATCTTCCCCACTCTGGACCCAGAGCCCAGCCAGCCACTGCCCACACACTGCATGGAGCTAACGCCAGAGCCCACCACAGACTGAGACCCCGAGCCTACCGTGATGCACAAGCCAGTAAAGAGGACTGAGACAACCACCGCCCTGGAGCCCGAGCCAAAGAAAAAGTCTGACAAGGTGCGTGAGACAGCTACATCGTCAGTTCCAGTGGGAGTGTATTGGAGTACCAGGTCATGGAATGGAGCCCCGCCCACACTCCTGATTCTGAGGATGAGCTGCATACTGTATGGCCTCTTGGAATTATTACGAGGAATTTGAGGGGGGTGTTTTCCTGTGTCTCCCATCCCTGCTGTTCCTGTCCAGGTCCAAGTCTCCAGTGTCTCCACTGGTCCTGTCCAGGTCCAAGTCTCCAGTGTCTCCACTGGTCCTGCCCAGGTCCAAGTCTCCTGTGTCTCCATTGGTCCTGCCCAGCTCCAAGTCCCCTGTGTCTCCACTGGTCCTGTCCAGCTCAAAGTCTCCGGTGTCTCAACTGGTCCTGCCCAGCTCCAAGTCTCCTGTGTCTCCACTGGTCCTGCCCAGCTCCAAGTCCCCTGTGTCTCCACTGGTCCTGCCCAGCTCCAAGTCCCCTGTGTCTCCACTGGTCCTGCCCAGGTCCAAGTCTCCTGTGTTTCGCTGGTCCTGCACAGAGATCCCTCCCATCCTCCCTCTCCCACCTTCTCTTCCAATAACTGCCAGTTCCTCGGCCCAGACTCTGCTGTTTGCCTTCAGTCCCTTGGCTCTTCCTCTGTTTGTTACGCTCTGCTCCACTGATCCGCCTCTGGCTTTGCAGTCTCCAGCCCCACATCAGCACAAGGATCCCCTGGTTCTGCCTCCAGCCGCCAAGCCCATCATTCTTCCTCTGCTCAGTGACCAGTCAGCTCCACCTTGACTCATTCCTCTCTTGGCACATTGGACCATCAACCTTCTGGCTCCCCCTTGGTCAGACGTTGTTCTACCTATGCCAAGAACTTCCGGGTCTCCAGCTGCAACTCGACCCTCCACCCCTTCAGCTTTGTCAGACTCTGCCTTTCCTCCGGCTCCACCTTATTCCTAAATCCCACCAGCTACGCCTCAGTCCTCTGGCACCCTGACTCCACCTCGGATGCTCATCGCTGCTGCCTGAACCTTCAGCGTCGCTCGGTCCCATCAGCTCTTGGCTTATGGCTCCTCCATCCATCGACTCCACTATGAGCCATCATTCTGGGTGTGGTCTGGGTCCCGGTCTGGCTGCTCATGCTTCTGACTTCTCTAGCACTCTCCTGCATGTTAGTTTGTTAAATATTGATGGTTTCTGTTTATACATCGTTGTGCATTCGTTACAGCCACTCATACGTGACACTTTAAGTAAGTGTTATCATGTTTTTCTATACACTGTCAGCTCAATATCTCTGTCTCAATGCCTCTATTATGTTTCCTGTCCTATTGAAGGGCAAATCACTGGTTAGGGATGAATATTTTCAATTCTGATAGCACCTCGACTGTCAATAATATGGATGATTTTAAATAACTAAATATAAATAGGCCTTATTTAATAATAATAATAATAATAATAATAATAATTGGGAAATTCCACGCTAACCTGTGCACATTGATACACTTCCATACCTAGAAATATTTTTTTTTTCATTTGCAAGGATTATAATATATTTTGGAAGGGAATGAATATGTTAAATGAATGATTGGATAAATTAATTAATTAATTATTAATGCACTTAAATCACTTAAACCATGTACAGCACTAAGACCATCTAACTGTAATGCTCATGTCTGTTTCTCCATAACGTACCCCTTAACCAGCTCTACAGCTATGAAATCATTTCCATCTCCACTATTAAACAGGATGAGTCCGTCTGATGAGGTGGTCTTGAACTGGAAGAACAGGTGCATGGAGTAGTACGCCTGCAGTGTGCTCAGAGTCACATAGCTTGAGCAGCACTTGAAGGTCACTGGATCTGCAATAATGTTCTTAAATCCAATCACAGCGTTGACTTCACAGTAGTCGATGTCGCCGTTCTTGCAGAGGTCGATGTATGGCTTGCCATTAAATGTCAGACTCTGGAGATGCCCAATGAAGTTGGAGGGCATGATGGGTTGGTAGCGGTTCTCTGTAATGATCCCCGTTTCTATGTTATGAAACTCCAGCTGTGTGTGGTCACCTGGTATCTCTCCTGTTTCATGGCAAATGTTGAGAAAAATTAAAATGTTTAATTCATGTGGATCATAAAAAGGCCAACAAACTCCAACTAGGCCTATCATGATGATTAGTTTATCAACTTATCATACAATATATGGATGTTACCTTGATCACTTTTGGGGACCTCAATAATGCCTATTGTAGGGCTTTTCACACTTGAAATAGTTAACCCTTAATCACTGTAACCCCTGGGTTATCTTGCTTCATGTTTCAGACTGTACATTCCTAAACCCAGGGTTAAAGTCCTTATTTGCATATTTGCGGTGTCAGTGTCACTGATTAGATGAACGCCACATGCGATGTGTTTATATAAATGCTTTAGCATTGCGTGTTCTCATATGATAAATTGCCGACTGTACTATCAAGTTTATCCTGAACAGACTTTTTGGACTATAACTGTTAGAATAAGAGTCTCATCTTCACTCCAATTGTTGAGTTTTCTGTCACCATTTACGTGTCTCGCGATTGGCTGTGGACTGCTAAGCATCTAGTCGTAACATTCTAACAGTGCATCTTTTCACACTGTACACTATTCAGTTTGGACCATAGCGCGGGGTTAACAGAGTAAAATCCACTCTAATCCTGCTCCAATGCTAATCCCATTTATAGGTGTGGGTAGCACTTTATTTTGATGGTCCCTTTTTAACATTCTGTTGACTATGAGTAATTTTGAAACTACATGTCAACTAACTAGTAGATTAGTAGACTGTCTGCTTAATATCTGCTAACTCTTTATTGTGATAGTCTCCCAAAAGACATTCTACTGACTATAAGTAACTTTACAAGTACGTCAACTTTTTCAACCCTTACCCTACCATTATCTACTAATACTCTACAAACACTCTAATGAGCGCTAGTAGACATGCAGGTGCAACGTTACTTTTAGTCAACAGAATGTGTTAAAGGGAGCATTAAAATAAAGTGAAACCCGTAGTGTGAAACGTTCCTTTATCCGGGGTTAAAAGAGGCTTTAGAATGTCGATAACCCGGTGTTGATCACAGTGTGAAAAGCCTTTAAGTAGATATTTTAATAGGTGTTTTCCAGAAAGAAAATTTGGAAGATTAAGTCCAAATGGACTTGATTTCAAAGCCTCATTCCATCCGCGTCAAGAAGAGACAATTAACCAATGTTAATTAAACTTTTCAAGAAAATATGACAAGGAAAAAATAACACTGCTAGATTATTAGTAATGTACTGCCAATGTTTTTGAAAAATAATCATCTAAAATGACTTGCACAGGTAGGTTTAACTTAATAGTCAGAATGTGTAACTCCCATTGTAACAGTAAAAGCAAAAGAACAGGAGGAAACAGAATAGGATACCTTCCACAGTGGGCAAATCATCCACAGACAGCTTCAGACTCTTCCCTCTCCGGATCACTCGCACTGTGTGCCATTCATTATCATTCAGATTCTGACCAGCAAACATGGTCTCGGGTCCCTTGCCTGTGGGACAGCCCAGATCACGGTTAAACACACACTCATAAAGCAATGGAAAAAATGAACAGACGCTCAAAACAACACAGGTGGACAACACTGACATTTAGTAATAATGATATCACCTTAGTAAAAATGCCCCCAAAATATTAAACATTTAAAACAGTGCTGAGTTAATACCACACAAGTCATACATCCCTGAAATCTTCATCAGTAATGATGAAAGTCACAAGATAATGAGCAACTCAATGAGAAACAGGTGATGAACGCAATCAGTAACTATGGTATCAAATGAGTGGGAACATGGAAAACAAAGAAAACAGAAACAGAACACATAAAAACAGGTGATACAAACTAAGGCCGCATTTACACTGATATATCTGATATCTGCATGTTCACTATACACTTGGTGAAACAACCCGTGGTAGATGCACTGACCCAGAAAAGCGAGGGGTTGACCCTTTGTCCTCCATTGCACCATTGCAAAGAGTCATGTGATCGTGGTTGGTGTCCACCTGAGTTGACGTCATTTGCCACCTTCACTTTTTCAATGACGTACGATTCGCATTGACAGACTAACCCATTTGTAACATTTCTATTTATAAAATAGATAGTCCCTTTCCTTAATGCTGATTGGTCAATAGCTATGACCGCTTCACCGAACAGATCTGTGTGTCACTGCACAACACCCATAGTAACATAAACAAACCAATATACTGTCAAAATTGTTCAACATTAATTTATCAAAAAATGTTGATGTGTGCATGTGTGTGGAAGCCCACAGTTTCCAAAGTACAGACGGAATATTATTTTAAAAGTTTTCTGTTTAAGGTGGGGTTGTCACAGAGTCAGCCACACTGTCACAGCCCCAATCATCACCCAATCACCAGGACCGTCCACTCATTCACAATCCCTAGATTACTGACTCGCTGTACCTGCACTCCCTCATCAACACAGCCTATATATTCACAGTTCACCATCCATTCATTGTCTTGTCATAGTTACCTTACTGTCAGACTCCTTACCATTCTACTTACCTGTGATCGTCTTTTTAAGTCTCCAGTCTTCTGTCTGTCTTCCAGCCAACATCCTGATCCAGAACTCCAGTCTTCATATTCACTCGTCACCTGCACAGAGAATCCACTTCAGTCATCGCCAGTCAAGTCACCACCATCATTCAGCAAGTCACTATCCTCTCACATCCACTTTAAGGAAGTCTTCGTTCAAACTGCATCAGTATTATCCGTACAAAATCAGCTGTTCAACCTCCGTCAAGGTAATGCTTCCATCAATACATATGCTCGTCAGTTCCACACTTTAGCGGCATCTAGCGGGTGGAATGAGACGGCCCTGTAGACAGCCTTTCGCAAGGGTCTCAAACCGGAAATGCGCCAACAGATAGTAATTTATGACGATACCATCGGTCTGGAGGGTTTCATTCAGAAAGCTGTGCGCATCTCCCAATGTCTATCAGCCTGCTCACTGGATCATACCGCTCCACATCCTCCGCCCACCTCATTATCTGTTGCCCTTTTAGCACCTGAACCCATGCAGGTCGACGCATATCATCCCATCAACGCAGAGCGTCAAAGAAGGCTACTACAGCACTTATGTCTGTATTGTGGGGGAGAAGGTCACATCATCATGAACTGCCCAATTCGACCACCATGCCCAGTGGTGAGTACCATCCAGTTCCTGACTCAGATCGCACCCCTCACTCTAAACTTCAAACTTCAATCAACTTCTCCAAAGAATCAACCTCCAGAGTAAAACACTGCTCCCAGGAGCTAGCCATCCATTCTCGGCAAACCATTCTGGGCCGTGGTCGCATTCGTCATTTCTCCTCCATAGTAACGCTCCCCGTTGGCTGCCTGCATGAGGAGAAGATCAGGTTTATAGTGCTGGAAGGAGCAGCCGCTGACATCATCTTAGAATGCCCTGGATGAACCAACATTCCACCCACTAGAATTGAGTGTGGCACAGCCACTTGACCTGCTGCCTGGGGCCACTCCACCGAAAGGTAAGGTCTACCCACTAACCATCCCAGAGCAGAAGGTCATGGAGGAGTACATTCAGGAGGCTCTCAAACAACGCTTCATCCGACCATCAATGTCCCCTGCCGCTTCCAGCTTCATCAAGAAGGACGGAGGCTTGCGGCCGTGCATCGACTACTGGGCACTCAATTCTCAGACTCTCAACTCTCAAATTCAGTTACCCTCTTCCTCTGTTCCCTGCCCCATTGGAACAGCTCCGTGGGGCTCGCATTTCTCCAACTGGACCTGTGGATTGCCTACTGTAACGCAGTTTAGATGTTATGGGAAGAAGGAGGAAGGAACTGGTGAACATTTAAACAATTTTAATAAAATAAACAAACAAACACAACAACGAAAGTAAAAACGGCAGTCCCTCACGGTCGACTGCCACCACAAATAATAAGCAAAGGCAAGGCAAGGCAAGTTTATTTTATAGCACATTTCATACACAATGGTATTCAAGTGCTTTACATAGGAGAAAACAAAAGAATCAAAACAAATAAGAATTAATTAAACAGTTTAGAATAAAAAATAAATAAGTACAGTAAAAACGTCGGACGAACAGTGGCACAGTGCTCATTCAGTAAATGCTAGCTAACAGAAGTGTTTTGAGTCTGGATTTGAATGTGACTACTGTAGGAGCACTCTGATCTCTTCTGGAAGCTGGTTCCAGCTGCGGCTGGCATAATAGCTAAAAGCAGGACTCTCCTTGCTTAGAGTGAACCCTTGGTATTTCTAGCTGATGTGATCCTAATGATCTGAGTGATCTGTTGGGTTTCATATTCACGTGAGCATATCTGCAATGTATTTAGGTCCTAGCCATTGAGTGATTTATAAACCAGTAATAATACTTTAAAATCATCCTAAATGTAACTGGAGCCAGTGTAAAGACCTGAGTACTGGTGTGATATGTTCATATTTTCTGGTTCTGCTCAGAATCCTGGCAGCAGCGTTCTGTATGAGCTGCACTGTCTATGGTCTTTTTAGGAAGGCCAGTGAGGAGTCCATTACAATATCCACCCTGTGGTGATGAAAGCATGCACAAGTTTCTCTAAGTCTTGACTGGAAACAAGCATCTAATTCTTGCAATATTTTTCAGATGATAGTATGCTGATTTAGTAATTGCTTTGGACATGATTACTGAAACTAAGGTCTGACTCTAGAGAACACCAAGATTCCTGACTTGATTTGTAGTTGTTAGATCTCTAGAGTGAAGGTATGCATTCACCTTGAGAACTTCATCTTTGTTTCCAAACGCAATGACTTCAGTTTTGTCTTTGTTTAACTGAAGAAAGTTTTGGCACATCCAACCATTTACTTCATCAATGCATTGCACAGGGAGTCAATGGGGCTGTAATCATTAGGCGATAGGGCTAAGTAGAGCTGTGTGTCGTCTGCATAGCTGTGTAAGAGATCTGTTCTTTCTCATTATTTGGCTCATTGGGAGCATATTCAGGTTGAATAGGAGTGGCGCAAGAATTGAACCTTGGGGGACTCCGCATATCATGGATGTCCACTCAGACTTATGGTTCCTATACTCTGTATAGGCGGTGTTATGGCGTGGTAGGAGATCAGTGTTTGCAATCCTTGTCAGAGCCGTATCTGGGGTAGAGGATGCTATTGCAGCAATATGTGATGCTCGGGACAATCTGATGTTTCGAGTGCCTTTGGGTCTCGCTCCTGTTTGTGCCATCGATTTGTAAGTCGATCGGTTTGTTTCTCTACACTCAGTATGGCCTGTCGAGGAGGACTAGATTCATGGGACTCACCGGCTGTATGCTGAGGGCGTCCATGATGAAGTTCTGTTGTATGTTCCGTCTGGTTTGGTGGTCCCACAAGTAACTTTGTTTCAAGAACTGCAATCCTTTGTAAAAGTCTCTGGCAGTTTGTGCAGCAAGTAGATTCCAGAGGAGGCATTTTCTCTTATCCTTATGAATGTAGGCAGTTGTGTTTTCTCTTCCCCGGAATGTAAGCTTTCAGTGGGAAAGCTGGTCAGAGACAAGAATTCTGCTTTTTTCTAGTAATCAAGCGTTTGAGCACTGTGCTGATTTGCTGAAGTTAAAATTAGGTGATAAAAGGAAATAAAATATAAAACTATAAACGATAGAGCAATAAAAAATATAAAAGCGATAGAGCAAAGCACGGAGCAGTAAGCAGGAGCGTCCGAACAGTAGCTGAGCAGCAGTTTTTATTTAAAAAAAATAAAACAAAACATCAAATAAAATCCAGGCCTGGCCTCTCTCGATCTCCACTGTCGTCGCTCCTCCTTTTAAGCTTCCGTTCTTCCGTGAGAGATACGAGACCGGTGCGTCGCACAGGTGTCGCTCATCAGTAATTACACCACCGGCCTCGTGCCACTCTCTCACGGCCCTCGGCCTCGTCCTGCCCCCTACAACCTCATTCGAATACGCGAGGAGGATGAATGGAAGACTGCGTTCATAGCCCCACAGACCACAACCAGTACTAGGTGATGCTGTATGGCCTGTCCAACTCCCCTGCTGTATTCCAGGGGTATATGAATGAGATTTTCCGTACCTCCAATGCTTAGTCATAGTCTACATCGACAAAATTCTGATCTACTCCCGGAACCTGGCCAAACATTGCCAACACGTGACGCAGGTCCTAAAAAAGTTGAGAGAACACCACCTCTTATCTCAAGTTTGAGAAGTGCGAGATCCACACACCATCTGTCCAGTTCCTTGGATATATCGGCCAATAAGGTATCCAGATGGACCAGAGGAAGGTGGACACAATTCACAACAGGTCCCAACCTGTCACTACAAAGGAACTCCAACACTTTCTAGGCTTCGCCAACTTTTATCGAAGATTCATCCAGAATTACAGTCTCCTCAGCTCACCTCTCAACTCACTCCTCAGAAACCGGTCCAAGTCTCTGTCCTGGAATCCCTTGGACAGAGAAGCCTTCCAACACCTGAAGAATGCCTTTGTTACCGCTCCAATCCTGATGCACCCCAATCCAGAACTCCCATTCGTGGTCGTAGTTGACACCTCTACTACCGGGGTTGGAGCAGTACTATCCCAGTGGCAGGGTGAGCCTCCTCGACTCCATCCTTGCGCCTTCTATTCCAAGAAGCTGTCCTCGGCGGAGCAGAATTATGATATTAGAAATCGTGAGCTGCTGATGATCAAGCTCGCCTTGGAGGAATGGAGACACTGGCTGGAGGGAACTCACCACCACTTTGAAGTCATCACAGATCACCGGAACCTGTAATATCTCAGAGAAGCCAAGCGACTCAACCCAAGACTAGCCCGATGGGCTCTGTTCTTCACACGGTTTGACTTCACCATGACCTACTGACCCGGTACTAAGATTTGCAAGGCGGATGCCTTGTCCCGTCTGTATCATCCTGAACTTGAATCCAGTCCTCCAGAACCTGTTCTCCCTCCAGCCAAGGTAGTCAGTCAAATCCAATGGTCCCGTGATTACAGGTGACAATCCACAGTTTCACTGTGATATGGTAACACTGCTTACACCCAAGTAGAATCGGAGCAGATCTTCTGTCAGATAACATCTCCAAGATGTTAAACACCGTTTGACTAGTAACCAAAAGTCCAAATCAAAGTCTCTGCTGCACCAATTTAATTGATATTAATACTAGTGTAGAACATTGCATAGAAACTGTGTCTATTCCTCGTTTACTGAGATCAAATAATAAATCTACTGCAGGATCTAGAAAAAATGTATTTGTTATTAAAACAGAAAATCTCACTATTAGTGAACAAAAACAAAAACAATTTCTAAAGCTAGGTCTTTGAAACATTAGATCACTCACACCTAAGGCAGTTATTGTAAATGAAACAGTCACAGATAATAACTTCAATGTATTTTGCCTTACTGAAACCTGGCTTAAACCAAATGATTATTTCGGTCTAAATGAGTCTACTACGCCAGGATACTGTTATAAGCATGAGCCCCGTCTGATCGGTTGTGGCGGCGGTGCTGCAACAATCTACAGAGATATCCTTAATGTTACTCAGAAAACAGGTCACAGGTTTAATTCGTTTGAAGTACTTCAATATCAATATCAATATCAACTTTATTTGTATAGCACACTTAAAACAACCAAGGTTGACCAAGGTGCTTCACAAGATAAAAATACAACAAGGCACACAGTAAAACTACAACCAAAAACATTATAATATACAGTATATGATATATAGTGAAATTAAGTTTAAAATTTGCCAGGAAAGATAACAAACTTAGCTGAGAGGAAATGCCAGAGAAAAGAGATGTGTTTTTAACAGTGATTTAAAGCGTGCGAGAGTTGGGGCAGTTCTAATCTGGAGTGGCAGGTTGTTCCATAAGTTTGGGGCAGCTACACTGAAGGCTCTGTCGCCTCTGGTTTTAAGTCTGCTTCTGGGCACATCCAGGAGGAGGAGATTGGTGGATCTCAACACTCTAGTTGGAGTGTGAACATTAAGAAGCTCTGTTAAATACAATGGAGCCAATCCATTTAGGCATTTAAAAGTTAAAAGTAAGATTTTAAAATCAATCCTGTAATGAACGGGAAGCCAGTGGAGGGAGCGCAACACAGGTGTGATGTGGTCTCTCTTCTTTTTTCCTGTTAGGAGGCGGGCAGCAGCATTTTGTACCAACTGCAGGCGCTGAATAGATGTCTTGTCTAAGCCCACATACAAGGAGTTGCAGTAGTCAAGGCGAGAAGTTATAAAGGCATTAATCACCCTCTCTAAGTCTTTAGGCGGGAGATAGGCCTTTACCTTGGCTATAGTTCTCAACTGGAAGAAGCAGGATCTAACAGTGGTGGATATCTGTTTATCAAGTTTAAATGCACTATCAAATATAACACCAAGACTCCTCACAGTTGAGCGGTTGTTTGAAGTTAGAGGGCCGAGAGAGTCCACATCAAACATTTCAGGATGTCCGAACACTATGACCTCTGTCTTGTCTTCGTTTAGGTTGAGGAAATTTAGGTTCATCCACGTTTTAATATCCTTCATACAGTCAAGCAGGGGCTGTAATGAGCTCTTTCTTTTCAGGGGCAGGTAAATTTGAATGTCGTCTGCAAAACAATGGAAGGAGATCTCATACTTCTCAAAAATGGAGGCTAGGGGCAGCATATACAACGAAAATAGAATGGGGCCCAAGACAGAACCTTGAGGGACACCACAGGTAAATGGGGCTGTCTCAGAGGAATAATCGCCAAGGTGGACAGAGAAGCTCCTATCTGTTAGGTAGGACTGAAACCACCTAAGTGCAGTACCTTTGATTCCCACACAATTCTCCAACCTTGACAAGAGGATTGAGTGGTCAACAGTGTCAAAGGCAGCAGTGAGGTCTAAGAGCACTAGGACAGCAGAGACTCCTGAGTCAATAGTTAAAAGCAAGTCATTAAAAACTCTTAAAAGTGCAGTTTCAGTACTGTGACGGGGTTTGAAGCCGGACTGGAACTTTTCATAAACATTATTATTAATTAAAATGTTTGCAGCTGGTTATAAACTACTTTCTCCAGGACTTTAGATAAAAAGGACAATTTAGAGATGGGCCTGAAGTTAGAGAGAACAGTGGGGTCAAGATTTTCCTTTTTTAGTAAGGGCTGTACAACGGCGTGTTTGAAGGCAGACGGAACATAGCCAGAGACCAAACAGGTATTCATCAATGATAAAATACAAGGTCCAATGGTATCAAAAACTTCTCTAATAAGACGAGAGGGAATGCTGTCTGAAGGACAATTTGTGGGCCGCAGATGATTGACCACCTCAAATAGGGAGGAGATTGATATGGGCTCAAACTGATCTAAAACTGCAAGGCACATAGGAGGAACAGAGGGATCAAGGTCAGAAGAGGTGGTTACAGAAGATCGAAGAGCAAAAATCTTCTCAACAAAGAATTTTAGAAAAGAGTCACAGAGTTCCGCTGTAGATGTAAAAGGAGCAGAGTTACGGGGGTTTGTAATTGTAGTAAACATATTGAAAAGAACCTGTGGCCTGTGACAGTTGTTGGTGACCAGCTTAGAAATAAAATCAGACTTTGCAGATTTTACAGCTCTCTCTACTTGTGCTAAATGTTACGCTCTCAGATGTAAGAAAGAAATCGCTATTCTCGCTAGCCTTGGCTATCCAGGGCCTTACGCTGATTTCCTAAAAGAGTTTGCAGACTTTCTCTCAGATCTATTGGTCAACGTCGATAAAGCATTAATTGTTGGAGATTTTAACATACATGTAGATATTTCAAATGATGCGTTAGGGGCTGCGTTTACAGATTTACTAAACTCCTTTGGGGTTAAGCAAAACGTCAGTGGTCCCACTCATCATCATAATCATATACTCTATTTAATTATATCATATGGAACCGATCCAACCGATATAGATATCATTTCACAAAGTGATGATGTCACTGATATGTAGAGAATTTACGGATGAACCAAACACAAATTAATCTTTCTAATCTCTCATGGGCTTCATTCAAATGTGATTCAGCATTCCGGATTTTAACACCACATTCCTAAGTCACAACACTGGCTCCAAATTGTCTAAACCCCCTCCAGAGAAAATTTTTATGGCCAAGACTCCATAAAGGGATAAGCCAAAGCAGGAAGAACTTGTCACTGTTCATTCTTAACCAAGACAAATCTCCTCACAAATGGTCAAACAGGCCTGACCACCTTTGACCTCCCTCAGCATCACCACTGCTAAACAGGACAGAGTTATTTAACAGACCACGCTTTCATTCAGAGACCAGAAAGACTGTTACACTTTACATATCAAACCACATTAATTCTGCACATTCTGCAGAAAACAACTCACACAGAACAATGCTCAGTGGACTCATAATCAAACATCATAATTCTTGTTTTCCTACAATTCATGTTTGTATTATGCTTAGGTTCCATATAAATCATGTAATGATGATTATAACTGTGTGTATGAATGAACGAGTATCATGCTTCCAATCGAAATAATCGTATGCCCTTAATTCTTAAGATGGCTTGTTTGAAATCTGTGTAAAATGCTTTGTATGATTATAATAATCTATAATGTTAAACTGTGATCTCTTGTTCTCTCTGCTTAGTGTTGGAGAGCAAGCAGATCATAGATACCGCCTGATTTACGATAAGAAGGAACGAGGTCCACCTCCTAAGATGATGCCATTGTCCAATTGGCCAGAATTCTCCAAAAGAGGTTGGACTAACTTTAAGTTAAAGACCCGAACAAGGCAGTTCAGTCCGGTTCAGAGTGCGGTTCAGATAGCAGTTCAGTTTCGGTTCGGTACAGTTCGGTTTTGAGTCGGTTCTGTGTTAAATTAAGTTTGTGCCTCTCTCTATGATCAAACAGCAAGAGAGTGTTCATGTTCGTACGCTTTTACATCGACCAGACCAAGTTAAATTAGACCAGCAGACAAACCCATCAAGATCGGAGTTTAAACAGCTTCATTCAAGCCATCTCATCTCTTACTTTCATTTCTTCCTTTATTTTATTTTCTCGTTAAAAGTCTCGTTCTAAGTTAAGTTTTGCTGTAAAGTTCGTTTACACGTCTCTCCTGCAACGCACTTCGAACTGTAAAGACTCTTGTTCATCCATCCGCCAACACATCACGTGACCGGCGGTTCAGAAACTCCAGCCAGGCACTCCAAAGACAACCAGCCACGCAGCCGGGAAACCCCTTTGACGAAGCACCTCAAATAGGGAATTCCCTGGCCTAAGCAACGCAAAGACAAGCAAGTACTCCAGACTGTAACTGACCTGGTGCTTTTTAATGTACATGTAATAACCTGTCTAAGAAACGAAGGTTTAAATTAATGCTTGGTGGTTCGTTCAGGTTTATGTCTTACAAGTGCCTCTCACTCTGAAAACTCACTCTTTCTCTCTCTTCCTCTGCGCCTTGAATGAATGTGTGTGTGTGATTGGGTTTAGACATTAGTTTTATGTGTTTAGAATAGTTAATAAAGTCGTCCATATATTTGAAAAGATATTTGTCTTGTGTTTTGCTTACACATTTAATGTCTTGTACTGCCGATCTAAAGTTACCTTGCTAATACATAGTGTTTCACTATAAATTGGATAAATATCTGTTGCCAAGGTTAAAATTACGGCCCGTTCAAATGAACTCTAAACGAGTCATTTGCTCGGTTCCATAGTGATTCGGTCAATGATTCATTGCAAATCGATGAATCATTCCCTTTGACCTAAATTGGCCTTCCGGCCCCCTTAAATACATTTTATGTATATTATTATTATGTAGGTTCGCTTACACTGACCATTACATGGTAACTTGCATATTACGTACTGCTGTAATATGTCATGCTGCGCCACGCTATCGACCAGGCAGAACAATCCTTTCATCCACCATAGATAATTTTTCAAATAGCTTATCTGATCTGTCTCAGCTGCTGCCCGAACCCAAACAAACAGATGAACTAGACGAGCTAACTAGCACTATGAGCACCATTTTCTCTAGAACATTGGATATTGTTGCACCTATTAGATAAAAAAAGGTCAGAGAGAAAAGTATAGCACCATGGTACAACAATACTACACATGTTCTAAAGAGAGAAACCCGTAATTTAGAGCGTAAATGGAAACAAACTAATTTAGAGGTCTTTAGAATCGCGTGGAAAGACAGTATGTCACGTTATAAAAAGGCTCTAAAAACAGCCAGGGCTGAGCACCTCAGCAAATTAATAGAAAACAACCAAAACAATCAAAGGTTTTTATTTAACACCGTGGCTAGACTAATAAACAGACTTCATCAGAGCAAAATACCTTGTTACAGTTTAGTAGTAATGATTTCATGAACTTCTTCACTGAGAAAATTGAAAGCATCAGAACCACAATTGTAAACGTTCAATCTTTGCCTTATAATTCAGCTTCAATTATCATCCGCAAGAACAATTCCAATGCTTTACAACGATAGAACAAAAAGAGTTAAATAAACGTATCACTTCATCTAAAACAACACATGTTTATTAGATCCTATACCCACTAAACTACTGAAAGAAGTGCTACCTATAGTGGAAGAGCCTCTTCTCAATATTATTAACTCTTAAAATGATTAAATATTATTAAATATTGTAATTATTAACAATATTATTAATTATAAGGTCATGTTCCAAGAACGTTCAAGCTGGCAGTAATAAAACCTCTTATTAGGAAACCACAATTAGACCCAAATAACCTAGCAAATTACAGACCCATTTCAAATCTTCCATTTATGTCTAAAATACTAGGGAAAGTTGTGTCCACTCAACTGGGCTCTTTCTTGAAAATGACATGACAAGACATGGCAAGAAAATGACATCTATGAAAAGTTTCAGTCTGGATTCAGGCCACATCATAGCACTGAAACTGCGCTAGTTAAAATTACAAATGATTTACTTTTAGCTTCTGACCAAGGCTGTATCTCAATACTAGTTTTACTAGATCTTAGTGCTGCGTTCGATACTATAGATCACACAATACTCTTAGATCGACTACAACATTACACTGGTGTTCAAGGACAAGTATTAAAGGTGCCCTAGAATGTGAAATTGAATTTATCTTGGCATAGTTAAATAACAAGAGTTCAGTACATGGACATGACATACAGTGAGTCTCAAACACCATTGTTTTCTCCTTCTTATTTAATACTCGTTTTTAAAAAACACCCCTGAAAAATAGGCGAATCTCCACATAATACCGACTGTGACGCAATAGTCGGGATCGTTAATATGTACGCCTCCAAAGATTTGCATATGCCGGCGGCCCTCAATGCCAGGCGGAACTGCGCAGCCGAGTCATCGAAACAAGCGAGGATCATAGGGAAAATGGCAGATCATGGAAATAAATGTTATGTTCCAGGCTGTGCAGGGGATGTGAGTACTTTTCATACCCTTCCCACAGAAAAGGAATGTCAACAGGCGTGGTTGATGTTTATATACAGGGGTGCACATAACTTTTTCAGTGAGTTACTCAGGTGAGTACCAGGAGATGGTGTTTGGTACTCACCCCATGTAGCCTGGTCTTAATAAGTGCAGCCTTCCTCACTGTCCTCCTCAGTTTAGAAGCTGTCAATCATGATGTCACATTCCCGTTTTTATAGCATACCGGTAACTAACTAAAGACCAAACTTATTAAAAAAAAATGAACACTTAAATTTACATCAGCGTGAAAAAAAACTACATAAAATGACAAAACATATTTGGAAAAAATTAATTTGAAGTGTAATTTGATTGTTCAATTTCCATCGCGTTCTTTAGACTTCATGGGGATGATTTTCAACAACTCACTGTAGCTGTGGCAGCCGGTATGCGATTTGTCAGTTAAAAATAGTCGATCTCCGAATGCAACTTAACAGGGAGGAAAGTAACAATGGAAAGCTCCTAAAGCTTATAGTTCCATATAAATTCATGGTTAATTGTTGTTTTATCGTAAGTTAAAAACAAAATTGACCTTGTATTTGAAAAAGGATGCTCATATAAGAAATAATACTAAAATTCAGAGTCAGTTCATTCGCGTTCGGAGATCGACTATTTTTGACTGACAAAATGCCTGCGGACACAGATACAGTGAGTTGTTCAAAATCTTTCTTTTTAGTAAACTCTGTGTACACAAACAATGTTCTCAATGCTCGAGTTCATGTGTAGATCCCCTGGTGATACTTCAAGCAAAGTTTCATGGTGTGTCAAGCCTTCTTAGTGTTTTAAAAATTGCGATTTTTGATGCTATCATATACGTGCCCCTAGCTCTCCCATTCAAAAGGCATATTGACCGAAAACGAAAATACGGTCAAACTTAAGTGGCGTTTTTATTTTTAATTATGCTTTTAAACGAAAGTTTGCCTCGGGTAGATTAACAAAAAGACATTAGGTTGCATTTTGGCGATAGTTACCCTTAAAGTACGCAAAGGCGCGTTGTAACACAAGTGGCATTACGCATTCCTGATTTTTGTCGCGCATGCGTAGCTGCGTACCAGTTATGTGCACTCCTGTTTATATATAATCAGATACCGCAACAGTTTAGTTTGTTAGTTTGCTCTGCCCATTTCACCACGGACTTATTTTCTAACCTGGGAGCTGGGACGATATCAAGCAGGCTTCTCTCAGTGAATAAATTATATACAGAAAGCGATCAAAGAACAATCTTTCCACACAGCGCAAGTTTATCTGGACACTTGCCAAACTCATTATGAAATCAATGATGTACATCATCGTGTTCGCATTGGTGAAAGCATTAGAGAGTGCAACTGCGTTGCTATGATAAGATCTTCATTCTCGCGATCAACAGACTGTCATCTGCTTGATGGAAATAGATTTAAATACTTTATAAACATCTCACGCTTCGTTAATCTCGATAGCTGTAATAGTAAAAACGTATAATATCTGTAGTAAAAGTATTCGAGAGAGTTTCACATGTAATACGTAGCTATTTCATATGCAAGCATGTCAGGCAATCACAGCAGTGGCCAGTTACACTGAATCCCACAGCAGCCCCTTCAAACAGAGTGTTCAAATCAGAGGCTAAAATCAGGCTAGGAAAAATGCCTTTTCTTTCTAAATGATGACTATTTTTGATCTAAAAAAAAAATACTAACATTATAAGGGCAACCCAGACAACATTATAAAATAATACAATAACCCCATTCTAGGGCATCTTTAAGCTGGTTCAGATCATACTTATCTGAACGCTACCATTTTGTCTATTTAAATGGAGAAAAATCTATCATAACTTCAGTAAACTATGGAGTGGCACAGGGATCTGTGTTAGGCCCTCTATTATTCTCAATATATATGATGCCACTTGGAAATATTATAAGGAAACATGGAATTAGTTTCCATTGTTATGCTGATGATACTCAAATATATATTTCATCACGGCCGGATGAATACGCTAAATTATCCAAATTGATAGATTGTGTTAAAGATATAAAAGATTAGATGACGCGTAATTTTCTTTTATTAAATCCAGACAAGACAGAGGCACTACTTATCGGTTTGAAAAAAACATCCGTAAAACCTCTCACAACACAACTTTAACATAGTAGGATGCCCTGTTACTTTATCCGCTACAGTAAAAGTAGCCTCAAATTCACGCTATTCGCGTCCGGTGTGAACGCACCATTATGTGTGTTCACCGAACACGAATAGAGCTTCAAATACGCGTCTAGTTAGACGCTTGAACATATATTTTTCATTTGATTGGTTCAACCGCCCGCCACCCGCCCGAATTTAATAAAAAAAAAAAATTGTCACGTCATCCGCCCGATCCGCGGTTTATCTGCGGAGTCCGCGGCTGTGACCGCCAACCGCGCATCTCTAATTGCTACTGACTTTTTATTTAACCTTTTTATTTTTCTATTTAACGGATCTTCTATCGCCCTATAATCCATCGCGCTCTTTAAGATCACTAAATTCGAGGCTTTTGGTTATACCTAGGATATCCAGATCCACCAAAGGAGGGAGAGCATTTTCACATTTAGCTCCAAAGCTCTGGAATAGCCTTCCTGATATTGTTCGTTGCTCAGACTCGCTCTCCCAGTTTAAAACTAGACTAAAGACGCATCTCTTCAACCAGGCATTCATATAATTTTTTTTTATTTTACAGTTACTGTAAATTCGGCCTCTAGTTCATAAACGCCAGAGGAGAACTGGCCCCTGACTGAGCCTGGGTTCTCACAAGGTTTTTTTTTTCTCCATTACCTGATGGAGTTTTAGGACACCAGTAGGTCACTTGATGGAGTTTTTCGGTTCCTTGCCACTGTTGCCTTTGGCTTGCTCAGTTGGGGATATTCAAATTAATTAACCAATCGTTAATACCATTGATCAGCCCTACCTAATGTGGATGTTTTTTCCACTAAGAAACAAACATTGTTATGTTATTTGATTGATACTGTGAAGCTGCTTTGATACAATCTATATTGTGAAAAGCGCTATATAAATATTCTTGACTTGACTTGGTAGGTAGCGCTATTAAGCATCTTTTAAAAGAGTACAGAATCTTTGGATCAAAACACAGGCGAGGAAGAAGCAGAAACAATGATAGAAGCATTGCTGATGCACATGTTAAATAATACAATCATTAAACATTCAACAGAATATAAATCAAAACTGACTAATGTTACTGAATGAAGTGCTGAACCCATGAAAAGGAAACGACTGTGAAGGTTTGGGGATGTTGATGGACTCTATCTATTCCATTTGTGTTTTTATCATCGTTCTGAATCCCATACGGACGAAGTCTTTGACAAAAATACGTTTTTTCTCAGCTTTATGTTCAAAATGTTTTTTTTTAATTATTAACCAGATTCAAGTGTTAATGAAAAACGAATGCATAAAGCGAGAATATAATGTTTTGTTGTTTTTGTTTATGAACAGAGGTTCTGTTTTTTCTTTTGATATATTTTATGTTCAGATAGTCATACAACAAAATATTTTGGGTGCCATAAAAATTAACTACTATTTTAAAAAAAGTTAAAGATAGTGCTGTAATTGACACAATAATAGATGTTCTAAACACAAGTAATTTGTCATGTCGAGCATTAGTTAGTCAAACATTAAGCGAAACAATCTTTCACTGTAATCTGCCATTGCACACGTTAAAAAAATATCTATGGTAAATGGAAGCTATGAAAGAAGAGAAAGTGTCACTTACTTGTGGCACAGTTTATCCTCTCACAGTCTAGATAGGGAAGAATAAAGGATATGTAAATTCTGCCTTCAAAGTAACATCTGCAGACATAGAAGCTCATAACCCACTTCTCTGGGGACAGACACACAAGAACACCAATGACCCTGATGCTCACGCATGCCATTCACCCAATGGTGAAATATACTCCAGTTACATTGAACTCTAACTGGAAATATTGTCCGAACAATACCTCTGAATGGGAATATTGCCCTCTTTTCATTTATTTTTTAATTGGCATTTTCCACAAATAGGGTAAAAAAATATGATGTCACTCCCTGTCTAGGCTCTGCTCTTATAGACAATGTTTGAAGATTTGCATTTTTAGCACTCTCATGTTATTGCATCCTCAGGATGAATGTCTTGGTTACTGTCATAACCCTCGTTCCCTGATGGAGGGAATGGAAATGTTATGTCGATGACTGACAAATGGGATATCACTTGAGATTTGCATGCCGTGCCACTCCCCCATACATATGGTTATATAAGCTGGTCGGCAGTTCCCTCATTCAGGTTTATGCTGAGGAGCCGAGACAGTGTCCTGGCCATTCAGTGGGATGGTTCAGGGTTGTGGTAGGAGGGACATAACGTCTCCGTTCCCTCCATCAGGGGGGTCACATTATGTCGATGACTGACAATTAGGGTCCATATGGAAAGAGCCACAACCATAAAACTATTTTAGTGGTTTGAAGATGCAGATTCTAGCAAACTGAACGTGCCCTATTGGCAACTGCTCTTTTTAAGTCGTAACCTACTCAGCGCCCCACGTAAGCCCAAAACCTCAGTCCTTCATGCCTACAGGGTGGAAGGGACAGTGCTTACCATGGAGACGTTCGTAGCTGTTGTTTCTTTTGTATCTTTACTTTAAAGGAAGAGTTTACATATGGGATTACCGGAGGGGAATCACAACGTATTGGGCATCCAGCCCAGTACAGGGGCTGACTAAGCGAGCATGCATCTCAAGTACTGAGCCTGGCATCAGACGCCTCCGCTGCATCTGACTACAGAAGTATGTTTAGAGGAATTTAATCCAGGGTTCACCAACTGGGGAACTCACATGGAGAGCATAGAAGGCACTCGTACTCCCTTACGGGGCAGTCATGGTCTAATGGTCAGAGAGTCAGACTTGTAAGCCAGACTCAATACCGAGTCTCATTACCGGCAGGGAATGACGGGTGTGTGTGCATTAACTTAAATTCCCAGTATGGGTTGTCATACATGCCCTTCACGTCATGTCACTTAAAGGGGAATGGCACTGCAAGCAAGACACTGAGCGAGCCTTCCACACTTTACATGTTTGTACCCAACACATGGGGAGAAACAGACTGCCAGAGGTGCTCCGCTCCTAGTGGAGTAAATCCTCACCCCAAAGGGGCACGGCACACCTTAGGATTGGTATCCAGTCAACAGCAGCAGCCCATTCAAATATGGCCGTTAACTTTGAATACAATTCAGCGTGGGCGGGGGGGGGGGGGGGGGGGGGGGGGATTCAGCATCATCTTCATCTCCAGAGCCCACTCTCCAATGCAGCTATCGACATCTGATCCCTTGTGTTAAGGACCCGCACCTTCACCCAGCAGCTTGACGGCACATGACATTCTAGAGGAGCGGGAGGTCGGTGGGGATTGGCCCAGCAGAAACACTCCCACTGTAACCCTCAGGTCTCCCAGAGTGTTAACCATACTCGCGGCTCTGATTTGTGCAGAGGCATCAGGCTGGGTAACATTAGAGTAGACTTTAGCCTTCACAAGGAAGGAGAGATGCGACTGCAGTGTCGACATGATCATGTTCTCGCAGAGAGGATATGAACCAACCAATGAATGCCGTCTCAGCATGCCCTCAGCCTGATAGGCATCTTTAAAAAGATGTTCGCTGCCCGTGCTTGCTGTTTTAAGGAAATCTGCTCTTTTGTGCTCTTTTATGAATGGTGAAACCCGCTGAATGTGCCCTTTCACTGGCAAGATAGATCTCTGTTGCATCTTTTTCTTGAATGCTGCTTTGGTGACTGATCGCTGTTCGCAACCACTTGGCTTTGAAGCAAAAATTGTGAGCTGACGTTCAGCTTATATACCCGTATGTACGGGGGTGGCTCGGTATGCAAATCTCACTCACCATTTTCATTGGCCGTTTTTCTACTACTCAGAGGTGATTGGGGCTCCCAAGTGACACCCCATTTGTCAGTCATCGTCATCGACATAACGTTGAATGTGACAGACAGATAGAGAACGTCTCGGTTACTAATGTAACCCTCGTTCCCCGAAGGAGGGAACGGGAGACGTGACGTCGACGTGACGACGCTAGGGGATCACTTCAGGGAGCCCTATCAACTTCGAGTATCTAAAGAACAAGCCAATGAACGTTGGCGTGCGTGAAACGCGTCACGCGCCCCGCCCCGCAGCGCGGGTATAAACAGGAAGCGGACGCCGCACTCATTGTTTTTCGCTGAGGAGCCGAGATTGAGTCGGCCGTACAGCGATGGTCAGCAACTGTGGCAGCGGGACGTCACGTCTCCCGTTCCCTCCTTCGGGGAACGAGGGTTACATTAGTAACCGAGACGTTCCCCTTCAGTCGCTCACGTTCGACGTGACGTCGACGTGACGACGCTAGGGGATCCCATGGAAGACGCCATCGGTTGCTGCCACATCCAGCGCCCTACGGAAGACTCTCAGACCCCCAAGTGGCTGGGGCGGAAGACCTGCGTAGAGGGAGTTCACTGTTGTTCCGTTAACCCACACAGTGGAACTCTTCGATAACACTGGGAATGCGTGCCTTTCCAGAGGAGAGGGACGCTGCGGAGGCCACATCCTGCCCGAAGGGAGGTAACATGTGGAGGATACACATATGGACTGGCCGGAGGGCAGTGCAACATATGGAATGTCACTGGGGTGGCTCCAGCCTGAGAAGGGGGAGGCAGCACCAGACAGTGACGGCAGAGCGGACTCTGCCAAGGGAAAGACACGGGCTCACCGCAGGGAGCTGGTCGTGGAAGAATACTCATATGGGATCGCCGCAGGAATCACCACATATGGAACCCAGCCTAGCACAAGTTACACAAGCATACGAGCACTAGGCCTGGCGTCGGACGCTCCGCAACGTCCGACTGCCGGAGGGGTGCGGAGGAACTCACAGGGTTCGCCAGAGTGGGGAACTCGACCGGAGCAAAAAAGCGCACGTATCCGCTCCATGTGGAGGGGAGTGGCGCAGCAAGCCGACACAAGAGCGGAAACTTCGGTGTTACCGGCTGGTTGAAGCGAGCACACAGGAAGAAACCGGCTCAACACGTAGGCTATAAAACCTAGCGAACGTGTTAGGTGTCGCCCAGCCCGCAGCTCTACAGATATCTGTCAGCGAGGCGCCGTGTGCCAGCGCCCAAGAAGAAGCGACACCCCTAGTGGAGTGGGCTCTCAACCCGGGCGGGCAGGGCACGCCTTGGGCTTCGTAAGCCAAGGCGATGGCATCCACTATCCAGTGGGCCATCCTCTGCTTGGAGACAGCCTTTCCCTTCTGCTGGCCTCCGTAACAGACGAAGAGCTGATCTGAGGTCCTGAGGCTTTGCGTTCTGTCCACGTACAGACGCAGAGCGCGGACGGGACAGAGAAAAGCCAGGGCTGGGTCTGCCTCCTCCGAAGGCAGCGCTTGCAGGTTCACCACCTGGTCCCGGAAGGGAGTGGTAGGAACCTTGGGCACGTATCCGGGCCGGGGTCTCAGGATCACGTGAGAGTTAGCCGGGCCGAATTCCAGGCACGATTCGTCGACCGAAAATGCATGCAGGTCCCCTACCCTCTTGATGGAGGCCAATGCAACCAGGAGTACTGTTTTACAGGACAGAATTTTTAACTCAGCTGACTGCAAAGGCTCGAAGGGTGGTCTCTGAAGTGCCGAAAGGACCAGAGACAAATCCCAAGAGGGTATAGAGAGTGGGCGAGGAGGATTTAGTCTCCTTGCTCCCCTCAGGAATCTGACGATCAGGTCGTGCTTTCCCAACGACTTACCTTCAACTGCATGGTGATGTGCGGCAATGGCGGCAACATACACTTTAAGGGTGGAGGGAGACAGCCTTCGCTCCAACCCATCTTGCAGGAAGGAAAGCACGGCTCGGATCGAGCAAGTTCGGGGGTTCTCCTCGTGAGAAGAACACCAGTCAACGAATAGGTTCCACTTCAGAGCATAGAGGCGCCTCGTAGAGGGGGCTCTAGCGGAAGTGATGGTGTCAACTACCGCTGGGGGTAGGTCACCTAGAACCTCCGCGTCCCGTCCAGGGACCAGACATGGAGTTTCCAGAGGTCTGGACGCGGGTGCCATAGGGTGCCCCGTCTCTGAGAGAGCAGGTCCTCTCTCAGAGGAATGGGCCAGGGAGGGGCTGTCGCGAGGAGCACTAGTTCGGGGAACCAGGTCCGGTTGGGCCAATACGGCGCAACTAACACGACCTGCTCCTCGTCCTCCCTGACTTTGCACAAGGTCTGTGCAAGAAGGCTCACTGGGGGAAACGCATACTTGCGTAGGCCCGGGGGCCAGCTGTGTGCCAGAGCATCCGTGCCGAGGGTCCCCTCGGTCAGGGAATAGAACAACTGACAGTGAGACGTGTCCGGGGCGGCAAACAGATCTACCTGTGCGGTCCCGAAGCGCCTGAATCAGCTGGACCACCTGGGGATGGAGTCGCCACTCTCCCGGTAGCACCTGCTGCCGTGAGAACTCGTCGGCTGCACGGTTGAGCAGGCCAGGAATATAATGGCACGAAGCGACCTCAGATGCTTCTGACTCCAAGGAGGAGATGGCGGGCGAGTTGTGACATGCGGCGGGAGCGTAAACCACCCTGAAGGTTGATGTACGCAACGGTCGCAGTGCTGTCCGTACGGACCAGCACATGCTTGCGCTGTAGCGGCATTTTGAAGCGGCTCAATGCAAGATGTACTGCTAACAACTCGAGGCAGTTGATGTGCCAATGCAGTTGAGGCCCCGTCCACAGACCTGAAGCTGCATGCCCGTTGTACGTGGCCCCCCAGCCGGTGGCAGAGGCATCCGTGGAGACCACAGAATGCCTGGACACTTGTTCTAGGGGAACATCTGCCCGCAGGAACAAAGGGTCCGACACAAGCTGAGAGTTTGGCGACAGTGCGGAGTCACTTGGACCCGGCACGAGCCGCTCTGCCACGCCCATCTCGGGACTCGACCGTGGAGCCAGTGTTGGAGCGGCCTCATATGAAGCAATCCGAGCGGCGTACCGCGGCTGCAGATGCCATATGCCCCAGGAGCCTCTGAAACAGTTTCAGTGGAGCCGCTGTTCTGCGTCTGAGCGTGCTCACGCAGTTCAACACTGACTGGACGCGGGCCTTGGTGAGGCGCGCTGTCATGTTGATCGAGTCCAACTCCACACTGGGAAAAGAGATCCTCTGCCCGGGGGTGAGTTTGCTCTTTTCCCAGTTGACCCGAAGCCCTATGGCTGAGGTGACTGAGCACCATGTCCCTGTGTTCGCACAACTGCTCTCTCGACTGGGCGAGAATAAGCCAGTTGTGACAGGGCCAGCCCAAAGGGTAAGACTTTGTACTGATATGCCCGTCCCTCGAACGCAAAGCGAAGAAACGGTCTGTGTCAAGGGAGAATCGAGACATGAAAGTACGCGTCCTTCAGGTCGATCGCTGCAAACCAATCTTGGGGACGGATGCATTTGTAAATGCGTTTCTGCGTAAGCATCTTGAACGGGCAGTCTGTTGAAGGGACCGGTTCAAGACACGCAGGTCCAAGATTGGCCGTAACCCACCGCCTTTCTTGGGTACAATGAAGTACGGGCTGTAGAGGCCGGTCTTCATATCGGCTGGAGGGACCGGCTCGATCGCGTCCTTCGCCAGTAGGACTGCGATCTCTGCCCTGAGCACAGGGGCACTGTCCGCCAGAACACGGGTGAACAGAACGCCCCTGAATACAGGGGGACGCCGGGCGAACTGAATCGCATAGCCGAGTCTGACAGTACGGATGAGCCAGCGAGACGGGCTGGGAAGCGCTAGCCAGGCTCCCAGACACCGCGCAAGCGGAATCAACGGCACCACAGACATACCCGGGGTGGGGCAGCGCGGCGGAATGCAGGGACCCGACTCGGACGGCATAGCGGCCCGGAGTGGGGTCTGAGTGTGTGGTGCAACACGTACCTGCTTCCGTCGAATGGCAGAGTGAGTGTGCGGAAGCGTCAGTGCGTCCAGAACACAGCCACTGCTGCTCGCTGGCGAAGAAGAGGGGCTCGAGGGTGACAAGGCATAGCGTCGTCGACCGCCAAGCGCGCCCTCTTGGGACCCAGAGGTTTCAGAATTGCTCTTTAGTTGAAAATGAGGGTACCACTGGCCCGTGGGTCAGTGGCGGAACAGAAAAGGAAACAAAGATTCTCCACCCGGCCCTCCACCGGGGGAAGGAGCGGTGCCTTCACCACCTCCTGAAGAGCAACCTGATTCACTCTGGGTCGCCCGTCTCAGGGTCGTTAGAACCTGCGCTTGCCTCCTGGTTTGGCAGCGGGCTGGACGGGCATGGTCAACTTCCTGCGGCCTGCCCCACGCTGAGGCCTGGATGGTGGCTGCTGCTGCTAAGGCTTAGCGGGAGCGGAGGACGCCGCAGGAGGTCGACCTCGGCGACGAGCGGACGGAGGAGCTGCGGCCGGCGGACAGAGGGAGCAGCAGCGGTCCGCAGGGGCAGGATGTGTCGGATGGCCTCCGTCTGCTTCTGGGCGGCTGAGAACTGTTGGGCGAAGCTCTCGACCGCGTCGCCGAATAACCCAACCTGGGAAGAGGGGCATCCAGGAACCGACATTTATCGGTGTCCCTCATATCCGCGAGGTTGAGCCAGAGGTGGCGCTCCTGGACCACCAAGGTGGACATCGCCTGACCGACTGAACGTGCAGTTTCCTTCGTCGCTCGGAGAGCGAGGTCGGTTGCCACACGGAGCTCCCGGAGGAGCTCTGGGTCAGAACCACCCTCGTTCATGTCAATGAGCGCCTGGGCCTGATGGACCTGTAGAAGCGCTATGGCATGGAGGGCAGAAGCAGCCTGTCCACAGGCTCTGCAGCCTTGGACGGGAGGCGTGGATTGCCCCGCCAGGAGGAAGCGGACGCCGGACACAATTGCATCGAGACGGCACGCTCCACCGGGGGAACATCCACATACCCCTTAGCCGCCCCGCCGTCGAGGGTGGTGAGGAGGGAGGAGCCACTAGGACAGCTTCTGGCACTATACGGCGCCTTCCACGTCCTAGTAAGCTCCTAATGCACTTCCGGAAAGAATGGCACTGGGGCGGAGCGCTGAGACCCAGCACGGCCCGCCCCGAGATACCAATCGTCCAACCGAGAAGGCTCGGGACGTGGTGGAGGGTTCCACACAAGCCCGACCTTCTCGGCGGCCCGGGAAAGCATAGCCGCCCATTCTGGATCTGACTCGGGCAACGCCACACTCCAGAGAGGGGTAACGCAGCCGAATCCTCATCTCCAGAGGACTGAGCTCCCCCTCCGATGCTGCGATCGACATCTGATCGTCAGGTGGGGCCCCAAAGGACACGGCTGGCCGACAACGAGAGGGGCCAGTGCGTTCGTTTGGGGGCTCCAACGGCGGCAGCGCTTGAGAGGCGTGAGGGGCCCACGGAGATTGCCTCGGCGGGGAAGCCCTCACGGTAATCCTCAGATCACCCTGACCATGCGCAAAAGTAGGTCCATTCTGAGGTCCAGAATAAACACTAGATCTGGGCATAGGCGAGGGGACTGCACCTCCCTTGAGGTAAGCGAGTCTTGATCTAAGCGCTGCCATAGTCATATTCCCGCAATGAGAACATGAACTATTCACAAAAGCTGCTTCAGCGTGCTGAATGCCCAAACACGAGAGGCAACAATTGTGGCCGTCTGCTGGCGCCAGGGAACGACCGCACCCAGAAACGCACAAGCGGAATGTCATCCTGAAAAGGACGCAGCGTCACGCTTGTGTTGCTCTTTTAGTTGAAAACAAAAAATATAAAGAGAAAAAAATAACTCTCTCAGTGCTGAAGCACCCAGGGATAGCCGCGGTGTAATCGGGGTACACACTCACGAGAGGAACGCCCACCGAGACCGACACATACAGACACACACACACACACACAAGCAATGCTGTGAAAACAGCAGTTGTGAGCTGTAATGCTCGCGGCCACCGCTGATCGCGCCGTCACACCAGCACTGGAACAGAGTATTCTCTTTGAAGTCTTCAACGATCGATGCAGCAGTCTGCAGAAACTCAGAGTCAAAACGAAAGCTCGGCTCCGAAGCGAAAGACAATGAGTGCGGCGTCCGCTTCCTGTTTATACCCGCGCTGCGGGGCGGGGCGCGTGACGCGTTTCACGCACGCCAACGTTCATTGGCTTGTTCTTTAGATACTCGAAGTTGATAGGGCTCCCTGAAGTGATCCCCTAGCGTCGTCACGTCGACGTCACGTCGAACGTGAGCGACTGAAGGGGAACTGCTGTTGTACATTATGGTTTATTTATAAGTCACTTTGGATAAGTGAATAAATGTAAATTTTATATCTTCTTGTTAATTTCAGAACAATTTATATTGGGCCAGGGGGTCACCTTGAAGCCAGAATTTTCCTGTTGCTTCGATATAAAACAGCTGAAGAGTGGCCTTTCCCTTACTTGTTTATTGCATTCTAGTGCACCCTATTCATGGAAAGTTCCAAGTGGTTTAGAATAATACATAATATGGCATGTTCTATAGAGCATCATACCATTGGTCAGGCTGTGACAACTGGATGGTAAACAGCTTGCCAGTGCTAAAAAACAGTGAGTTTGAATGCAGGCAGTTGATGAATTAGTTGTAGGCTTTTTTGGACAGAAATAGAGATTGCTTAAATTTTTACTGAATTACCTGAATAAAAAAGTAGGGAGGAATGTTTCTCAACAAGTTTACATTGAAATCAGTATATCAGTTTTTAGGTACAGATTTATTGAGATTTTTCATCCAAGTTCACCAGAAGCAGGTCTCAGCCTATAGTGTACCATCAACCTCAGCAGAGAAGTGGCCGCACACAGTCAAAGACCAGAACTGGCTCATCATGTGAGGAAATGCTCTTACTAAACTGACACAGTAAAAACTTTGAATCATTTATTTTAATACTCAAACTCAATTCAGTGGGACAGTCAGCCAGGTGCATTGTAGAATCTGTCTATATATCAGGGATAGTTCACCCAAAATGTGTAATTCTCTCATCATTTACTTACCCTCATGCCATCCCCTTTGTACAGTCCTGAGCTGGGTTTCCCGAAACCTTCTTAACGCTACGTCGTTCTTAAGTTACACCTTAAGCTGTACCTTATCGTTAATACATGTTTCCCGAAACGCTCTTAGTTAGTATACCTTCTTTAAGTCATTCGTTCGGAAGGTTGGTCTGGACCACTCTTAGCTTTACCTTATCACTGTTAAAGGTCTATATGAATATAATTCTGAAGTTTTAATACACCCAGACAGTGTTTAATTAAGCTAATTCAAGTGTTTTCATTCAGTGCAAAGAATAAAATTGTCATTACACTGATTGTTGTTAGAATTTTAATTATATTGTTATATATAATAACATTTTATAAATTTATTTTAATTAATGAGCACTTTTAAAGGCCAGTGAAAGCATAGACTACTGTCAGTTAAGTCGTATTTGGATGCTAATATTGTTTATCATAGGCTTGTACGGTATTTTGAACATTTCGGTTATTTTAGTGCCATCCGAATCCATAATATCAGTGTTTTTTCTCACCCAACCCGCTAAAAATCTCTGTCCAAATTAGTACCTACTGATTTTTGACAAACAGGTCGTGTGGTAATTTAATTGCCGTCTGAATCCACATCTCTGAGTTTACAAGAAGAGATTCAAAACTCACTGTTTAAATCCTTTTTGATCACTGCCGAGCACCGTAGCTACGTGACGTACACTTTTATTACTGAAATGCTTGAAAGTATTTACAAGAACAATATTTCATCGCAGCTCACCTCAGCGAACAAACATGGGAAAGAGAAGAAAGCACATAGAAAAATGAAATGGTTATTATGGCAGCAATATATAATTGATATATGATATTTATACAATTTTAAAATATGTAGGCAAGGCTATTATAGGCTGTTATAGTTTGGATTATTTTTTATAATATCCCATGAGTCCTAGTAAATGCAATTTCAACTATTTCTGAAGTGCTTCTTTTATAAAGAACAGCGCTTTCTCACATAAACAGCCCCTGCACGAGTGAATAATTGATTCTCGAGTCATCGATATCAGCAGATTCAGCACCATCGCCACGGACAGCACCCGGTAACGTCGCACGTAAGAAGGTATATCTTAAGCAGCTTTCTAAGGTATAGTTCGGGGAACACGCCTAGAAATGGTATACCTTCAGTTAAGTTATACCTTAAGAGTCTTCGTAGCGCGCTAAGAGACAACGTTATCGGGAAACTCAGCCCTGGTCAGAATAATTGGCACCCTTGGTAAACATGAACAAAGAAGCCTTTGAAAATAAATCTGCATTGTTAATCCATTGTTAAACCTCCTTTTGCCCGGATAACAGCTCTGAGTCGCCTCTTAGAATCCCTGAAGAACACCTGACAAGAGATCAGAGACAATTCCTCTATACAGAATCTCTCCAGATCCTTCAAATTTCCCAAGTCCATGTCCTCTTCAGTTTTCAAAATGGTTCAGGTCAAGGGACTAGGGTGGACATGGCACAAGCTTCTTTTTTTGCTCAGTGACCCATTTTTGTGTTGATTTTGATGTTTGTTTTGGATAATTATCCTGATTGAAGATCCAACAATGGCCCATTATTTATCTGTTGGAATTTAATAGAATTCATAATGCCATGTATCTGAACAAGATGTCCAGGACCTCCAGCAGAAAAATAGACCCAGCAGTAAATAAAAAATCCAGCAGTATATTTAATCATGCACATGGGGTACTTTTTTCTCCCTATTTGCAACAAACCCACCTTGAGTTTTTGCTGCTCTATGTTTAGTTTCATCTGACCATAGAAACCAGTCCCATTTTAAGTTCCAGTAGTGTCTGGCAACAGAATATGCTGGAGTTTGTTTTTGGGATGAGAGCTGATTATTTTTCTTCCCTCCCAAACAACATGTGGCGATTTAGGTTGACTCATCTATTTTTTGCAATTCTCCAGCTGTGAGTCTTTGGCCACTCAAACTCTCCTACTTGCCTTGCATTAAGACAATATAGTCACACATCCTCTTTCAGGCAGATTTGTAACATCTTTAGTTGATAGGAACGTCTTAATTATTGCCCTGATAATGAAAACGGGAATTTTCAATGCTTTAGCTCTTTTCTCACAGCCACTTTTTGTGAAGCTCAACAATCTTTTGCTGAGCTGAAGATTGCTGAGACACTATATTCTTTGGTTGTACTCATTGGCCCTCATTTATCAAAAGTGCGTACACCAAATTTCGAGCGTACACCTGGCGTACACCCAAAACCACGGTGACTTTGAGATTTATCAATATGGACGTTGGCGTACGGCACGCTCAAATCCTACACCAGCTCAGGAGGTGGTGTACGCACGTTTGAGTTAGTGCGGAAATGCGCAGAAAAACAATTTCTAACACAACAAAACGCACTGACAAACTAAAACATATGACAAATAAACAACAACAACAACAACAACATATTAGGATAATTATAAACTTCAGTGTAAAAATCTGTCACAAAGAACCGGCAAAAGTAATGATTATGAATATGTAAAATATAGCAAGGAGATATTTTGATTGTTTATTAATAAAGAAGTGTTTTCTTTGTGTCGGCTGCAATGATGAAGTTGAGATGCTGACTCGCGATCGTCGCAGTAGCCTAGTGAACGCGCCAGAGAGAAATGCACATTTCAGATTACATAAGCAGAGAGCAGTCTGCAGTCTGTTTTCTTTCGTTTTGAATTGTTCTGTTTCAAAGTAGACATGTCTGAGGCAAGTGTACCTTATACGCTGAGTTTCGGATCATTTATGAGATGAGCTCAGTTCACGTGTCCTCCGTTTCATGATTATCTATTATCTGCTATTCCCTTTATATTTGTTAAATCCAGGTAATTGGTTGATGAAACATTGATTAAAATTAAGATACAATTAATACAAAACGAAATTCATTTTAAAGAAAGGTTTTGTGCTTTATGTTTGATGTCTCTGTGAAAGTTTTAAAATATATTTTAGTGCCGCTTTCAGAGCGCTCACGTCCGTATCATTGTTTTTTCCTCATAAATGCGAACAGGAATAATAATAAGAATATTACAAATGGACATGCAATTATTAATGTGAATGAATGGTACTCCACATCACATCATCATCATGACTATTGTACTGATCCGATATTAAATGCTTGTTTCAAAACACGTGCTGTAAAATAATGCATTGTGATAGGTCATTTCATCTCCACGTCGGAGAAGTTTCTCTTCTTTGCCGTCTTCCGTGTGTCCATGGCGTAAAATGAGGGCGTGGGGGAAGCGGAGACTTGAATATTTAGAGGCGTGTTATTCTAATGACGATTGTTTTCAGCCGCTGCATTTATCAAGGACAGGCGTTGCGTACACCTAGATTTCCAATGTACGCACAGCTTCATACATCAGGCGGTGAGAGGAGTGTAAGCATAATCTTACGCCAACATATACGCCTGTTTCTACGCAAGAATGATAAATGAGGGCCATTGTGATGGGTGATTAAGGGAGTGTGGCCTTTGTGTTCTCTTACGAGAGTATCTCTCGTACTGCGTAATATCTTACATTATGGGGAAAACTCTTTTCCACGAGATATTGAAGCCAAAAATTATCCTTAATTTTTTATTAATGTAAAACGCTTTGCGGCAGCAAGCAGACATAGGCGAGACAGCTCGCGCGCCTATTGGCTGCCCTGCGGCAACAGCAGCAGCCTATCGAGAGTGGCTCTGCGTGACGTCACGACGAATGGGGGCCTTTCGCGCCCATATCGTCACGTCCCGCCAGAAAGGGCGTGGTCTCGCCCTAGAAATAGGCTCGATAGCTGCTCTTACGTTGATTTTCATCTCTTCAGCGAAGCCTCCCGCATCGCTGGATCCAGAGTGAGAAGCCGCGCCGTCGACCTGTAGCCTTTCAGCGGGACGTGCCATCGAGCCTGGAGTCGCTGGCCTCACCGCCTTCAGCCGCCGTACCTGCTGCGCTTTCCGGCGTACATATCCTTTCCTCTGCTTAGAGTGTGTGTGATTGCATTATCTGCCTTTTTTCCCACCCCTCTAAAAGAGCGGCGTCTTTTTAAAGATGCCTTCCTGTGGTTCGAGCCCCACTCAGCGATGAGGACCGCCATGTCATCTGCGTGTCCTGCCTGGGTGAGGATCACGCGGCCATCGCGCTCGCTGACGGCGGATGCCATCATTGTGAACGCTTGCCTATGGTGACTCTGCGGACTCGCCTAGCTTTGTTCTCCGAGCCCGCATCCCAGCCCGCCGTGATGCCGCGCCACAAGAAGCGCCGCGCCCAGCGCGCGCCCGAGCTATCTCCAGCCCGCCAGAGCTCGCCGGTTCGCTCGCCAGCTTCGCCGGCTTCACTCGAGTCGCTCCCGGACGGACAGCGGCCAGCCGTATGCCGCCGCATACGCCGTCGAGTTGGACGACAACACTGAGGCACGTTCTCTTTTGGCTTCGGATAGCGAGGATCGGGCGAGCTCCGTGGACCTCCCCTCCGCTAACGTTTCCCGCCAACCCTCTGGGAAGAGAGCCGGCATTGAGGTTGAGCTGATGCGTCTGCTCACCCAGGCCGTGGAAAGCATCGGCTTCGATTGGGAGGCGCCCACGCTGCCGCTGCGCAACAGGCTGGGCGGACGCTTTCTCGGGAAAGACAAAGCTTTGTCACAGTCGAGACCCGCGCCCTTCCTCCCTGGACGGTGAGAGACATTCGTGGCTAACGCTATCCGAGATGACGGAAGCTGAGCGCTCCGTGTTCCTCGACGCACCGCGCTCTCGCTCTGCTGGACGCCGCCCCTCTCAGCGCAGGCCCCGGCCGAGGATTGAGATAAAGCCCGAGGTCTCAAGGCCTTGGGGTGGGGAGCGCTGCTCGAGGGCAGACCGCTAGCTGGCCTATGGTCAGTACGGGAGAAGCTCCTTCACATAAACTGCTTGGAATTAATAGCAGTCGACAAAGCGCTAGGGCGCTTCTGTCCCCAGATAAAAGGCCACCACGTATTGGTCCGGTCGGACAACATGTCAGTGGTGGCGTACATAAATCGCCAGGGCGGCGTCAGGTCCCGAAACCTTTACAGGCTGACGGAGTGCCTCCTGGTCTGGGCTCAGCACAACCTGCTCTCGCTGAGAGCGGCGCATGTGCCTGGTCACCTAAATGTGGGACCAGACAGGCTGTCCAGAAACAACGTCCCAGCAGGAGAATGGTCTCTGCACCCGCAGACTATCCAGCTGCTGTGGGAAACGTTTGGCAAAGCGCAGGTGGACCTGTTCGCGTTCCAAGAAAACGCTCACTGCCCGAGATTCTTCTCGAAAAGCCGGGACGCGCTGGCCCATGTTTGGCCCTGCCGCCCCCAATATGCTTTTCCCCCTATCTCACTCCTGCCTCAGGTGTTGGAGCGAATCAGGAGGGAGGGATGCCCAGTGCTACTCATAGCTCCGCTCTGGACAAACCAGTCGTGGTTCCCTGTCCTGATGCAGCTGACCAGCGCTGCCCCATGGCCTTTACCGTTGAGGAGAGACCTCCTCTCTCAGGCGGAAGGCTCGATTTGGCATCCTCGCCCGGATTTGTGGTCCCTGCACGCATGGGCCATCAACGGGTACCCGCTGACCTCCCAGAGGGAGTGTTAAACACGATCGCGCAGGCTAGAGCCCCGTCTACCAGACGGCTCTACTCCTCGAAGTGGTCTGTGTTCTCTGCTTGGTGTCAAGCGCAGGGCTTTTCACCTGTAGACTGCGGGGTTACGGAAGTGCTTTCCTTCAGGAGCAGGCAGGTCCCCTTCCACGCTCAAAGTATACGTGGCGGCCATAGCAACGTTTGCAAAACCGGTGTCTGGCCAGTCACTAGGAAAGAACGACTTAGTCGTGCGTTTCCTTAGAGGAGCTCGGAGGCTAAACCCTCCCAGGCCCCCTTCAGTCCCGACATGGGACCTTTCCACGGTCTTGGAGGCCATGAAAGGTGCCCCATTCGAGCCAATCCAGTCGTCAGACATGAAACACTTGTCTTTCAAGACAGCGTTTCTTATGGCTCTCGCTTCAGTGAAGCGCGTAGGGGACTTGCAAGCGCTTTCAGTGAGCGCGTCATGCATGGAGTTTGGACCTAATGACTCAAAGGTCATACTCAAACCGAAGCACGGCTACGTGCCAAAATCCCTCAACACACCGTTCAGGGCCCAGGTGATTTCCCTGTCTGCCCTTCCGGTTCTCAATGAGGAGAAGGACGCGAGTCTCCTTTGCCCTGTCAGGGCACTAAGGGCTTATGTGTCCCGCTCGTCTGGTTTCAGACAGACTGAGCAGCTTTTCGTTTCGTTTGGCGGCCGTGCTAAGGGACTTGCCGCTTCGAAACAGAGCCTATCCAGATGGATAGTCGGTGCCATAGCGCTGGCTTACACTTCTAAGGGCCTACAGTGCCCTTCGGGTGTTAGAGCGCACTCCACAAGAGGCATGGCTCCTCGTGGGCATGGTCTAGCGGGGTTACCCTGCAAGATATTTGTATGGGCGCGGGCTGGGCCTCGCCGTCTACATTTATAAAATACTATAACCTGGAGGTTCCCGCCTTACAAGCTAAGCTTTTGGCGGTATAAAATTCAGTGCTATCTGCCCGCTGTGCGGCTCGGATACTGAGTTTGACCTGCGTATTGCTCACTGACCGGTACAGCAGCTCATTAAAAATGTTGACACACATGTGGCCACCCAGTTCAGGCTGAATGTTCACCCTGACGGTATGCTCTATTTGTCACATGATTAGCTCCTTTCGGATGCTATTTTACAGGGAATGATGCTTCTAGCCTCTCTTCCCTCACTCTCTGTGAGTTTATGGTGATTATACACTATATGCGCCCCGGGCTTCGGCCCCTGGGACTTTGGTGTTGGATCCCTACCAGCACGGCGTGTTGCATTGTGTTCCCCATAGCGTAAGATATTACGCAGTACGAGAGATACTCTCGTAAGAGAACGTACTCTGTTACTAACGTAACCTCGGTTCTCTCTAGAGAGGGAACGAGTACTGCGTATCTTGCCGTGCTTGGAATACGCTCTGGTTCGCTTCGGCGATGAAAACCAACGTAAGAGCAGCTATCGAGCCTATTTCTAGGGCGAGACCACGCCCTTTCTGGCGGGACGTGACGATATGGGCGCGAAAGGCCCCCATTCGTCGTGACGTCACGCAGAGCCTCTCTCGATAGGCTGCTGCTGTTGCCGCAGGGCAGCCAATAGGCGCGCGAGCTGTCTCGCCTATGTCTGCTTGCTGCCGCAAAGCGTTTTACATTAATAAAAAATTAAGGATAATTTTTGGCTTCAATATCTCGTGGAAAAGAGTTTTCCCCATAGCGTAAGATATTACGCAGTACTCGTTCCCTCTCTAGAGAGAACCGAGGTTACGTTAGTAACCGAGTACGTTTTCTCATATTTATACTCCTGTGAAACAAGTCATGGCTGGAGAATTTTATGTTTCTAGTCACACTGTGGTGCTAAAAAATATTAATATGAAGGGGAATATATTTGAGGCTTGAATAACCAAAGACAGCGATCATGACGGTAATCCATACGACCCCAGTGGATGAATCAATGTCTTCTGAAGTGACACAATGGGCCCTATTTTAACGATATGAAACGCAAGTGTCAAAGCGCAAAGCGCAAGTAACTTTGTGGGCGGATCCCGTTGCTGTTGCTATTTTCCTGGCGGGATAAATGCCTCTTGCGCCTGATGCAAATCTAAAAGGGGTTGGTCTGAAGTTTTCACATCTTCATGGACACCACAATGATTTTCCTTGTGTGGTAATATATTTCCTTGTTATAATGTATGATTTGCAACAACAAAAAACTGCTGCATCTGTGTAGATTACATGAGCAAAGTGTATGCGCGTTGTGCACGCTATACATTATGGTCAAGCATGCGCCCTTAAAATAGCATAATGAACAACGCGCAACTGACTTTAGACTAGTTTTTTTTCTGGTCAGTGGCGCAATTGTTTTATAGAACAGCAAAATAGCATGAGGGAAAGTTTGCGCCGGAACACGCCTCCTATTTGCGCTGAACCGCCCCGGGGAGCGCAAGTGTATTTCTTAGTTAACCGATGTGTGTCTATTGAGGGAAAAGTCCGCTTTGCGCGGGTGCAAAATAGGAATGATACATGCATCGGTGTACAAAGTCAATTGCATTGGGTGCAAGATAGGGCCCAATATGTGTGTGTTTTATTTATTTTCTATAAATCATTGCTTTATCATTGACCTGAATCCTATAGAAAACTGAAGAGGAGAGTGTATTAAATGGGACTTGGGAATTTGATTCTGTATGGAGGAATGATCTCTGATCTCTTGTCAGGTGTTCTCCAAACTCATCAGGCATTATTTGGGAAAACACAGAGCTGTTATCTTGGCAAAAGGATATTGCAAAAAAAGTATGGAATATAGGTTACCATTAATTGTAGCCAATGTGTATTAGAGAAAATCATTTATTTCATAAAGAGATTTTCCCCAACCCATTTACATTGTTTTAATTAAATAAAAGGTTTGTTTGTTTTGAATTTGTTTAATAAAAAGTCAAAAGGATTAACAATGCAGATTTGATTTCAGGGGTCGTCTTTGTTCTCATTTACCAAGGATGGCAAATAATTCGGAGCCCGACTGTATATCTTGAAATCTGACTTTACCCCCTCAGAATTGTGAGATATAAACTCGGAATTTGCAAGAAAAGTGGATAGAAAAGACAATGCAAAAAAGTTATTTAAAAATATAATACCTATGATAATGTATTTATTTCACTGATCTATGATAAATCTATTAGTTAAGCTGTATACTTGCAGAAAGAAGCTGACACCCCAGTGCAGAAATATGAACGCAAACAGCCATGTAGGTCACAGCGTAGAGGCTCCAGCATAGGTATAAATCAGACTTTAGTCATGGCTAAATCATGTGGAAAACTTTTGATCTCTGAAGTTCACAGCTTTCCCCTGTGAATATATAACTCATAGCAAAACTGGGCATAGAGTGTTCATGCTCTGAGAAACGGGTGGTTTTCTGATAGGAAAGGCAACAAAGAGGGCTGCTATCCAAGAGCATTCTCCTTTAACACAGAGCACAGCTGAGGTGTTTGAGTGTGTACGGAGAGCTGCAGACTCTGAGCATTGAAGGGCTCTTCATGTCCACCTGAACGACAACAGGGTTTGTGTGTGTGATGCTGCAAGTTGTGTGTGCATGACAGCACAGAGAAAAATTAAAGTCAAGGTCTGGTTAAGTTTGTGTGTATTTGGTCACAGTTGTGTGATAGGATGCATTTAGCATTGATACCTAGATTAACCGTGAGTCGGACACGACTTGTCTCCAGCTCCAGACGCAGTGTGTCTGTGGAGTCTCGAGAAGTGGTTGCCAAGAGAACGCCGTATGCCCGCTGGGATCGGAACCGTAGTGACACATCTTCAGCCTCTGTATACATAGCTACAGATAACTGGACCTTCATGAACTTACTGCCATCGTAACTGAGGATGGTGGAATCTGTGGATGAAAGGCAAAGAGGTACTGTAATGTCATTGATCACAAATAGTTTTTTCGTTTTCTATTAAATAAAAAAAAATTTTTTCAGATAAAAAATAAATAAAATAATGTATCTGTCCACAATGGAAGCGAAAATGCTGCATGTGGAGTGATATGTGGAAAAGGGTTGGACACCTCTGAAAAATGTTTTGGATATGTTAATACTCATGATAGTTCTCAGTGCATTAACTAATATTAACCGATGCAACTTATGATCTTAAAAATGTATCAATGTAACAGTCATTGGATGTGTAATGTTTATGTGATCATTTCAGGTTTCCTACGACAGTATACATGGGAATACAAACTTGGTAGCACAGTATGAGATAAGATTAGTCTCAAAATTTCTCACAGTTCCATGAAATTGATAAATGTTGCACACAAATCTTACCACCCACAACCAAATTCCTTTCAACTTGTGTCTGCAAAATTCAATATTTAATTAATGTGCAGCGATTTGTAAAAACAAGACACATGTTCATGAATAAAAATGTTTTATTTTTTCTCTTGTATTAGTTATTATTGCACGCATCAAGGAATTTGAGCATTTGAGGATCAAGTGGAATGCCTGGAATAATTAAAGAGTTGATTCATTTGGATTTTGAGACTTGTCTGATGTGTTATCAAACTTGCCTTACCCTGAGACAGAATAGATGAAGTTACTCTTTGCCATACAAATGCTAAGTGATGGTACTTTCTGCTTTATGTCATGGCCACATTAACATCTCAGGTTGTTTTGTAAATTATTTACAAATTATGATACACAAATACAAAAGTATTTACAAACATGCATGTATTTATACAAACTGCTGCACATTGATGTAATTACAAAGTATTGCTTTTGACTTATAAAGCTCTAAATGGCTTAGCTCCAGTCTATTTAACGGATCTTCTATCGCCCTACAATTCATCGCGCTCTTTAAGATTACTAAATTCGAGGCTTCTGGTCATTCCTAGGATATCCAGATCCACCAAAAGAGGCAGAGCATTTTCACATTTAGCTCCGAAGCTCTGGAATAGCCTTCCTGATATTGTTCGTTGCTCAGACTCGCTCTCCCAGTTTAAAACTAGACTAAAGACGCATCTATTTAGCCAGGCATTCATATACATTTTTTATCTTACAGTTACTGTAAATCCGGCCTCTAATTCATAAACGCCAGAGGAGAACTGGCCCCGACTGACCTGGTTCTCCAGGTTGTTTTTCTCCAATGGTCATCTGATGGAGTTTTGGACACCATTGGGTATCTGATGGAGTTTTAGGACACCATTAGGTCACTTTGAGTTTTTCGGTTCCTTGCCACTGTTGCCTTTGGCTTGCTCAGTTGGGGATATTCAAATTAATTAACCAATCATTAATACCATTGATCAGCTCTACCAAACTTCGATGTTTTTTTTCCAGTAATAAACAAACATTGTTAAGTTGTTGATTGATACTATGAAGCAGCTTTGATACAATCTGTATTGTGAAAAGCGCTATATAAATATATTTGACTTGACTTGATGTAATTCTGAATGTCATACATTTTTACATTTTACATTTACATTTTTTTTTACATTTTTACATTCATAGACAGGGAAGTGCATTTGATTGTGGATAGTAAGGTACTGTCAGGGTTATGTTTAGATGGTTCCCAGTCATTATTATTTCTGTGGTTTCTGATGGTTACACACCTGTTTCTAATTATGTTGATTATTCTGTGCATTTAAGCCCTTAGTTCCATTGTTTCAGTGTTCGGTGTTGTCTTTGTTTTACGTTGTTGTGCTAAGCTGTGATCTACTACGTGTTATTTGTTGGATTTCGGATTTTATTATAAACCTTTTTTTGTTTCATTATCCTGTGTCATGGGATTTACTACAACCATCATGACAGGTACACTTGCAACATTTATCACATTCATGGATAATTGTGCATGCATTTATTAATCAAGTTCAATTTCAGTTTATTTCTAAAGCACATTTAAAAACATCCACAGGCCGACCAAAGTTCTGTACAATAAAAGCATAAGGGTACACAATAAATAAGCAACATACAGTCTAATGTGACTAGGACTAATTTAAACTAATTTCATCCCATCGGCATAGTGGCAATCTAAATCCTTATTACAGATAAGCGGTTCCAAACGACAAATGCTGGAAATGTGTAATTTAATTATGGATGGAATACCAACTGAATATCAATACCTTACCTCTCTCACAGGAGCGACCAAGATAGCCCGTCCCAGAGCAGTCACACACATACCGGTTCCATCCTTCCCTGCAGATTCCATTGTTCTGGCAGGGGTTACTGAGACACTGCTTGGGTGCCTCTTTACTGCAGGAGGGCTTTACGCCTGCTGCTTTCTGCACCTCAGCTAAGCGGCGGATATCTTTGCTCTGACCATTGATGAATAGGTCACGAATACAGCCTACATAACCATAATTGAGCAGAGCGGTCCACACCTCAGTGGGAAACACCATATCAGCTGTATTTTCCGGCAGTCCTCCTAGATACAGGTTATCATCCAGGTCAAGAATCTCACTGTCTCCTGGTGCTTGGTATGGTGTGCGAATTCCGTTGATAGAGATAGTACCTGCAATTCACCAAAGCCAGAGAAAAATGTGAGACTGCGAAGAAAATCCTGTTAAATAGAGAATGATTTAAAGCATCAGTAAGATAAGTCAAGTCAAGTCCCGTTTATTTATATAGCACTTTTTACAATACAGATTGTTTCAAAGCAGCTTTACAGAGATAACAGGAAAATAATGCAACAAAGTTTGTTTCGGCTGTACAGCAGATCTAGAAGAAAATATTGTCATAGTCCAGCTTAAGTAAGTTCAGTGATGGTTAATTTCTGTTGCAAAAAAGATATTTAGTTCATTCCTTTCTACAGGCACTCTGGAGAAAATGTCTAGGATACTAACGTAACCTCGATTCCCTGAGATAATGGGAACAAGTGATAGGTCTGCTAGACACTATGGGGGAAAACTCCTTTTTCTCAGATTATTGAAGCCTTTAATTCTATAACACAGTGCTACTGCACAGCCATAACAGCGCTGTGATCTGTGCACGCTTATTGGCTGAGCAGTAGGAATTGCATGAACCTATGGCAATGCCACGTATCTGTGCAAGCCAATCGGGGTGCATCCTGCCGAACTGAGTGCAGAGCCCGCCAAGGGGAAATCTGCCTGTATAAGCAAATCTTCTCGCCATAGAATTCAGGTTAATTTGACTGAAGCGAAGAATGCCAAGTCGTGTAGCACCATAGCACGGCCATCCACACAAGGCCATGCCTCTGGTGGAGTGTGCTCTGACGCCTATCAAAACGTAAGCCAATGCGAAGGCGTCCATTACCCAGCAGGACAATAGGCGTTTCTCAATGTCAAGGAAGGATCCTCGGAAGCCTGTATTTTGAGGATGCTACGTCATCGACATCCGTCGAAGGACTGTTCCAATGTCGAGGATCCTTAGAATTTCAACCAAGGACTGAGTCCTTCGTTCGGAAAATATCCCATACACAGGAAAGGATGCATATATGTAGCCTTCGCGCTCTCAAATCACCCACAATCCTATGCGCAGCTTTGCTATCTTGTTCAAAAAATAAAAAATGCCGGACGTTAGCGGAGTCGGAGTGATAACGGGGCAATGCTTTCAAATGTAAGGTTTAAGTATAATTTCAGTTTTGCCATTTATTTAATGTTTGTTAAACTATTAAACATACCGGTTCAGCTGATTTGCAGAGGGGGGATTTAAAGCTGTTCCCTTTTACTGGTGATTCACCTTGTAATTTTTACTTCATATAGCATTTTTTTGTTGATCACATATTTTACCATTGCATGTGTTTTAGTAGCTAGATGTTGCTATGGACGCAGTTCTGTTCACTCAGGCAATATAATAGTTTTTAAATTAATAAACACCTTTTTAAATCAATATTTTGTGTCAAATTATTTATTTATTTGGTATGTAGGCATGTTATAAGTGGGAAAATGTATAGCGAGGCGGTTACAGTGAATACAAACCTTTCAGGCTGATTCAAGACCCCTCCGTCTCGCGTTAGAGTTCGCGGGGTTGTATTCGCCTCGCTATACAATTATCCCTAACTTAATTTATGTATTTATTTCTATGAGGGCTGACAAGACAAAATAAGGACTGTCAAGTGTGTTTAAACCGCACTGAAAGCAGACTTTTTCACTGACGTAATGACGCAATACGTGCACTTGCTAGGCTGTTCCATTTACGTGTTCTCCGAATGCTAAAGAGGAGCCTCGCCTAGCCTCTGAAGGAAATGACTTGGAAGGACCCATCCTGCCAAGGAAGTATCCTTGACATTGAGAAACACCTAATCTCTGCTTCGTGGCTGAAAGCCCATTGGTGCGGCCACCAAAGCAAACGAAGAGCTGCTCTAAATGCCTAAACATGGCAGGTATATATAGATATGTATATACTTTATATATACTCTTAGGGACTGGACAGGGCAGATTAAGTGTAGTTGTCGCTCGTCTCCCGAAGCGGGAAAAGCAGACAGCGAAATAACTTGTGCTCTGAACAGAGAGCACTTTAGGCATGTAGCCGTGCCTTGGCTTGAGGATGGCCTTGGAGTTGTTAGGCCAAAACTCAAGGCAGGAATTGCTGACGGAGAACACTTTCAAATTGCCTACTCACTTGACCGATGCTGACGCTAGCAGGAGTGCAGTCTTTAGCGAAAGTGGCCATAGCTCGGCTGACTGTAGCGGCTCAAAGGGGAGCCCTTTGAGGGACCTAAGGACCATTGATAGGTCCCGAGGGGTAAGGTAAGAGGACGAGGCGGGTTGAGCCCCTTTAAAGAACCGAACAACCACGTTACTTCTACCCAGCGATTGGCAGGCTACAGGATCCACGATATGCTGCTATGGCCGCCACATAGACTTTGAGCGTGGAAGGGTTGCTACCCACATCCATTAGCTCCTGAAGGAAGTAAAGCACCAGCAGTACTTCACATGAAATAGGGTCTTGGTTCCGGACTGAACACAAGTCAGAGAAAATAGACCACTTAAGGGAGTAGAGGCGTCTCATGGACGGGGCTTTAGCTTCAGAGATAGTATTCAGGACTCTTGCTGTGAAGGGCCCACAGCTCGGGTTGGAGAAGCCAGATTGTCCTGTTTGCCTGGGAAATGAGGTCTTTTCTCAGAGGAATTGGTCATGGGGCTACTGGTAGCAGCTGAATATCACTGTGAGAGCATCCATCTTTGATGAATGTAGCTTGTATGGGCGCTGCCCAGGCAAGTGACACGGCAAGTGACACACTCATTGTCACTGAGTTGTAAAACAATAGCTGGCGAAAGATGCTCTTTAGAAAAGGGATATGGTCAATGAGTCTCACCTGATAGCCACAGGGGAGAGACATAATTTTCAGTTGCAGAGCTGATAATGCTGTGCTTGCTCTAGCAAAGGAGGCAGCCCTGTAGAATCCCCTTGCTGCAGGGAGAGTGAGATACACTGGATATAGGCTGGCGTGGGCTCACTTTCCCCTGCTCCCTCAGCCCTGTGACTCCATTGTTTCTCCATCTTAAGCTTCTGAGAGTGAGAGAACGGTGAAGAACGAGGGGAAGAGCCGCTTCATTAGGGCAAGCAGTCCGATTCAGGTTCAGATTTAGATAACTTTATTAGTCCCCAAGGGGGCAATTTAGTTTTACAGCCAACCCACCCATTAAGGGTTATAGTTAAAAAGTGCATTAGCATACAATGTATATAATATAGTGGTAAAACAAAAAAACACACACACACATTCACATTCACTTGTCAGAGTGGAGCAGCGGAGAGCGAGAACCAGTTTTGTTATAGTTATGTCTTCATTTAACCATCTTGTATGTTTCTCATTTAAAGGGGTGGTAAAATGCCATTTTCACAAGATGTAAAATAAATCTCTGATGTCCCCCGAGTGTGTGGCCCTTTAAATGCAAATGACCTGCTGCAGAGGGCGGGAGATCAAGAGCTTGTGTGTGTTAGCAGCTGCGATCACCTCAAGCACACACACTAAAATTACAGAAACTGTTCTGCCTTTAATGTTAAAACGGAGTCAGACAAAGATGGAGAGACTCAAAAAGAAGTGACAACATGTAGAATGCAACAGGACGTCTCTGAATGGTTAGTTGATGAACTTATGTTGCTGATGTGGAGTTAACTATCTTCAATTAGCATATTCTGTCATGATAATCTATAAATCGCTCGTATAGTAACTGTTGTGAGATACACACAGAGTGACATTCTATTGCATGTAAAAAGATGGATGCTAAAGTTTGAGCTGACTCACAAATGTACTCTTATACAACAACTTTTCCTCTTCTCAACATGGACTGCATGTTCCCGGGGGCGGGGTTTATGTACATTTTAGGGTTGGTGATGTCACTAACCCAGGAGGAATGTCATGTAGTCCCTACCAGCCTTTTGTTGTAGTCCTTTTCTTTAAAAGCAAATATCTTCCTTTGCTTTGAACTTTGAGCATTGTAACTTTGCAGATGTTGTTTATGCTCAAACAGCAACATGTCACACTAACTAAAGTTAGAAAAGTAAACTCATACTTAACCACCCCTTTAAAAGTCTTATAGCAGAGGGAATTAATGAGTTGGCATAGCGGTTAGTTTTTCGTATTGCACATAATTCCGCCGACCTGACTGCATGATAACAAATCCATTACTCAGTACATGATCTGGCTGGCACAATATCCTGTTTGCTTTCTGGACAACTCATGTTTTCCAGATAAAACAGAGTTCTCTTAAATGGGTACCAGTGATTTTTGAGCATAGCTTAACAATGTCGCCCAAGCTCTTTTTGTCTTTAATGGATAGTCCATTAAACCAACACAGGAAAGAAAATTTTAATAGGCTTTCAATAAAGGCTTGGTAAAATGTGCCTAGATTTATTTTACAGACCCCAAAAGAGTTAAGCTTCCTCAGTAGGTATATTCTTGGTTTGGCCGCTTAATAATGCTATCAGTGTTTTCACTGAATTTTAGTTGCGAGTCAAACACTGTGCCTAAGTACTTATATGTTTGGACTATTTGGACATTTTCATTGTGTATTACACTCTGTTTTGGTTTGTCATTGTGCTTCCTAAATTCTTTAGTTTTTGATGCATTTAAATCAAGGAAGCTGTTGTCACACCATCAGACAAATTCCGTAAGGGCACTGTTATGATCAGATTGATTGATTGCCCTGGAGAAGGCACAACATGGCCGAGTCGTCTGAACATTTTACCCAAGATGACCTGCAGTTGTCAGTGTATAATATAAAAAGCAGGGGGGAGAGCATACAGCCCTGAGGAGAGTCTGTGTTTGATACAATTACAGAAGACATATTTCCCTTTACATAGACCTGCTATAAGATCTGCTCAGGTAACTTAAAATATGAGGCTAATCGTTCATAACTCATTTAGAATGTGAGGCTTCATTTTGTTAAAAGCTGAACTAAAGTCAGCAAATAAAATTCTTACATGTGATGTAGGTTTCTCAAGATGTTTATACACCCTGTCAAGAAGAGCTTTGCATCCTCTACACCCTTGCCCACTTGATATGCAAATTGTAGTGGATCTAATTTGTCTACAGTTAGGGGGATAATTGTGTCCTTCATGATCTTTTCAAAGCACTTCATTACCAGGGAAGTTAGTGCAATAGGTCGGAATTCATTGAGGTCTTTAGGAGATTTTTTTGGGGGATGGGTATTACTGTTGGGTATGATGTTTTCCATAAATCAGGTATATCACCACTGTCAGCACATTTTTGAAAGATTACTGTGAAACCCTCACTAAGCTGCTCAGCGCAAAAGCCAGTGCATGCCCACAGATGGCGTCAGGACCAGCAGCCTTTCCTATTTTTGTGTATACCCTATTTTGTATATACCCGAATATAAGACAAGGTTTTTGTCCTAAAAATAGGCTGAAAAATGGGGGGTCGTCTTATATTCGCGATATAGACAAAATCAGGGGGGGTGGAGGGAGAAAGCAGGGAGAAACAGTAGATGACAAGCCAGCTACAGGTATTGGATGTAGTCGTCAACAAGCCATTCAAGGATAATCTGCGCAAGAGGTACACTGAGTGGATCCTGTCAGGCGTTCACTCACTGACGCCGTAGCAGGTGGAGAGTTCCAGCAGTAAGTTTATCACAATAAATATTGCGAACAGTTGATCAAAAGTCTTTAAAAAACGCATCTCTGGATCACTGGTGCTTTCACTCATGCATAAATATCAACATCCACAACAGACACATAGAAAAGAAAAAAAAGAAAACAATGGATGGGCAAGCTACTGGGTCGCGCACGCACTGGAGCGCCCCGGACTAAATAATGTTAAACACCTGCCTACTGACAGTAGCTGCCTATCTGCCATCTGTCCGCGAATGCATTGAGGCGAGGTTCGTGCACTCCCAGCAAGAGCTTTAGTCTTTGATGAACGCAGTGTGAGCAGCAATGGGGAATCCGGGGGACACACTTAATGACTGTAAGGCTGATTATGAATGTAATTTGATACTTACGAATGATCATGCCTAAACACTCAGAGTCACGTTCAGTCGGTGTTCACAGTCGATGGAAACAGTCTGTAAGTCAGTCAGTCAGTCTTAGTCGTTAAGTGTGTCCCCGGCATTAGTCCTGTTTGATCAGCGCCGCGTCTCCATTCATTCATTCATTCAGTCCTTATTAAGGACACAGTATCCCGGTCCATAGTAAGAAAAAAAAACAAAAAAACTAACAGACAAACAGCCAATAAACACATAATACATTGTTTACCCATATAAGCAAGAGCGCCAGTGCTTCCAAATTCTTGAAGTAAACCTGACCGAGCTTTTCCTCGGACAGACCAAAGCTTGTACAATACTATTTGACTGGTTCAGGACTCTACTCATAAATGTATAGATACAGTGTCTAATGCCAGCTGCACAAGTTCTTATTCCACTGTTAATAAACATCTCACTTGCACTACTGTGCCGCGATACTTTCAATAGCATTCTCAGAGAGTCATTGTATGCCACCTTCAAAGCCTGCATGCTCTTCTTTTTGTAGCTGTGCCAAAGGTGCGCAGCATATAGAGGCGAGCAGAAGCTTCTAAACAGTACTATTTTGACATTGGTGGAACACATGTGAAACTTACGAGCCAATACATTAGCCATTATACATTGTTTCTTCGTCTCATCATTGAGAGAAAGAGAAAGTTGGAGAATGAGGGGAGAAGTCGCTTTCTTTAGAGAAATCAGTCCGTGAACGCAGCAAGGGGAGACTCGCGCTCTCATAACGAGACTTCAGCAGTCTTGATTGAACGCGGCTTGCGGGGGCGGGTCTGGCAAGCAACACAAGAATATGCTTTTTGAGTCTCATCTGATATGGAATCTATCTTTTAAAGTAGTCTGCTTTAAATGCAGAGCAAGATTCAGCTCCTTCCGCTGCTGGGGCTCTTCCAATGGTGAGAAGACTTCTTTTGGAGAACCAGCGAGAGAGAACCAGCGAGAGATGAAGGTCATCGCTGAAGGAGAATAAATCTGAATCCTATGGCGAGACGAGCTGCTTCTACTGGCAGATTCCCCCTTGGCGGGCTCTGCTCTCGGTTCGGCAGGATGCGCCCCAATTGGCTCGCACAGATACGCCGCATCACCATAGGTTCATGCAGTTCCCACTGCTCAGCCAATAAGCGCACAAAGATCACTGCACTGCTATGGCTGTGCAGTAGCACTGCGTTATAGAATTAAAGGCTATTGAATAAAAGGAGTTTTCCCCCATAGCGTCTAGCAGACGCAATACGAGTGAACGTTTCTAAAGGGAACAGTGATGTCATCGTCCAGCTCAGTTCAGTTTTCATATTATGGTGTCAATCCAGGCAGATCAATAATATTGTTTAATATTATCTGGTAAGGGAAACTTCCTGTAAGTAAATCTTTATTCTTAATATTCTTGCAAATATTTAAATACTCATGAAAAAAAAAAACACTGTGTCACTCTTATCTTGCTCAGAGTGTGAGGCCAGGGTAACAAAACAGTTAATGCAATTACCAGCTCTCAGGATGGAGTGGAAAACACAGCTGGAGGCCAAATCTAATTTTCAGCATCATATCGCAAGGCATTTTGGCCAGGAACACTTGCTAACAATAAGCAAATAAAAAATAAGCTGCTGTTCAGGGGTTGTGTTGTGTAGCAGAATTAGGTGAGAACAAAGGGGGGTATTATAAAAACGCAATAAAAATTTTTACTGCGGTGGGGTGATGCTGCAGAGTATACAAGGCCTGAAAGATCTGAATTTCAGTTAAAGGTGCATAACAGAGGTCTCTGAGTTTTTGCAGAACTACGGCCCCTCTGGCGAGAAGCGAAACAGCAATCAGAGATGTGCACGCTCATGGAGCACACGCACACGCACTCTTGCACGAGCACAAGCTGTTCATAACCAAAGTAGCATCAGCCGCACACATCTTTTGTTTACAGTCATAATGTCTTCAGATGTAATAAAGTTATAAATCTGCAAGTCATTTTAAATATATGAAAGGAAAGGCATTTGAGTAAATTACACACTTATGTGTGTGAGGGGAAAACGGGGGTAAAAGAAAACTTCGGTTTTTGTTTCCATCTATCTCCATGTTGAACTGTTTTTATGTGTTTACTGTATCCACTTATGATTGTATTATTATGGAAACACGTTCATGAACAATATAAGTTATTACTTTGTAAAAGCTCAAAATAATAATCATGCCATATACAGTTGGTCAACAAAGTAGCCTACACTCAAATGTCTCCAGGTAATAAACAATCAAATGACACTATAGCCGCTTTCCGACCAAGTAGTTACAGGAAATTAGTTATAGGAACTGTCCACTTCTAAACAGAACTACTCTCCCCCAAACTCGGTTTTGCTGTTTGCGGTCGCACTGGCCGCCAGTGGCCATGGGAACCGAGGGGTAAGGGAGTGACGCAAGCACGGCGGCGGCGGCGCCACATACAACAACAACAACCCAGCATGGAGGATGCTTTTGAATGTTCCTGTTCGAACGGCGGCGTTTAAAGACTATGCTTGAGTTCTGTTCAGAGAAACACAGAAGACAAAGGCTCCAGCGTAATATAATCTTAAGTAATATGCTGGAAGGAGAAGAGCAGAGCGCAGGCAACGGACACAAGGCTAACGTTACTGGTAGGCCATACACAAAAACATAGTTATATCTTTTATGGGACATGTTTTATGTTTCATGTTGTACGATTCTTCCAAAGACAATTCCTAGTTTATGAACCTGTTCACTGACAATGGTAGTAAAATCAATTCTGATTGGACATTTATCTAGCTTACGCTAAAGCATTACAATAAAGCATTTACGCATCGTCATTTGTTGTCATAGATTTGCCGCATCAGACATTAAGACTGGGGTATATCTTACCGTTTTATCAAGAAAAAAGACAACTGAGGATCCAGTTTGAGTCCTAGAGCAGACCGAGATCTATCCATTTGTTGAAAGCCTTCCCGATGCTGACTCGTCTTATTCCGACGCCTGTCTGACTCCAATTTTGCCCTTTTGGTCAATAACTAGACAAAAGTTTTTTTTCTTTGTCTTACGTGGAGTTTGTGTTGGGGTTTGGAATGAACTACAAGCCGGTCTCTTTGAATCCATCTTCTACTTTTGAAGTAGTTTAAAGTTGACTAAAGTTTTGTCGCTCGAGTTGTCTTCGCTGATATGAGAATGGCGGCTAACAATAACAAACCTGCGAGACATGCCTGGTGAGCGTGAACGTGCATGACGTCACGCCAGTCTCAGATTCGAGCCCGAATCCCTCTTATATATTTTACTGTACAGGATTATAGAGGCAATCTCAGTGAGCAGAGAAGGGCTCATTCATCCCATCAGGCAGTTCTTTAAGCATGTATAGGATAGAAAACGGGTATTTTTAACATGAAAAGTTGCGCAATGCACCTTTAATAACAGATTATTCAAACCATTTTAACATTTTACTCCCATGTTTTTCTTTTTTAAGCAGTATTTTTTTCTCACGCTTTTATGGTCTGCCTTCTAAAAAAGATTATCATAAAGTTCATTAATGGAATTTCCTATTGACAAAAAGAAAGTAAAAATGAGTGAAATGACTACTACGCACGTTTATGCACTGTAACGTGACGTGTAAGCAGGGATGAGGCAGAGAGGGAATCCAGTTGCAAGCTCAAGTTAATAATAGACAAACATAAACGCAAAATAATCCAGGAACACAGGTAAAATCCACAAAGAGAAGGCAGGAGAAAAACAACAGAAATACACAGACTACCGACAAACAACAACTGAAGCACAGAGGTTTAAATAGACAGGCTAACAAGGGGCTAACGAGGGACAGGTGCTGGTGACTGATGTCATGAAAACGTACTCGGTTACTAACGTAACCTCTGTTCTCTCTAGAGAGGGAACGAGTACTGCGTAATATCTTACGCTATGGGGAAAACCTCTTTTCCACGAGATATTGAAGCCAAAAATTATCCTTAATTTTTAATCAATGTAAAACGCTTTGCGGCAGCATGCAGACATAGGGGAGGCAGCACGCACGCCTATTGGCTGCCCTGCAGCAAAAGCAGCAGCCTATCAAGAGCGGCTCTGCGTGATGTCCATGACCAGTGGGGGCACTTCGCGGCCATTTCGTCACGTCCCGCCAGATCACGGTCACGCCCTATAAAGCAGGTCGATAGGCTGATACAAACTGGTTTTCATCGCCGAAGCGAACCAGAGCGTATTTTAAGCACGGCAAGATACGCATCACTCGTTCCCTCTCTAGAGAGAACAGAGGTTACTTTAGTAACCGAGTACGTTCTCTTACGAGAGTATCTCTTGTACTGCGTAATATCTTACGCTATGGGGAACACAGTGTAACACGCCGTACATACAGGGATCCAACACCAAAGTCCCAAGGGCAGAAGCCCGGGGCGCATGTAGTGCATAATCACCATAGACTCACAGAGAGTGAAGGAAGAGGGGCTAGAAGCGTCATTCCTTATAAAGTAGCATCCAGAGGAGCTAATCATATGATTACTATACCACGCAGCCAGGGTGAAACCTTTCAGCCTAATCTGGGTGGCCATACATGTGTCAACACTCGTGGAGCTGCTGTATCAGTCAGTGAGCGATACGCAGGCCAAACTCAGCATCTGGGCCGGCACAGCGGGGCAGATAGCACTGAATTCTAGACCGCCAAAAGCTTAGCTTGTAAGGCGGGCACCTCCAGGTTATAGTATTTTATAAATGTAGACGGCGAGGCCCAGCCCGCGGCCGTACAGATATCTTGCAGGGTGATCCCGCTAGACCATGCCCACGAAGAGGCCACGCCTCTCGTGGAGTGCGCTCTGAGACCCAAGGGGCACTGCAGGCCCTTAGAAGTGTAAGCCAGCGCTATGGCATTGACTATCCATCTGGATAGGCTCTGTTTTGATGCGGCAAGTCCCTTAGAACGTCCGGACCGTCTGCGGGTGCAGCGACCATTCCCCTGCTGGGACGTTGTTTCTGGACAGTCTGTCTGGTCCCACATTCAGGTGACCAGGCACATGCGCTGCTTTCAGCGAGAGCAGGTTGTGCTAAGCCCAGATCAGGAGGCGTTCCGTCAGCCTGTGAAGGTTTCGGGACCTGATGCCGCCCTGATGATTTATGTATGCCACCACTGAAATGTTGCCCGACCGGACCAAGACGTGGTGGCCTTTTATCTGGGGACAGAAGCGCCGTAGCGCTTTGTCGACTGCTATCATTTCCAAGCAGTTTATGTGAAGGAGCTTTTCCCGTTCTGACCACAGGCCAGCGAACGGTCTGCCCTTGAGCAGCGCTCCCCATCCCGAGGTGGAGGCGTCCGTAGATGTAACGGAGGCCAGTGGAGGGGTTATATAGACACCACCTTCACACTCAAGGCGGTCCCCAGACTCACACCTGACTGATACCAGTCGGTTACTTTCCAAGGTTCCAGAGCTGAGACGCACTTTAGATCGACCCTGAGGCGAAACAGACCCGTGGTCCATGCCCGGGGTGGAACTCGCGTTTTCAGCCACATCTGCAGTAGGCGCATGCGAAGCAGGACCAGCTGGAGTACAGAGGCTGCTGAGGCCATTAGGCCCAGCATTTTTTGAAACCTTTTGAGTGGGACTATAGAGCCGCGGCGGAAGGATTTCGCGACTCCGGTGACAGGCGTGCTGTCATGGATAGCGAGTCCAGCACTGTTACCAGAAAATACATTTTCTGACTGGGAGACAGTGAGCTTTTCGCCCAATTGACTGTAAGGCCCAGATTCTCGAGGTGCTCGAGTAATGTGGCCCTGTGTTCTATGAGCTCTGAGTGTGATCGAGCTAGAATCAGCCAATCGTCCAAGTAGTTCAAAACTCCCATGCCCCGTAGTCTCAGGGGTGCGAGATCCGCGCCCATGCACTTCGTGAACGTACGGGGTGCTAGGGACAGGCCGAACGGCAGGACTGTGTATTGATATGCCTGCCCCTCGAAGGCGAATCTCAAGAATCGCCTGTGATGGGACGCTATTTGTATTTGGAAATAGGTGTCTTTCAGATCTATTGACATAAACCAGTCCTCTTGGCGCACTTGCGCGAGGATTTTCCTGGTCGTAAGCATTTTGAACTGGCGCTTCACAAGTGCTCTGTTCAGCTGTCGCAGATCTAAAATGGGTCTGAGACCTCCATCTTTTTTCGGTACCAGAAAATATCTGCTGTATAGGCCCCTTTCGCTCTGAGCCTGAGATAAAGGTTCTATAGCACCCTTGCTCAGTAGTTTCGCTATCTCGGCTCGAAGTAGATGAGATACTTTGTTTTTCACCGTAGTTTCGACACGCACCATATAACGGCGGGGACGTCGAGCGAATTGTAGCGAATAGCCTCTCTTTATAGTGTTCAGCACCCATTCTGATACCACGGGGAGCTTTGACCACGCGTCTGCGTGAATGGCTAGAGGTAGAATGAAATCTGGGCTCTGGCCGCGGCGTGACGGCGCTCGAGAGCCCCGGTGTGCTGAGAACTCAGCGTGCAAGGCGGGGGGCGCGCTGATCACAGCGGGCAGCCTGGCCGCGCTCAGCTTCTCTATGACGGGTTGTCCATAGAAAGCGAGCGGGGCGAATCCCGCTGGATTCGGCGTGTCTGAGAGAGAATGTGGGCGCGGGACAGCGGGCACATTTACTGCACTGAGAACACTGTCGGCTTGCGCCGACTGAATGTGTGTTAGTTTCGTTTTTACTCGCATCGTGTAGTGTAAGCGGGCACTGTGATATGGGCTCGTTCACTACATTTTCTGCACAATCGACATGAGTCGATTTTATTTGTGCTAGCCCTGCACCGTGGCGGGCTGTGTCTGGGTGTGGGAATGGGCACTGGGACGTGGGCATTCTTACAACACTCAGAACACCATCGGCCGTGGCCGGAACACCAGAAAATGCACTCTTTATTGGATTTATCTGGGTAGCCATAAAAACGGCCCTTGTGCACAGGCAAGCGGGCTGTGGCACCGGCTTGCTCACTGCGAAATACACTGGAACAGTCACATTGCTTGGAACTGAGCGAGCGAGAAGTTTTGATGAAAATCTGGCCGCAGCGGGATTTGAACATTGTCGCTTTCCTAGAGAGGCTAGGAAGGCTTTGAGACCTCGGGCTTGATATCAATCCTCGGCCGGGGCCCGCGCTCAGGGGGGCGGCGTCCAGCAGAGCGAGAGCGCGGTCTTTGGTCTCGCTGTGAAGCGGCGACGGCAGGTGGTGCAGGCTGCGGCTGAGAGCTTCGGGCAGACGGCTGTTTCGGGCGGCCTGTAGCGGAGCTCGAGCGCTTGGGTAGGAAGTGCTTCATAGCCTGCGACGTTTTCTGCACCTCTATGAATCTGTCTGCGAAATCTTTGACGGCAGATCCGAAAAGGCCCGCTGGAGAGATGGGTGCGTCGAGGAACACGGAGCGCTCATCTTCCGTCATCTCGGATAGCGTCAGCCACAAATGTCTCTCAGCCACGGTGAGAGAGGCCATATTACCACCCAACGGCCTGTGCAGCGACTTTAGCAACGCGTAGAGCGAGGTCTGTAGCGCTTCTTAAGTCCGCCACTCAGATCGCTCCCGGTCCTGCCTCGTCCATTTTTTGGAGAAGGTCAGCTTGGAAGATCTGCAGGACAGCCATTGTGTGCAGCGCTGAAACTGCTTGCCCGGCGGCGGTGTAAGCGCACCCGTGAATGGCTGACGTCACTCGGCAAGCTTTGGATGGTAGCGCCGTCTGAGCGCGCCGTCCGGCGGAGGGAGGGCAAAGATGGGGCGCTACAGCTGCCTCCACGGGAGGTATAGAAAGGTATCCTCCATCTTTCGCACCATCCACAGTGGAGAATGCAGCAGAGATAGAGGTACGCAGCCTGGCAGAGAAGGGGGCGTTCCACGATTTCGCGACTTCCTCGTGATGTTCAGGGAGGAAGGGCGCGGGTCTCGACTGTGACGGGGCTTCGTCTTTTCTGAGAAAGCGTCCGTCCAGCCTGTTGCGCGGTTGTTGCGCGGGCGCCTCCCAGTCGAGGCCGATGCTTTCCACGGCTTGAGAGAGCAGACATCAGCTCAGCTTCAACGCCAGCTCTTTTCCCAGAGGGCTGGCGGGTAGCGGGGGGAGGTCCACAGAGCTCTCCCAATCCTCACTATCCGATGCCAGGAGAGAACATGCCTCGGTAGGTTCGTCGAGCTCAAGGGCGGACGCGGCGGCAGACGGCGGACCGTTGTACATCTGTGAGCGACTCGAGCGATGCCGGCGAAGCTGGCGGGCAAACCGGCGAGCTTTGGCGGGCTGGAGAGAGCTCTGGGGCGTGCTGCGCACGGCGATTCTTGTGGCGCGGCACCGCAGCGGGCAGAAGTGCAGGCTCTGAGAATGATGCCAGGCGAGTCCTCAGAGTCACCATAGGCAACAGCTCGCAATGAGGTCATCCGCCGTCAGCGAGCGCAATAGCTGCATGATCTTCACCCAGGCAGGACACGCAGATGACATGGCGGTCCTCGTCGCTGAGTTGGGCTCGGCACGAGCCACAGGAAGGCATCTTGAAAAAGATGCAGCTCTTTTAGAGTTTTGGAGAAGTGTGAGTTGCAACGGCGAACAAACACTCTCAGCAGAGTAAAGGATATAGACGGCGGAAAGCGCAGCAGGTACGGCGGCTGAAGGCGGCGAGGTGAAGGCCAGCGACTTCAGGCTCAAGGGCTCGTCCCGCTGAAGGCTTGCGTCGACGGCGTGGCTTCTCACTCTGGATCCAGCGATGCGTGAGCTTCGCTGAAGAGATGAAAATCAGTTTGTATCAGCCTATCGACCTGCTTTATAGGACGTGATAACGCCCTTTCTGGCGGGACGTGACGAAGTGGGCGCGAAGTGCCCCCACTGGTCATGACATCACGCAGAGCCGCTCTCGATAGGCTGCTGCTTTTGCCGCAGGCCTGCCGCAAAGCTTTTTACATTGATTAAAAATTAAGGATAATTTTTGGCTTCAATATCTCGTGGAAAAGTAGTTTCAAGAAACACCAAATAGTTTCCATTGTTCATCGTAACAATGGAACATGTGACAGTTGGCTAACAATGGGAAACACACTCACAGTCATCTGATCTCATACACAAACTCTTGTAAAATCTTACCTGATTTTCCATCCCTCTGGAAATCCACATGATACCACTCCCCATCATTCACTTTTTTGTTAACAGCCAGTGTCTTGGTTGTGCCTGATCCCATATCCAGAAGCAGGTACAAAAGACCATCCAGTATCTCAATGGCAAAGAAGTCCACCTTCAGTGTGAGAGGGCTCTTGGTTTCTTTGGTCTGTTGCTTAGGTTTCCCATGGTTAAAGAGCAGAAGTCCATTGGGCTCAGTGGTGCGGAAGTCAAAGGAAATAGAACCGGTCTTCTTAGTGTTCCATTTAAGAAGTGTGATGAAGGATTCCGGTGTCTCAAACGTGATGGGATCTAATGCGGCAACATTCTCACACTTGAAGGAAACAACTCCATGGACCTTCATTTTGGGGTCACCTTTAAAAGCCAGTCTCGACAGCTCCAGCCGAACGTCATTGTTTTTATATACAACCTACAGATATATAACAATGTCAGTTGAAGTGAAATAATCTGAGAAACTTCTGATCTAAACTGTGTTTTCAGAACCCTTATTAATGGGTGGACTTTTTCACTAAAATTAAATCATAACAATTTTGTTAAATTGTATAATTATAAAGTAAGTCCATAGCCACATATTTAGGATTGTTGGGAAAAGATGGAACAGACATGCTTTTATTAAGGAAAGCTGTGATATTATTTTAAAAAGTTTAGAGAAAAGTAACGCACCACGGTACAACAGGGCTACCAACGCTATCAAGAGAGAAACTCCCATTAAAAAAAGGCTCCAAAAGCAGCCCGGGCCAACCATCTCCAAACTCTAGAAAATAACTAAAACAATCTGAGGTTCTTGTTTAGTACAGTGACTAGATTAACAAATTACACCTGAACAAATTATTCCATTACAGTTTAGTAGCAATGACTTTATGAATTTCTTCACTGAGAAAATCGAAAGCATCAGAAATCCAATTGTAAATGTATAACCTTCGACAGCGTTTTATGATTCAGCATCAGTTATCGCTTATCATTGCATTTAAACCAACAACATGTTTATTAGATCCAATACCCACTAAATTCCTGACAGAGTTGTTATCTGTAGCAGAAGAGCTATTCTCATTTAGAACTCGTCTTTATCTCTAGTCATGTCCCAAGACTGTTCAAGCTGGCAGTTATTAATAGCCTGGTTCCACCAGACTCTCGTACATTTCATTTGTACATAGAGCCTGGCATCGCTCCATTGACAAACGTTAACTTCCTTGTAGGCGGGAACTCTATTGAAGTCTAAAACTATTGGATCTGCCCAGAGTCACTCTATCTGACATAACCAATCGCTAACGTTTGGTCGTGACATATGTCTTTTCGCGAACCCCGTGGGAGGATGGCCATAAACACAAAACTAAGCAAAGATTGTTCTTGCTCCGGCTTTAACTTCTTGATATTCGGCAGCGTTGCCGCAACGGACTGAATGGCTTCGCTCGCATCTTTCTTATTTTGAACTACAACTCAAAATAACGCACGAGTCGACATCAACGTCATCATTCTCAGCCACTCCCTCTGTTCGCTGATTGGTCCTACAAAAAATTGATTTCTGGAAACCAAAGTCTACAGCACAATCTCAGACGTAGTACTGAAGGAAAATGAAATTGAGTGGAAGTGCGTAGGAGGGCGGAGCCAGGCTAAGTTATTAAGCCTCTCATTAAGAAACCACAATTAGATTCAAATTACAGAACCATTTAAAATTTTACATTTATGTCTAAAATAATAGAAAAAGTAGTGTTCGCTCAATTGTGCTCTTTCTTGCAATAAAATATCTATGAAAAAAAAGTAAGCTTCTGACCAAGGCTGTATATCAATACTAGCTTTACTTGATCTTAGTGCTGCGTTTGACACTATAGATCATACAATACTATTAAATCGACTACAAAATTACACTGGTATACAGGGACAGGCATTAGGCATCAGACCGTTACCATTTTGTCTACAACCCCATTTCCAGAAAAGTTGGGACATTTTGTAAAATGCAATAAAATCAAGACTCTGTGATTTGTTAATTCTCTTTAACCTTTTTTTTACTGATAAAAAATGTTTTCCAACTTTTCCACTGACCAACACAATTGTATTTTATAAATATGAACAAATTTTGATTTTGATGACTGCAACACACTCCAAAAAAGTCAGGACAGAAGCCAAATAAAAGTGAAAAGATTATTCAAGTTAGATTATGCAACTCTTTTGAAACAGTCCAGATGAGGTGAATTGGTATTAAGTGACGGAATCAAGTTTGGATGTAAAGAGCTTTGTAAGCAAAGATGGGTCATGGGTCATCACGTTGTGCCAAATAATATCATGAGAGAATTGTCAAACAAATCAAAAATCACATTTCTCAATGCAAGATTGCAAAGAATTTATTTATTCTTTCACCGTCTTCCATACATAATAATGTGGAAAGATTCAGGGAATCCAGAGAAATCTCAGTCTGTATTGGGCAAGGCAAAAGAAAACCATTGCCACTGAACACAGTCTGACGCTGCATCAAGAAGTGCCACTTAATTCTCTGTTACGCAAGGAGAAAGCTATACATCTGTTCAGAGACGCCGGCGAGTACAGGTGGTCTAGAAGACAGTGGAGATGTCAGATGAGTCCATGTTTCAGCTTGTTTTTGGAAAAAAACAGACATTGAGTTCTCAGTCCCAAAGACGTCCTGGTATTGAGGTGCATCAGTGCAAACGGCATGAGTAACTTGCATTCTTGTGAAGGTACCACTGACATGGAGGCATATATTTGGATTGTACAGAGACATAAACTGCCATCAAGATGACATCTTTCCTGGAAACAAAACAATGCCAGGCCTCATTCTGCACATGCTAAATCTGAATCTAGACATCTAGACACTTTTTTTCTAGGAAGTGCCTGAGTGCAGTCCAGATCTGTCTCTTACTGAACATGTATGTTCAACATCATGAAAAGGAGAATCGAACAGTGATCTTGTCTATCTGTCTTGTATCAGACAAGATTGGGCAAATATTCCACTTGCAAAACTTCAACTATTAGCATCCTCAACTCCCAAACATAAAAAGTGTAATTAAAAGGAAAGGTGATGTGACACAGTGGTAAACATGCCTCTGTACCAAATTTTTTTTTTTTTTTTTTTGGAGTGTGTTGCAGCCATCAAAATCAAAACTTGTTTATATTTACAAAACAAAATTAAGTTGGTCAGTGAAAACATTGGAAATATTTTCTTTGTACATTTGTCAGTTAAATAAAGGTTCAAGAGAATTAACAAATCACAGATTTTTTTATTGCATTGTACTAAATGTCCCAAATTTTCTTCAAATGGGGTTGTATTTAAACTGTATTAAGCTCTGTTATTTTCAATATATATGCTGCCACTTGGTAATATTATACGAAAACATGGAATTAGTTTCCACTTTTATGTCGATGATACTGTTATATATTTTATCACAATAAGATGAAACCTCTAAATTATCCAAGTTGACAGAGTTGTGTTAAAGATATACAATATTGGATAACCTGTAATTGCCTTCTATTAAATTCAGATAAGACTGAGGTATTACTGATTGTACCAAAAACCTGTACACAGAATCTCTTAGAATACAATTTATATTTAGAAGGATGTACTGTTACTTTATCCTCTACAGTTGAAGACTTGAAAGTCATATTAGACAGCAACAGCCTTCTTCCACCTTAGAAACATCGATAAGCTTAATAGATTATCAGCTAACTTGTGATTTGTATATGTACATTTCTGAAATGCATAACTTGGACACGTCACCTTTGATAACAGATCACTCTAAATTGTAATGTAGACGCATGCATTTTCTATAAAGCTGCTTTTAAAATATGTAATATATTATGGTGACCTTGTATTTTTAAATGTGGTAGTCTTTCAACAACAAATGACAATATTGTGTTTGAATACTGGCATAATGGGCACAAATAAACAAACAACACGATCTGGGTTACTTGACTGTAACCCTGTTCCTTGAAAAAGCGGAACGAGATGCTGCACTGCTTAGCGCATTGGAAACGTCTTAAATCATGACCAGCTGTAAATATTGTGTGTAACACGTCAATAGAATTGACCTGGAGGTAATTTAGCCTCGGTTGGTGACATCATCTGTGCGCACCCGCGACACGAGGCTATAAATAGATGAGCCACAGGTGCATCGTCAGGATATTTTGTCTGAAGAACAGTCCCTGGAGATCTTCAGCACGGCAATGTAGCGCAGCATCTCGTTCCTCTTTTTCAGGGAACAGGGTTCTGTAGACTGTAGTCAAGTAACCTGGATCATTCCCTTTCAAAAGCTACAATCGATGCTGCACTGCTTAATGCATTGGGAACGAGAATACCCAAAACTGAACATCAAAACTATAAAATCTTATGGAATGTGATTGCAAAGGGCCTGCAAACAAATTTCAAAGGGCCTGCATCGTGATTGAATCCCAAACGATCCCAAGATAAGTTGTTCTCTGGGCAGGAGAAAGAACGCTTTTCTTGGTGAGTCTCAACCCTAGACTAGATGAGCTAACACGATGTCTCTGTGTTGAAGCACCATCTCTTGAGATTGTGCTAGTATTAACCAATCGTCGATGTAATTCAAAATGCGAATGCCATGGAGTCGTAATCGAGCCAGTGCTGCATCCATGCATTTTGTGCATGTGCGGGGTGACAAGGCTAGACCGAATAGAAGTACCTGAAATTGGTACACTTTGCCCCCGAAAGCGAACCTCAGGAACTTCCTGTGTTGTGGCAATATTTCTATGTGAAAATATGCATCCTTCAGATCGATCGTGATGAACCAATCGTGATGTTGAATTTGTAACATGACCGTCTTGACAATTAACATCTTGAAATTGAGCGCTTTGACTCTATGGTTTAATCCTCGAAGATCTAAGATTGGATGCAAGCCCCGTCCTTCTTGGGAGCCAGGAAGTATCTGCTGTAATATCCCGACTCTCTCTCTGGCAGAGGAACATGTTCTATGGCCTCTTTGCTCAGAAGAGTTTGTAGCTCTTGTGACAGTACATCCATCAGCTCTGGTCTCACGGAAGTTCATACCACGCCGTTGAAATGCGGAGGACGAATAAATACAATGGATTCGGTATCCTATTTGTACTGTGCTTAATATCCACGCAGAAATGCCTGGCAGAAGTTTCCACGCAGACAGAATCTCTGAGACTGGTATCAATTTTAACACTTCCTTTTAAAGGGGATGTTAGATCTGTGCCCTGGATGACAGCAGGAAGCAACGTAACATCTAACATTTCGCTGGAAACCGCTGCCCCCCGAAGCACCAGATGCGGTGGGGATGGAGAGGTTTCTTGGGGGTAACTAGGAGAGGCGGTCAGATGTTGTACGCGCCCCATCCCGCTACCCCCACCAGACTGGGTGCCAGACCATCAGGACTTCCTCTTTTTATTGATGATAGTCCTGGGGTCTAACCTGGGAGTCAGCTGAGTGTGGCAAGCCGGTCCCCCATCTTTGCGAGGGGGAACGTGGTTTGCCACACTCTGCTTCTTAACTTTGCTGGCTTTTGAAGGACCGGGGAGTGGTTGGGTGGCCAATGGCCCCTCCCCGTGAATGCGGCGAGGAAGTAACTAGACAAAAGCTTCCTCATGCTTTTTAACCTTTCTGAACCTGGTGACGACTGTGTTGATGGAGTCGCCAAACAACCCAGATGGTGAAATTGGGGAGTCTAATAGAAAGACCCGGTCTTTATCTTTCATTCCAGTTAGATTCAGCCACTGATTACTCTCCGTGCTAACCAGCGGCAACATTGAATGGTTGATTGCACGGGTCATTTGCTTGGTAGCACAGAGAGACAGATCTGTGTCTCTACGCAGTTCAGTGAACGCTTCCTCATCGATGGTACTGCCTGCCTAGCGTCTCTTCAACCTGCGGCATCTCCGCATACCCCCCGCGACTTCGCACCCACGATAGGAGAAAAAGTGATGTTGAAGGCACAAAGACGCGAAAAGTACATGGTTTACTCCATGACTTGTCATGGAGGTCCTTGAAGAAGGGGAGAAAGTGTTTTGGTCTCTTCCCCCTGCCACCGAACAGAAACCTATCCTCTAGCTTAGATTGTTTGGGAGTCTCTTGTTAGCGTGGCCAGTCAAGCTGTAACCTGGCCACCGCGGAGTAACCACCTCGAGCAATTCCTCGACAGATTTACCTTCACGAGAGGAATGCTCAGAGGTAGGCTGCTCATAGTCCGCAGATCCAAGAGATATATCATCGTCCGTGACCCAAGAGATATATCATCATCGTGAACCGAAGAAGCACCAGGTGCGCTTCAAGATCATGCGAGGGGACGTGTGGCTCTTGTGACTGAGCAAGCGATAGGGACGGACCCATCTCTTGCTCGTCAGCCAGATCCATGTGGGAGCCCCACGGTGGTAATGTGTGTGCGGTCTGGAAGTAGCTAAGGCGAGCATACAGCATTTTAACTGTGAACAGCTCACAATGCTCGCACTCGCCCTGCTCCAATGCAAGAGCCACGTGCTCCTTCCCCAAACAAACAAAACAGTAATCGTGTATACCGTTCTGACATCTCCCGTAAGAACATGGAGGGTTACTCTGTTGACTAAATTTTTTATTTTATTTTTTATTTTACTCTTTTAAAAATGTTCAGAGAAAAATTTAAATTTCTGCACACTGCCTGATGAAAACTAGCTCCTCACAAAGCCTCTGAAGACAAAAGACCTGACAATACACCTGTGGCTCATCTATTTATAGCCTCGTGTTGCGGGTGCGCGCCGATGATGTCACCGACCGAGGCTATTCGGTTGTTAAGTCTGACGTCACGCGTGACGTTTAGCCTCTTCCGGGCCCAAGCGCTCCGCTCGTCCACTCCAGATCCTAGACTACATAAACCCTTTTCTTAAAGGGCTTTTTTCGCTTCAGTGCCAGTGGGTGTTAGGGATTAAGGGATAGCACCCACTGGCGCCAAAGTTTCTTCATTCGTTTAAGATTTGTAACTTACCTAATCAACTGCAGCCATTTTCTCTTATCTTTCTCGTCACAGGGAAAGCGGTAGAATGACAGTTGAATGTCACTTTTTTTTTTTTTTACTCCGATCTATTTAAACAACAAAAACTCGGGCGAAAGCGGTAGGTAGGTAGAGAGGACCCGGCCTTTGGACCCGGAAACAGTATTATCGGAGAGTGGTTACGTCATGACTTAACAACCGAATATTACCTCCGGGTCTATTGACATGTTACACACAATATTCACAGCTGGTCACAATTAAAGACATTCCCAATGCGCTAAGCAGCGCAGCATCGATTGTAGCTTTTGAAAGGGAACAATGACATTACATGCATGTTCTGCAAACAAAATGTAGGCTATTTCTCTCTTGAAAATGAATGAATCTATCACCGTAACAGAAACAGAAGCTTCTATAAAGCCATATAAAGCTTCCTCTGCACTGATATCTTGTAGTAGGTATTTTACCTCCCTCAGACAACCCATAAAGCTGTTGCTAACAGGGGATCCAGGCAGGTCGGCTGTACCAGGACTTCCTCCAACATAGAAAAAGTAATCAGAGCCAAGCATAGTGTAGTCCTCTTGAGTATATCCTGTGGTGGTCAGTATTCCGTCCACAGATATTGTTACCTAAAGAACAAACCACAGGAAAATTATATACAGGTACGACTTTACTACTGTCTGGATTTCGGTTTCTTCAGTCACTAAGATGCACTGAACACTCCATAATGACACAATGGAGAACACGCCAGTGGTCACATGATCGTAAGCCCAATAGAAACAAACCAATTCATTGGCTGATGGTGCTGAAGTGCCATCCATAAGGAGCTGCATGACAGCATAGCCTGGAACCATCACCTCTGATTTTCTTATCTTCAGTGCACTATAGTTTTAGCCCCTTTTGTCTAGTCACTAGCCTCAAATTCGATTATTCCCCTTTTGAGGGACAAGATGGCATTTCCGGAGTGTCTGCCTTGATGAACGTGCATCATTGTCCTGTTTGGGGGTTTGTCATGCGGAGGTCATGTTGGAAGGATATGGATTTCAACACTTCAAGATCTTGAGCAAACGTAAGCTACGTTAGAACTCGGTTCGTAATTCCTCTCACACACTGCGAGCCGCGACCATACGAATATCAATGATTTCCAGGCAATTTCTCCAGAGAGAAATCTCCAGAGCTCGTACGACTGCAAAAACCGCACCATGTACGCCCAGCTTAAAGGAGCAAGCGAGATTTGAAGCTTTCTCTCTCTACTAGTCCTAGCTCACACCGCTCAGTGAAACAGCAGACGGCTGTGTTCCAGATACACCTGTAATGTAGGCCAGTAAGTGCTGTGCATGTAAACCTCACTCCCCTGGCCTCAAGAGGCGCGCTAGCAACTGACACTAGAGACTGCGGTCTTTAACATCATTGTTAGCATCCCCACCTTCCATGCCGGAGACAAGAGTTCGAATCCCGCTTGGTGCGGGTCAAGTAGAACTGGGTACATTTGGTGCTGTGACCTGGATGGGAGTGAAGTTTAGAGGGGTAAGAGTGCAATGGAAGCAAGCTGGTATGTGCTGTTCATGTAAACCCCACTCCCTTGGCCTCAAGAGACGCTAGAGACTGCAGTCTTTAGCGTCCTTCTCAACTCAACTCAATTTTTATTTATAAAAATTGTTTGTGTCCTTATTCGTGCCCGGCTCCCATGCCGGTTCCAATCCTGCTCGGAGCAGGTCGAGTAGGAGCGGTCACGCACCCTCACTGTGAGAGAGACAAGCCAGCGCTTCCTCTGTTCATTTTCCCTAGTCTTTCTCACAGCATCTCACTGGAGGTGTTTCCCTCCATTCATTGTTGGTATGAGTTTGTCACTGAACCACCATTGTTAAGGAAGTTCAGTTTCCCCTTGCACAGAACCCCAAATGCTCTTGTGCAAAACATGGCCTCTGTGCCCATGCTTGCATCCTGGGGAATGCTTAACATGCCAAGTGTTCTAATATCCCAAAGAGGACACTGTTACAAGCTCTACACATCGTTCCCCCTATAGTAAAGACAAGGGCTGTTGTAGAAATCTAGAAGCTACACCCATAAGAAGTTATGTAACAGCAAGTGCATACTTGGGTCCATCGCCTTAAATTGTTCTGGAAGGTACACAAACCTATGCAGCAATGGTGAGTATGACCAGCAACGCACTGTCTTGTTCCCAATTAGGGAACCAGGGTTACATTCAGTAACCTAGATTACAAAAGTAACCTTTTGTAGGAACTCAGAAATGCCTCCAAGTCAGACGGCACCTCTGAATTTAAGGCGGTAATTCCTACATTCTGGCGGCAAAGCGTTGGGATACTGTCCTCAGATATTTACAAGACCTGGGTCTGGGAGTGAACTGGAACAGATGCGTTTCCTGGATCTAGAGCTAGATTCAGTGGCAATGTCACCGGTTTGTGTCAGATCATTGCAGCAATATATGGAGATACTCATGTGCCTGTCATTCAAGCCTCTTTCATTTGTATCAGACAAGTTGTTTTCTCTCAAGACAGCTCTGTTGTTAGCTTTGGCCTTGTTTGAGAGAGTAGGCTATTTGCATGCATTATTGTTATTTCTATGTCTATGGATTTTGCACCAGTCCTTTTCATTTAATTTTTCATTCTGTTTGAGCCAGAGGAACATGAAAGACTTTAATGTCCTTTAATATTGACCGTATGGACAATGGCGCACGCCTGAGCAGCTTTTTTAATGTGTTCCTAAGAGAGGAACTGCAGACACTTTCACATTGGCTATTGGATGTAATTTACCAAGATTATTAGGTGTACGGGCTGCTTTCGTCTCTTTTCAGGACGTTTGTATGGCGGTAGGTTGGTCTTGTCTACACATTTTTGTCAGATTGTATAACCCGGAAAAGGGTTTGGCTTTGTCTTTCTGAGAAGATTTTGTATAAATTTATTGCCTGTTAGTGTACAGCATCTTCTTACAACACAGACTTGAGTATTGACATTTACGGTTTGCATGGCATGATAGCATATCATCTCCACTGCATCATTATGGTTTGTAAACCCTGCAGAAAATTTTAGATGATGGACCCAAGTATGCACTTAAAAGGGCACCGTTACGTAACTCCTTACGGGCGGACCTTCAGCGTCATCACCCAATGACTTGGTGTGATTCTATAGGGCTTCTGACCTTGTGACCACTGACAAGTTCTCCATTGTATAGCGTCTCATTCCCACTCTGGGAACCAGGGTTACAATCAGGAACCTAGATATTTTTCCTTTGTTTTCTTTAGACTAAAACACATTTGTATGTCTCTGTTCTTTAATTTATTGCATGCCTTCGAAGGTATATGTTTGAAGACTTAATTTACTTGAATACAATTAGGTGTTGATCTATAAAATAAACAACAGCATTAGTATTGCTCCATTACAACTTTTACAACTCCATTACAACAAAAATTAATTGACAGACACAAAAATGGTGTTAGTAACTAACGTAGTCTTGTTAGGATATTTAATTGTAAGTAAATTAAAATAAAACCATGCAACAGGGTTAAAACTTTTTAGCAGTGCCCACATTTAGTCAAGTAATCAAAATCTCATGCAGTTTTCTTTTTGTGCATTCACATTAATTATAAACAGATATTATGTGAATTTTATGTGCATACAGAGCATATATTAAAATAAGATAAACATTAAAATAACTAAACATTTAAAAAATGTGGCACATGGAGGGGCTAGAGTAAAACAAAAGTTAGCCAAAGACAAATAGATTATGCGTGAATTTATCAGCACAGCATTTTCAATGCAGACCATGCAGAATGGGAGGGAATAGAGCTGACTATGGCAGTCAGGACATGTTTCAAACCACTGGGTATAACATTAACCAAGGGTGATCCTTCTGTAAAGAGGGAGAGGGGAGGGGGAGGGGGAGGTGGGGGTGAACTAAATGAATAAGATTGGATAGTAAAATCGAAAACAGAAAAAAGTACCAACCAGTAAGGATGCTTACAAATAAAGAAAAGAAAAAGAAAACACACAAAAAGACAAACAATTTGAATAATATCTACAGAACAGTTTAGTTTCTTTACCATAGCATATCCAATGCCTGAGTGCTTTGTGGAATAAGAGGGGAAAGGAAATAAAAAAAACTGTAAATAAAATAACAAATGATACTCAAAACATAAACATATGATGATTATCAATGTTGGAAATTAGTTTGTTAAACATTAAAAGGAAAGTTTAGTAGAATGACACATTCCATGATTGACGTTAGTTTTACAAAACATTAGTAGCTGCATAAAATCAAACAAAAATAAATGATATGTATTGACACTTTAATTTGATGGTCCCCTTTAGACATTCTACTAACAGTAAGTAACTTTGCAAATACAGGTGCTGGTCATTTAATTCAAATCTCATCAAAAGTTGATTTATTTCAGTAATTCCATTAAAAAAGTGAAGTTTGGATATTATATTCATTCATTACACACAGACTGATATATTTTAAGTGTTAATTCCTTTTAATTTTGATGATTATAACTGACAACTAATGAAAACCCCAAAATCAGTATCTCAGAAAATTACAATATTGTGAAAAGGTTCAATATTAAAGACACCTGGTGCCACACTCTAATCAGCTAATTAACTCAAAACACCTGCAAAGGCCTTTAAATGGTCTCACAAGGCGCGTTTCCATTACAGATTTGCGCAAAACTTTTGCGATTTTTTCTAAATGTCGATAAAAAACTATTGCGAAATGACGGCGTTTCAACTGATGTTATGCGATACAACGTCCTTTTTTTCCTCCCGCGATAAGTCATTTAAACATCATGACAACGGGACATTACACATCCACACTAGACATTATTATTATTATTATTAATGGAAGGAGACGTGCATAGCATTTATCCAAGCATTAATGGCAGGGAAAGACCCGTATACTGCGAACGGCATAAGGAGTTTCTGGGTGTTTCTCTCTCATTTCTGCTCCGAGGTCTTGATTGTGGCATTTCTTTGAGGTTTAGAATCCATGTATTGCCTTAGCCTAATTATTGTTTCTTTTATGAATTTAATAAAGAACTCTGTCCAAACTCAGTGTACATTTGTTTCCATTCGTTTTTCCTTATTTAACCCGTGTTCAAAACGAAAAATTCATAAGCAGAATACATAAGCAGAAGGTATTAGCTTTCGATTCGAATTTGTTCGTTTTAAAGTGGACATTTCAAGCTTTAGCCCAGGCTATACTTTGTTTCAGTTCTCGCGCTCCAGTTCACGGAGATCATGAAAGCGCATGATTGTTTTATTTTACAAAAGCACAACGATTTCTTGTTATTATGAGTTTACACAAATAAAATCATAGTTGCGAATAATGTATTATTATTTTCTGTATGACCAGAAGAGTATGCCTATTTTAAGTTGTTTCTACTGTTGATAGGAAAAAGCACTATTCGCGTTAATCGCATGCCAGCTCAGCAAACACATATATGCATCAAAATCTTGTGTTTATTTGTGATAATCTTAGCCCTGTATTATTGTTGTCTAACCATTATGTATGACATTTGACGAATTGCTTTGTTCCTTTTTTGGATAAAAGCGTCTTCTAAATATGTAGCCTAATAACTGTTATAATAATGATGATATTTATTAGCCTACCTAGGCCTATTATTATTTGCGTATATCACGGACCCCAAACACACCGCGTCTTCTAAGTCAGGTGACTGTTATTGCGCAAAAACTGTTTCCATTGCAGTTTTGCGAAATATCCCTTTTTCGAATTGCCTGAAAAACCTCCTCATGCGAGCGTAAAAACTTTTTTGCGATAAATGGGAGTTTTTGCGAAATTGACGTGTTTCCATTGAGCGTAATTTCAATTCGCAATTTCAATTTGCGCAATTTGAAGGGTAATGGAAACGCGGCTTCAGTCTAGTTCTGTAGGCTACACAATCATGGGGAAGACTGCTGACTTGACAGCTGTCCAAAAGACGACCATTGACATCTTGCACAAGGAGGGCAAGACACAAAAGGTCATTGGGTCTAAAGATGCTGGCTGTTCACAGAGCTCTGTGTCCAAGCACATTAATAGAGAGGTGAAGGGAAGGAAAAGATGTGGTAGAAAAAAGTGTACAAGCAAAAGGGAGAACTGCACCCTGGAGAGGATTGTGAAACAAAACCCATTAAAAAATGTGGGGGAGATTCACAAAAAGTGGACTGCAGCTGGAGTCAGCACTTCAAGAACCACCCCACACAGACGTATGCAAGACATGGGTTTAGCTGCCGCATTCCTTGTGTCAAGCCACTCTTGAATAAGAGACAGCGTCAGAAGCGTCTCGCCTGGGCTAAAGACAAAAAGGTCTGGACTGCTGCTGAGTGGTCCAAAGTTATGTTCTCTGATAAAAGTACATTTTGCATTTCCTTAGGAAATCAAGGACCCAGAGTCTGGAGGAAGAGAGGAGAAGCACAGAATCCATGTTGCTTGAAGTCCAGTGTAAAGTTTCCACAGTCATGATGGTTTGGGGTCCCATGTCATCTGCTGGTGTTGATCCACTGTGTTTTCTGAGGACCAAGGTCAACGCAGCCATCTACCAGAAAATTTAAGAGCATTTCATGCTCCCTGCTGCTGACCAACTTTATGGAGATGCAGATTTTTATTTTCCAACAGGACTCGGTATCTTCACACAGTGCCAAAGCTACCAGTACCTTGTTTAAGGACCATGGTATCCCTGTTCTTAATTTGCCAGCAAACTCGCCTGACCTAAACCCTATAGAAAATCTATGGGGTAGTGTTTAGAGGAAGATGCGATACGCCAGACCCAACAATGCAGAAGAGCTGAAGGCCAATATCAGAGCAACATGGGCTCTCATAACACTTGAGCAAAGCCACAGACTGATCGACTCCATGTCACGCCGCATCGCGACAGTAATTCAGGCAAAAGGAGCCCAACTAAGTATTGAGTGCTGTACATGCTCATACTTTTCATGTTCATACTTTTCAGTTGGCCAACATTTCTAAAAATCTAAATTCTAAAAATTCTTTTTTTTTTTGTATTGGTCTAAAGTAATATTCTAATTTTCTGAGATACTGAATTTGGGATTTTCCTTAGTTGTCAGTTTTAATCATCACAATTTAATGAAATAAACATTTGAAATATATCAGTCTGTGTGTAATGAATGAATATAATATCCAAGTTTTACTTTTTGAATGGAATTACTGAAATAAATAAACTTTTTGATGATATTCTAATTATATGACCAGCACCTGTACATGTCAACTAACTCTTATAGGAATTATTTCTATGGTAATGTCACTTTGTGTGATGAGATCTTGACTGAATCATTGGTCTGTTTGACTCCTAAGCTCCTGTAGCTCTATTACCTGACGCAAATTCCGTGTTACTTTCACATCATGCCATTCATTGTCATTAAATTTCCCATTGACCAACTCCACCAGAGCTTCAAATGCTCCGGAACCCAAATTTATGACGAGAGACACCGCCCCATTTATCAGCGCCAGGTTGACATAGTCAGCGGATTTTCCTGTGTGCAGCAACAGTCCATTTCTCTGAAGTGTTTTGAACGAAAGTGTAATTTCTTCGCTGCTGCCTTGGATCGGGTTCAGAGAAAGGTCGTAGCAGAAGTATTCTGAACCTTTGAATGTCGCCACATATTCTTCTTCTATTCCTGAAAACAGAATAAAATGATGGGTTAAATATCTCACAAGGATGTTGTGGTGAGGGGGGCGTCGCTATGCGAAGTCTATAGCAGGGCATCGAGTGCGGAGACGAGTGGTGATAAGGAGGTCAAGTGAATGATGGCTAACACCTGTCTCAACACCTTGTACTGGAGCATTTTGTCGCTCGGCTACCTTGACGAACTGCCAAGTGGGTCAAGTGCCACCACCCGCGTCGCTGGATCAGGCCATCCAGCTGGCTGAGGACAATTTGGTGGCTTGCCCCGGGGACGGTGAGCTCTTTGTTAATCTCTTTTTTTACCCTCTCCTTCTCTCTCGCCGCTTCATCTCCACCTTTTCCCACTCTTTGTACTTTGCCATCCTTCTGCAGCTAGGGCAGCAGGAATACCTGGGCCAATCTGCGGGGACCCTGTGGGCTGCCCCCGATCAAACCGGGCAGTATCAAATACCTTAGAGTATTCAGGAGGGTACATACCAGGCTTTGATTAAAGGAGGTTTGGTTACAGTCTGAATTCACCATAGCTTTGATGCAACAGAGGGCATTGGATATGAGCCGCAAGGTTAAGTTGAGGTGTGTACACGGGAAATGGTGGATTATCCTTAAGTAACTGTCAATATTCAATTAGGGGAGAAAGGCATAGAGTTAACGTGGCGGTTAATCCCCACCTTAGGCGTCCACTAATTTTGGGTACAGATTGGCCAGCATTTACACAATTAGAGCTCAATCACTAATTCAGCCATAAAATATCCCGGCTCCAGCTAGTCTATGCTAGCAAACAAAGACCCCCTCAGAAAGAACTTTTATGACCCTGCAGGACCCGAAGGGATGTGCCCAACTGGAAGAATGTTGTCAACGTTAGATAGTTTGGAAAACACTGATTGGTTCAGAGATGGACCCACTAAGATAACGGCCGAGGTGTTTGATCCTAGGACAACAGATTTAAAACAGACCGCCGCAGTCGTAAATACCTCTGAAGGACCCAGAGCTGAAATCTCTCAAAACCATGAGACTTTACATATAAAATACATAAAATCATCCCAAAACAATTATTGATGAACATATAATCAAACATTGTTCCACTACCTAATCCTATATTGTAGCTATGTATGTGTCTATTATGCTAGATAACATACAAGTCATGCAATTGTTGTAACTTTAGATGGATGAATGAAAGTGTGTCTTGTTTCATATCAGTACGATCATCTATTCTTAATTCATAAGATGGCTTGAGTGAAATCTGTGTAAAATGTTTTATATTCTTATAATAGTAATAATGTCTAAACTGTGGCCTCTTGTTCTCTCTGCTAGTGCTGGAGAGCAAGGAGATCACAGATAACGCATGATTTACGATAAGAAGAAAATAGAGCCCCCTCCTAAATTAAGCCAGTGTCCAATTGGCCAGAACTCATCCTGGAGGTTGGACAAACTTTGAGTTTAAAATCTTAATCGCTCTCTCGAAAAAAGTCTTGGAAGAACAAGTCGGGTGGAGCAGACGATGGTTATAGTAACCATGTAGACGCATAGAGACAAATGACCCAAATCAAGATCAGGGTTTAAAACAGCTTTATTCAAGCCATCTAACTCGTCTCACTTTCCTTTCTTTTCCTTTATTTTCTTTTCCGTTTAAAGTCTCGGTTCTAAGTTAAGTTTTGCTGCAAAGTTTCGTGAAAACGGTTCAACTGCAAGGCGCTTCGAACTTCAAAGACTTCCATTCATCCACCAACACATCACGTGATTGGCTGCCCACGATCTATTCAGGCACGAGAAGACCAGCTAAGCAACGGACCCGGGAAACCCCTCTGACGCTGAGAAAAGGGAACCCCAAAGCAACGCAAGGACAAGCAAGTAGCCTCCAGACTCTTAACTGAACTGGTGCATTGATATGCAATTTAATTACCCGCCTAAGAAACGATAGAAGGGTTAAATTAATGATTGATGGTTCGTTCAGGTTATGTCTTAAAGTGCATATAGAAACGTGGGATTTCACCATCTCACTCTTAAAACTCATTCTTTCCTCACTCTTTCTTTCTGCAACTCGTATGAATGTGTGTGTGTGTGTGTGTTTGTGTTAGATATTAGTTTTATGTGTTAGAATAATCAATAAAGTCTTGTTTATGTTAAAGATAATTGTTCTTGTGTTAATGTCTTAAACTGCTGATCTAAGTTACCTTGCTAATAAATAGTGTTTCACTATAATTTGGATATTTATATCCGCCGCAGAGGTTATAGTACGACCCGTCCGAATGAACACTGAACGAGTCATTTGCTCGGCCGTATAAGTGATTCTGTTAAGATTCCCTATAAATAAATTGATAATTCCTTTTGAGCTAAATTGGCCCCTTAAATACATATTATTATTTTATATGTTTCCCTTACAATGAGTTCACACAATAAACAAGCAAGATACAGTTAAAATCACCATAAGTACATATTAAAAGCCAGGGAACAAAAGATGAGTTTTAAAACAGGATTTGAAATCATCTTTCTAATGTTCAGTTTTCATCACCGTTCTAAAGTTATTAGGACCAATCAGAGCCCGTCTAACGGAGAACCTTGGCACTTCCTATTAGCCCAATTGTGTATCATCTTGGTTGCAGTTCCACTAGAGCTCCACTGGAGGTGATCGCGGGCGAGTGCAGACTGAATGGGAGTCTATGGAGCTAAACGGCTAAATGTATCTCTTTCTCCTGCTTGTCGTTGAATCAACATAGATTTTATTGTTGATTCCGCAAGTTCAATATAGATTATAGGCCAAAAGTCGAATGAACGAGTACTTATGTCTTTTTGATTTCTTACAGGTTAGGCCGTTGTTGACCGGAACACGCTAGCATTCTGCTATTGTGTGACGTCATCACATTTTTGAACGGATTTTTAGAACAGATAAGTGAACTTAAAAATGCAATTTTCAGCAGACTGTATTATCTTTGCCCTCTTTTTTGAATGCAACTTTCAAATTACTTGACAAAAAATTACATCCTGAGAAAAGTGTATTTCTGGGGGTTAAACCCCATAGACACCCATTCATTCTGCACTCAACCGCGAGCGCCCCCGCATGGACAGAGACGTGTTACTGCAGCCAGTCCAGAAACCGGAAGTAACCAGACAGTGCCAATTCTCTTCAATTAGACATTCTCTGGACTAATTGAGATTTCCTCCCATAGGCATAGGGGCTTCAATGATACAAGAGAGATAAAAGTGCATGGAGCATGGATGTCAGGATCCGGAGATGGAAAATCAAAAACTTGACAGGAACACATAAGACTTCCTGTCCCAAATAAACATGACCAACCAAAGTGATCGGACACGGACTATGACATCGGCAATCTATATCCTTATTACAGATAAGTGGTTCCAATCTACAAATGCTGAAAAAGCGTAATTTAATTAAGGATGGAACACCAACTGAATATCAATTTAAAAAAAGTTGGAATAGGAAAACGAAGACCAACTCTGATAGAATAAACACTTATAAAAAGCTACAGCAATGTAACAAGAAACCTCCATCTAATAAAATCATATTATAATACAAAAATTCTTCAATATACACCGATCAGGCATAACATTATAATCACATTCCTAATATTGTGTTGGGCCCCCTTTTGCTGCCAAAACAGCCCTGACCAGTCGAGGCATAGACTCCACTTTGACCCCTGAACGTGTGCTGTGGAATCTGGCACCAAGTCCTGTAAGCTGCGAGGTAAGTCTCCATGGATTTGACTTGTTTGTTCAGCAAATTCCACAGATGCTCGATTGGATTGAGATCTGGGGAATATCGAGGCCATGTCAACACCTCAAACTCATTGTTGTGCTCCTTAAACCATTCCAGAACCATTTTTGCTTTGTGGCAGGGCGCATTATCCTGCTGAAAGAGGCCACATCCACCAGGCAATACAGTTTCCATGAAAGGGTGTACATAGACTGCAACAAGCTTAGGTAGGTGGTACATGCACCACCTACCAAAGTACATGGTACATGGTACATGGTACATGTACCACCTACTAAAGGTTGGTGTACATGTAGGTTACTTTGTATGTCAAAGTAACATCCACATAGATGGCAGGACCCAAGGTTTCCAAGCAGAACATTGCCCAAAGCATCACACTGCCTCTGCCGGCTTGCCTTCTTCCCATAGTGCATCCTGGTGCCATGTGTTCCACAGGTAAGCGACGCACACGCACCCGACCATCCACATGACTGTTGGTGCTTTAGGTGGTGGACAGGGGTCAGCATGAGCACCCTGACTTCTCTGTAGCTATGCAGCCCCATATACAATAAACTGCAATGCAACATCTATCAGAATCAGCTTTAACTTCTTGAGCAATTTGAGCTACAGTAGCTTGTCTGTTGTATCGGACCACACGGGCCAGCCTTCTCTCTCCACATGCATCAATGAGCCATGACCCTGTCGCCAGTTCACCACTGTTCCTTCCTTGGACCACTTTTGATAGATACTGAGTAATGACCACTACAGATCGGGAACACCCCACAAGAGCTGCAGTTTTGGAGATGCTCTGACCCAATCGTCTAGCTATCACAATTTGGCCCATGTCAAACTAGCTCAAATCCTTATGCTTGCCCATTTCCCCTGCTTCTAACACATCCACTTTGAGAAAATGTTCACTTGCTGCCTAATATATCCCACCCACTAACAGGTGCTGTGATTAAGATATAATCAGTGTTATTCATTTCACCTGTCAGTTTCCATAATGTTATGTCTGATCGGTGTGACCTGTGCTGGAAAAAGGAATGCGCACAGGATAATTTCGAGCTACAGGCAAAACAATTGAAAAATTTCATGTAGCCCTCTCACTAATAAATATGGCTCAAATGTAAGAATTATATCTAATGGGAACTTCCTAATTAAGAACAACCTGGTAAGAGGCACATTTCTAAATCTACTTAATTTCCATTAATAAACCATCAACCCAAATGTTCAGATACCACCTAATAGTGTCAGTTTAGTGCTTTGTAGTTAGAATTTGAATTACAGACTGTTACAAATACTGTGGTCCTATACTCCAAAATGTAAACATTAATCTCAATGCAATGTACACACGTTCTGTAAAAATGACCATACAAGTTCTCTTTCTCCACAGAAAAAAAACAAGAATGTGAACTGAACAATAAACAGAAATTTACTAAACAGGAACTCTTTTGATTCTTGATTCTTGTTCCCCCCCCCCCCCCCTTTTCATATCAAATCAAATCAATGAAATCACAATTCACATCAACACAAGTCCAGAAAATCACATTTAATCCCCAATAAACCCAAAGTAATGATTTCTACCCAGCTAGGATTTTAGTTTTTTTGTTGGCGCGCTATGTTGGAGCTCTTTGTAATTTGAAACCACATTGAGTACTCACTGATCCAGTGAAAACGCAATTCCAGGAAATCGATTCTAATCCAAAACCAGGAAGCATTAAGAAGAGAACAGCAGAAACCATGATCCGTCCAGTGACGATGATGAACTTGTCCAAATGAACGATTTTGTTTTGGAACCTTAAGAAAACTTTAAATTGATTTTTCTTAAAATTGACTTTGCTGACTCTATCGAATTCAAACAGGTGCAGCTCAGTCATAGTTTTGGCTTATTCCAACCAATCATACACCATTTTGAAGGTTTTTTAATAGAGAATGTGAAAATAACAATAATAAATTGTAGAAAATTTGCTCAATGTGACTCATTTGCCAGCACAGGTCACATATAATAAGAAATAACAAGCACCAGCCTCACCTCTCTCACAGGAGCGACCAAGATAGCCCGTCCCAGAGCAGTCACACACATACCGGTTCCATCCTTCCCTGCAGATTCCATTGTTCTGGCAGGGGTTACTGAGACACTGGTTGGGTGCCTCTTTACTGCAGGAGGGCTTTACGCCTGCTGCTTTCTGCACCTCAGCTAAGCGGCGGATATCTTTGCTCTGACCATTGATGAATAGGTCACGAATACAGCCTACATAACCATAATTGAGCAGAGCGGTCCACACCTCAGTGGGAAACACCAAATCAGCTGTATTTTCCGGCAGTCCTCCTAGATACAGGTTATCATCCAGGTCAAGAATCTCACTGTCTCCTGGTGCTTGGTATGGTGTGCGAATTCCGTTGATAGAGATAGTACCTGCAATTCATCAAAGCCAGAGAAAAATGTGAGACTGTGCGAAGAAAATCCTGTTATACAGAGAATAATTTAAAGCATCAGTAAGATAAGACAAGTCAAGTCACCTTTATTTATATAGCACTTTTTACAATACAGATTGTTTCAAAGCAGCTTTAGAGTGATAACAGGAAAATAATGCAACAAAGTTTCAGCTATACAGCAGGTCTAGAAGAAAATAGTGTCATAGTCCAGATTAAGTAAGTTTAGTGATGGTTCTGTTTTGTTGTAAAAAAGTTTTTCACAATGTGGCTAAATATGTTCTAATGCTGGGATGAGGAGTATGGTAGCAAGATGCCTAAATTATGCAGGTGGAGTTGGGGAGGTGGAGGGCAGCTGACGCCAGAGCAGCTGATGCCAGAGCAAGGTGAGCGGCTGCTTTATGCTCCGGCAGTTAATTGAAAGATTAGATGGGTTCAATCCTCCTGAAATTACGTTGTGAACTTCACTTAATTGATTTAATTTATAGCCGCTCTGGAGAAAACATTGATGTCATGTTTAGCTCAGTTCAGTTCTCATATAATGGTGTCAATACAGGCAGATCAGTAATATTGTTGAATATTATCTGGTATCATTTCCTGTAAATACATATTTATTTCCCTTATTCACCTTATTCGCCTCCATCTTGAAAACCAAAACAAGGCTAGGGGGTACACTCTAAACCGGAAGTTCAGTGACAGAGCGCAGCGGACGTCTGTCATCATAGCGGTACCTGTGTGGACAACAAACATTTCATCTCTTCCGGCATTAACAGTGGACTATGTTGAAAAACATGGGCAAAATAACGACTGCAAGATTCCCCGGGCTGTTTTGCTGAAAAGACACGGCTAGTCACGGCAGGACATTAGCTGACCAGGCTAGTCTAAAGAGCTACAACTTGCTTAACGTTACCAAGCAAGCTCAGGCTAGAGGAGTGGTTATGAACAGAGGCGAAATAATTAACTCACTTTCATGTTTGAATGCCGTTTGTGATCCGATGTGGATTCTGATCACCGCATAAGGTAGAAATATTTATAACGTTACGCGATGCAAAAGAAAGACTATGCACGCTAACCATTACCATAGTAAACGCTTGAAGATTACGCATAGTAAAAAAACATGGTGAACGATTGAAGAAATCAGACCAATAATAAAGGCTATCACAATCATGTTTTTATTCTATCTGTCAGTAGCCTACATCTCGTCTCTTTATAGCTGTCAGGGTTTGTGCAGGTGCTGAAGACGAGGACACGAAAGCTTCAATATAAATGTTTTAATGACAAAATGAAAAACTTTCCAAACTTAAACAGGAAACAAAACTCCAGGAAATCAGAAACACACAACCACACATGGACGACGATCGACAAACACTGGGAGAAAACACAGGGCTTAAATACACATGGAATGATTGGATAATTAACAGAACACAGGTGATAAAACTGAACACAAACGAGGAGCGGGAAAACTTAACAGGACTAAACCAAAAACCACAAAGACAGGGGAAACCAAGGTCACAAAACAGAACTTAAACACATTGACTCGTTACAGTACCTCCCCCCTCCCCGAAGGCGCGTCCTCGCGCCGTATAACATCCAAAGGGGTGGGAGGGTGGGCGCCCTGGAGGCTGACGAGGGCATGGTGCAGGTCCAGGAAGCCTCCAGGGCGGAGCAGGCTGTGGGCGTGGCCACGGCGGAGCAGGCTGTGGGCGTGGCCACGACGGTGCAGGCTGTGGGCGTGGCCACGATGGTGCAGGCTGTGGGCGTGGCCAGGGCGGTGCAGGCTGTGGGCGTGGCCACGATGGTGCAGGCTGTGGGCGTGGCCAGGGCGGTGCAGGCTGTGGGCGTGGCCACGACGGTGCAGGCTGTGGGCGTGGCCACGGTGGAGCAGGCTGTGGGCGTGGCCATGGTGGAGCAGGCTGTGGGCGTGGCCATGGTGGAGCTGTGGGACCCTCGGGCGTCCAGGGCGGAGCTGTGGGACCCTCGGGTGGCCATGGCGGTGAGGACCCTTTAGGTGGCCGTGGTGGTGAAGACCCTTCAGGTGGCCATGGCGGTGAGGACCCTTCGGGTGGCCATGGCGGTGAGGACCCTTCGGGTGGCCGTGGTGGTGAAGACCCTTCGGGTGGCCATGGCGGTGAGGACCCTTCGGGTGGCCATGGCGGTGTTATTTTTTCAGGCCTCCGTGGATCTTTGGCCGGCCACGGCGAAGGCGTATAGCGCCCCCCCAAAATTTTCTTGGGGAGGACAGGCTCATGATCGGGAACTGACTTGACATCAACGGGCGCTGGGTCAACGGGTTCTGGGTCAACGGGCTCTGGGTCTGGCGCTGGGTCAACGGGCTCTGGCTCTGGCGCTGGGTCAACGGGCTCTGGCTCTGGCTCTGGGTCAACGGGCTCTGGCTCTGGCTCTGGGTCAACGGGCTCTGGCTCTGGCTCTGGGTCAACGGGCTCTGGCTCTGGCTCTGGGTCAACGGGCTCTGGCTCTGGCTCTGGGTCAATGGGCTCTGGCTCTGGGTCAATGGGCTCTGCCTCTGGCGCTGGGTCAACGGGCTCTGGCTCTGGCGCTGGGTCAACGGGCTCTGGCGCTGGGTCAACGGGCTCTGGCTCTGGCTCTGGGTCAACGGGCTCTGGCTCTGGGTCAACGGGCTCTGGCTCTGGGTCTGGGTCAATGGGCTCTGGCTCTGGCGCTGGGTCAACGGGCTCTGGCTCTGGCTCTGGGTCAACGGGCTCTGGCTCTGGGTCAACGGGCTCTGGTTCTGGCTCAACATGGGACTCGGAACTGGACGGGGCCAGCACATCAAGGGACTCGGAACTGGACGGAACCAGCATTTCAAGGGACTCGGAACTGGACGGGGCCAGCAAATCAGGGAGCTTAGGGCTGGGCTCAGGCTCTGGCGGGCAGACGACGGGCTCAGGCTCTGGCGGGCAGGCGACGGGCTCAGGCTCTGGCGGGCAGGCGACGGGCTCAGGCTCTGGCGGGCAGGCGACGGGCTCAGGATCTGGCTGAATGTGGCTGACGTGAACCCCAGCCTTGGGAGCCTTCTTTTTGGCCAATCGCACCGATATCAGTGGGGGATCAGTCATACCGGATATCATCCGGGGAAGTCCAGGGACCGATCTGGCGGCAGGGCTGATGCGGTGTGCAGGCTCTGGTGGGCAGACGATGGGCTCTGGTGGGAGCGTGCAGGTGATGGGCTCAGGCGTTGGCTTGCAGGTGATGGGCTCTTGCTCTGGCTGGCCGTGGAGATCGGGCTGGATGTCTCCCACGGTGAGTGAGGAACCACACACCCACAGCGTACGGGCAATGAATTTTACTAAAGGGAGGTGGAGATCTCCCAACAACAGTATCTGAGCGAGGGTATCGTCCATCCCACTCCAAAACTCATGTGTAAGGGACTCCTCGTCCCAATTAGAGTCCCGGAAAAGATGGAGATATATCTCCGCATATTCTTCCAGAGACCGGCCATCTTGTGGGACACAGAGTTCGTAGTTCATCCCTCTTTTTTTTTTGTTATGGTCGATCGTTCTGTCAGGGTTTGTGCAGGTGCTGAAGACGAGGACACGAAAGCTTCAATATAAATGTTTTAATAACAAAATGAAAAACTTTCCAAACTTACAACAGGAAACAAAACTCCAGGAAATCAGAAACACACAACCACACATGGACGACGATCGAAAACACTGGGAGAAAACACAGGCTTAAATACACATGGAATGATTGGATAATTAACAGAACACAGGTGAATAAAACTGAACACAAACGAGGAGCGGGAAAACTTAACAGACTAAACAAAAACCACAAAGAAGGGAAACCAAGGTCACAAAACAGAACTTAAACACATTGACTCGTTACAATAGCGGACTATAATACAATAAAGCTACTTTTTTTTCGGGAGCTTCCTGTTTCTCTGACTGAAAATATCTGTAACGTTAGCCTACTGGGAGTCGAGAGAGTGCTAAAGCTCATCAGGTCTTATTTTGTGGCATATATTTGTAGAAATATCATTCTTTCTAAATGTGATGTATGTCCTGTAACGTTAACTACCAAATAAACAGAAACAGACGCGACTGAAGAAGTGTCCTCTTTCTTTGTGAAACCTTACGTAACGGTAATTTATTTCTCTGTGACTAATGTGCAATGTTGACATACATTAATTCATCATCAATGTATCACTTTTTATTGTAAACCTGTGCCAAAACATTGATGCTTTGGGTTTTAAATATTCAAGTAAACAACAAAAATGCCAGCAAACGGTCACTTTTCAGTCGTTTCCAGTGATTTCTTTTGGATTAGTTTTCTGATTTAACTTCCGTTTGTTGGTGAAATGATGGGTTAGTGTGACGTTGTTCCATAGAGGCCTGTTACGGGCGTGTAAGGTAACGTTATGACTGTAGCCTACAGAGGGCCAACGTTACTTCCGTACCCCACAGCCTCGTTTTGGTTTAAGCTGGTGACGTAGGTGGAATTCTTAGTATTCTTGCAAATGTTTAAATACTCATGACAAACAACACTGTCACTCATATCTCGCTCACAGTATGAGGCCAGGGTATCAAAAGAGTTTATGTAATTACCAGCTCCCAGGATGGAGTGAAAAACACAGCTGGAGGCCAAATCTAATTTTCAGCTTGACATCGCATGGCATTTTGGCCAGGAACACTTGCCAACAATAAGCAAATCAAAAACAAGCTTCCTTCGGCTGTTGTGTTGTGGCACTGTGTTGCAGATCAGTGAAACAGGAGAGACAAAAGGGAAGTATTCTAAAGACGCTTTACTTTTTGCTTGCTGCAGACAAAGCAGACAGTAAAGAAAATAATTTATGTATTATACATTTTTAAGGCCAGACAAGTAGTTTGTTTAGGGTTGATTTGTGAAGAAGGACTACACGCCTGCACACACATATATACAAACGCACATACCAATCGACTGAACACGTGATGTGCATGTGCGTGCCGTCTGCGTTTTCGCAGGTTTTGTGCAGAGAAAACGGATAATTGTTTCACCTTCAAACCAATTTCAGGGAGTGCGTTCTCGAGACACCAGGCACTGTTTTGTGCGGATGAGCGGCGTTGGGGGTTAGAATGGTGTCGTGTTAGCGGCCCGTAAGTTAATAACTAATGATCTTCACAATGGAAGTGAATCAGTCAAGACTATAACTTTATCCTAGAGCTGTGGTAAAGCCTAAACAATCTGTTACGGTAATTTCGATTATCACTGCAAAACTGCTTTGAAACAATCCATACTGTCAAAAGCGCTTTATAAATTAAGGTAACTTGACTTGATTTGACTGTGGTGGGGTGATAACAGATTATTCAAACCATTTTTACATTTTACTTCCATGTTTTTCTTTTTAAGCAGTATTTTTTCTTGTGCTTTTTATGGTCTGCATTTAAAAAATAAAAATCATAAAGTTCAATGATGGAATTTCCTATTCTCGACGAATATAAAGTAAAACGCTAACTAACGACAAACCATGCTTCTAACCACAAAAGAGCTGTTGTTCCAACCACACAAGCTTGTGATGCTGTTTGTGAATGGTTGTTAAAACGGTAGTTTCAAGAAACACAAAATAGTTTAACTGCCATTGTAACAATGGGACAAGTGACCACAGTTGGCTAACATCTTACCTGATTTTCCATCCCTCTGGAAATCCACATGATACCACTCCCCATCATTCACTTTTTTGTTAACAGCCAGTGTCTTGGTTGTGCCTGATCCCATATCCAGAAGCAGGTACAAAAGACCATCCAGTATCTCAATGGCAAAGAAGTCCACCTTCAGTGTGAGAGGGCTCTTGGTTTCTTTGGTCTGTTGCTTAGGTTTCCCATGGTTAAAGAGCAGAAGTCCATTGGGCTCAGTGGTGCGGAAGTCAAAGGAAATAGAACCGGTCTTCTTAGTGTTCCATTTAAGAAGTGTGATGAAGGATTCCGGTGTCTCAAACGTGATGGGATCTAATGCGGCAACATTCTCACACTTGAAGGAAACAACTCCATGGACCTTCATTTTGGGGTCACCTTTAAAAGCCAGTCTCGACAGCTCCAGCCGAACGTCATTGTTTTTATATACAACCTAAAATATAGATATAACAATGTCAGTTGAAGAGAAATAATTGAGAAACTTCTGATCTAAACTGTGTTTGCAGAACCCTTAGATGAATGGGTGGAAAGATTGATTGATTGCACATAGTAGGCCCTATCATACACCCGGCGAAAAACTGTTTTTTTCTAGTTTCAGCCGATGCAGTTATCATTTTCTCGTCCTGCGCCTTGTTGTTTAAATAGCACATGCATTTGCTCCCATGGGCTGCTGGTCTGAAAACGAGGTGTGTACTGACAAAAATTCAGAAAAGACTAAAAGTAAAAGACTAAAACTAGACTTGACTGTAAAGTGGGTTGATATTTACTGTGGGAGAGGTTAAAGAGAACCTCAGTGCTCCTCCTACAGTGAATTCCAACCCTATCTATAATGAACACTGTAGTTAACAAGATCAATTTCTTACAAAGCATGTAATGATCAATTAATGGCTCTTTGAACCTGTTTTGTTCTGCAAACACAATTTAGGGCATAACAGAAGCTCCTATAAAGCCCTATAAAGCTTCCTCTGCACTGATATCTTGTAGTAGGTATTTTACCTCCCTCAGACAACCCATAAAGCTGTTGCTAACAGGGGATCCAGGCAGGTCGGCTGTACCAGGAATTCCTCCAACATAGAAAAAGTAATCAGAGCCAAGCATAGTGAAGTCCTCTTGAGTATATTCTTTGGTGGTCGGTATTTCGTCCACAGATATTGTTACCTAAAGAACAAACCACAGGAAAATTAAATACAGGTACGACTTTACTACTGTCTGGATTTCGGTTTCTTCAGTCACTAAGGCTGCATTTACACTGCAGGTCTTGATGCCCAAATCCGATTTTCTGACTATATCCGATTTTTTTGACGACCCGCTTACATCATCTTTTAAAAGTGACCCGTATCCGATTTTTGCATTTACACTATACACAGCTGAAACTACCAAATGTAGACGTTCTGACCCGGAAAAGGAAGTAAAACAGCACGAAATGCAATGGATGCAGATGCGAATAAAATTATCCAGTGTTTTGCTTTTGTTTTGTATATTTGTTTTTTAAGCTTTTTATCTTATGGTGGCACTGTAGCCACGAGCGCTTAAACCCTGCTCCCCATATCTCGTGAAATGTCTTCAAACACGGATTTATTTCTGTAACAACCCTGCATTTTTGCGTGCACTGTCTCTTCGCCCCAAACACTTAAAAGTCTCCGCATTGCTCCACTGTGTGTATCCTTCTCCCTCGCGCCTATAATAAGAATGTGATCGCGCAGTTGGTGGTGTCCCCCTGAGTTGACGACACTTTTTTAATGATGTACGACTCGCATTTACTGGGGAATATCCGATTTGTCTGCTTACATGGCACACGCAAATGCACATATCTGATTCATATCCGATTTATTACCACATATGAGTGAGGCCTGGATCCGATCTGAGAAAATCGGAATCCATGCGTTTTTTTCCTGCTTACACGTTCATGGGTCATATCCGATCTGTGCCACATGAGAGGAAAAAATCGGATTTGGGTCACTTGAACCATGCAGTGTAAATGGGGCCTTAGATGCACTGAACACTTCATAACACAATGGAGAACACGCCAGTGGTCACATGATCGTAAGCCCAATAGAAACACACCAATTCATTGGCTGATGGTGCTAAATTGTCAAGAGCTGTAAAGAGCTGCATAACTGCATAACCTGGAACCATCCCCTCTGATTTTCTTATCTTCAGTGCACTTGTAACGTGCTGGAGAAAGCAGGCGAAGGCAAGGATCTATCTGCAAGCTTTTAATGAAATAACACATAGAACAAATAATAAAGAACTCCAGGGACAAAGAAATAAACCACGAGAAGGACCGAACTAGAAGTAACCATACACGTACTGTACAACAACTGACAAACAAGTGAAACACAAGAGCTATAAATACACAGGGGCAAACAAGCTTAACTAGATAATGAGGAAACAAGATACACCTGGGGAGACGAATCAACATGAAAAACTACATAGGACTACAAAACTTAGCACAAGACAGGAAATGACAAAAGTACACACAAGACAGGAATCATGACAGCTCTATAGTTTTAGCCCCTAGTTCAGTTTACCCTTGCACAGAACCCAAAATGCTCTTGTGCAAAACGTGGCCTTTTCCCCCTATGCTTGCATCCTGGGGAATGCTAAACATGCCAAGTGTTCTAAAATCCCACAGAGGACACTATTACAAGCTCTACATATTGTTCCCCCTATAGTAAAGACAAGGGCTGTTGTAGAAATCTAGAAGCTACACCCATAAGGAGTTATGTAACAGCACCCTTTTAAGTCTATACTTGGGTCCATCGCCTTAAATTGTTCTGCAAGGTACATAAACCTATGCAGCAATGGTGAGTATGACCGGCAACACAGTGTCTTGTTCCCACTTAGGGAACCAGGGTTACATTCAGCAACCTAGATTATAAAAGTAACCTTTTGTAGGAACTCAGAGATGCCTCCAAGTCAGACGGCACCTCTGAATTTAAGGGGTAATTCCTACATTCTGGCAGCAAAGCGTTGGGATACTGTCCTCAGATATTTACAAGACCTGGGTCTGGGAGTGAACTGGAACAAATGCGTTTCCTGGATCTAGAGCTAGATTCAGTGGCAATGTCACCGGTTTGTGTCAGATCATTGCAGCAATATATGGAGATACTCATGTGCCTGTCATTCAAGCCTCTTTCATTTGTATCAGACAAGTTGTTTTCTCTTAAGACAGCTCTGTTGTTAGCTTTGACCTTGTTTAAGAGAGTAGGCTATTTGCATGCATTATTGTTTTTTCGCTGTGCATGGATTTTGCACCAGGCCTGTCAAAAGTATTTTTTCTGCAGTCCTTTTCACTTCCCCTGTTTGAGCCAGAGAAACAGGGAATACTTTAATGGCCTATGTAGACCGTATGGATCAATGGCGCACGTCTGAGCAGCTTTTTTGGTGTTCCTAAGAGAAGAGCTGCAGACACTTTCACATTGGCTATTGGATGCGATTTCCAAAGCATATTAGGCGTACGGGCTGCTTTCGTCTCTGGGTATCCAGGCACATTCTACTCAGCGTGGGAATTTGCTAAAGCCTCTCTTTTCAGGACTTTTGTATGGTGGCAGGTTGGTCTTGTCTTCAAATTTTTGTCAGGTTTTATAACCCGGATAAGGGTTTGGCTCCCACTGCACATGTTTGTCTTTCTGAGAAGTATTTAAATGCATTTCCTTGTATTGCCTAGTGATAGCTTGCAGCATCTTCTTAATACAGCTATTCTGTAGTTCTGTAAATAAAACAACTGTGCTTCCAATACTGATCAATCTCATTCAGTAAATAAAATTCCACTCAAACTTCTACAATAGGAATAGGCTACATAAAAAAATGTGTTTGGGGAAACTGCATATCATATTCTGGCTACACAGATAAAACAACCTAAAAACCATTTATGAATTATATTAATGCTTTTTACGTATTAGAAAATGAGGACTACACATAATCTTATCAGCATGATGATTACATTATATTAACTAGAATAAACTGTATACAGAAAGGAGGCAGAGAATGTGACAGATCGAGCCCAATCTTCACGAGTTCATGCTTTGCGTGCTCTTTATATGCATAAATGACCTTTTATGTGCATCCAATAAGCACTTTTTAGCATACAGATATGACACGCAATTTGTGGGTGCATATGATACGAAATATACACGCCCAGCCAATTCTACACAGCTGGTAAATTTTGCGTACCAGATGCATGTAAAAGATTACTTTTGCTTATAAAGAGCACGCCAAATAAAAGCGCTCGTGCAGTGCCAGGAGCGATGGTGAGGCTGTCCATAAATTGGGTCTAGCGTGAGTTTAAGAACTCACAAAACTCCCGCTAAAATCCCGGAAACTGACATGAATCTCTTACATCGAATCTGCTCATTGTTTTGTTTATGATGAGAGAATCTGTGAGTTTCAGTCAGAGAGTGAATGAACAACCCCCCCCCCAGAAGAAATTAATCCAGAAGAATCACATCCCTGGTAACTCCTTAAGTGCGGATCGTCAGCGCCACCAGCCAATGAATTGGTGTGATTCTATAGGGCTTCTGACCTTGTGACCGCTGACATGTTCTTCATTGCACAGCGTCTCATTCCCACTCTGGAAACCAGGGTTACAATCAGGAACATTTTTCCATTATTTTCATTAGACTAAAACCCATTATTTTTGTCTTTTTTCTTTAATTTATTGCATGACTTATATATGCACAAGGTATATTTGATTTACTTGAATACACTTAGGCGTTGATGTATTAAACAAACAATAGCATTAGTATTGCCCCATAGCAACTTAATTAACTTAATTGACAGACTCAAAAATGGTGTTAGTAACTAAGATAGTCTTGTTAGGATATTTAATTGTAAGTAAATTAAAAGAAAACCATGCAACAGGGTTAAAACTGAAAATGCACTCTATTTTTAGCAGTGCCACAATTTAGTCAAGAAATCAAAATCTCATGCAGTTTTCTTTTTTGTGCATTCACATTAATTATAGTCAGATATTGTGTTGATTTTATGTGTATACAGAGCATATATTAAAATATGACAACTAAACATTTAAAGGGGGGGTGAAACACTCAGTTTCAGTTAATCTCATGTTAATCTTGAGTACCTATAGAGTAATATTGCATCCATCATATCTCCCAAAAGTCTTTAGTTTTATTATATTTATAAAAGAAAGATAGGCTGTACCAAGTCTTTCCGGAAAAAGCCGAGCGGGTGGAGGCGTGCCGTGTGGGCGGAGCTAAATAATCACGAGCGCGCGAAGCTTTTACGTTTAGAGCGTCTGGAAGCTGACACACCCTGTTTTTAGAACACCATGTCATGCGCGCGTTTTAGAACATTTGTGTGTGTGTCTACTCGTGGTCCATGTTTAGCATGGGAATCCAATAGTGCTGGGTATTGACACAAATTTCACAATTCGATTCGATTTCGATTCACAAGCTTGCAATTCGATTCGATTTCGATTCCGATTTGATTCGATTCAATATTGATTTTTTGGATATCAGTTACAATAAATGGCAAATTTTCTCAAGGAAATCAAATCTCTTAACTAATGCTGTAAACTATGGGAGTCTAGTTGTAGCCTACTAGGCTTCATTAGCTTAATATGAAGGTAATAATGTTTTATAACTGTTTTGTAGCTATAAAAACACTTAAATTACACTTTTATTTATTTTTATAATAATAAGATTATATGAAATATAAACATTTAAATGCTGGCTGTCATAAAAACTTGCCAGATTTATTCAAATATGCATTAAATATTGAAGAACATTAAGATTATAATGCATATTTAATATGATATTGAAGAACATTAAGATTATAATGCATATGTAATATGGTGCATATATTTAGCAAAATGCTCCTCTCTAGAGCAGGGGTTCTCAACTCCAGTCCTCGCGACCCACTGCTCTGCATATTGTGTATGTCTCCCTTATTTAACACACCTGATTCAGATCCTCAGCTCGTTAGGATAGACTCTATCCTCTACCCTAACGAGCTGAGGATCTGAATCAGGTGTGTTAAATAAGGGAGACATACACAATATGCAGAGCAGTGGGTCGCGAGGACTGGAGTTGAGAACCCCTGCTCTAGAGTTATTTTTTCTAGTTGACTAACGAGTTTATGGTCACATGTGGTTTTTCTGAGGTAAATATGACGATACATGACATTGATTACAAGCTGTTTAACTGACGTCTTTTCCACGGTTGAAACGCTGATTAAGCGAATCAATGTGACATGATACGGATTTCGATAAGTTGTACTCTATCTTTTAACACACTTTCTGATGCTCATTCATGTTTATTTCGCGCTGTAACTGGTATTATTAAGCCGGAAGAGAGATCAGCGCTGCTGCTTCTCTGTAGCTGCGCCAGAGCGATCTCACGCCACAGCGCCAAAACGGTATTTATGTTTTTGAATTTTGAAAGAAAATGGACGTAATTTGAAAATTGAGACTTTGTTTCATATCAATAGTAACAAGGGACAAAGATTTTTGCGATTGTTTTTGGATGCGCGCAGCCGTGCTACAATGTTCCATTCATTAAATGAAACAGGATGACTAATCGATTCTTGAGATTTAAGAATCGATATCGGTTCGTAAAAATGAGAATCGATTAATATCGAGAAATCGATATTTATTACCCAGCCCTAGAATCCAACTCTTTAACTGTAAAAAACTCACTATGCATGAAATAGCATTTCACCCCCCGCCCCCCTTTTAAATAATGTGGCACATGGAGGGGCTAGAGTAGTAAACATAGTGAGCCAAAGACAAATAGATTACGGGTGACTTTATCAGCACAGCATTTTCAATGCAGACCATGCAGAATGGGAGAGAAAAGAGCTGACTATGGCAGTCACGACATGTTTCAAACAACTGCTCTGTAAAGGGTGATCCTACTAATGGTGGTAACTTGAAAGTGAACTAGACAAAGGAATAGCAGAAAAGACTAAATTTTTTTAAATAGAAAAATAGAAACTGGAAAAAAGTACCAACCAGTTCAAAGGATGTTTACAAATAAAGAAAAGAAAAAGAAAACACACAGCACACCCAAAATAACAAACAATTTGAATAATATCTACATGGCAATGTAGTTTCTTTACCATAGCATATCCAATGCCAGAGTTCTTTGTGGAATAAGAGGGGAAATAAAATAAAATAACAAATGATACTCAAAATATAAACATATGATGATTATCAATGTTGGAAATTAGTTTGTTAAACATTAAAAGGAACGTTCAGTAGAATGACACTTTTTATAATTGATGTTACTTTTACAAAGCATATTATTAGCTGCATAAAATCAAACAAAATAAATGATATGCATTGACACTTTAATTCGATGGTCCCCTTTAGACATTCTGCTAACAATAAGCAACTTTGCAACTACATGTCAACTAACTCTTATAGGAATTATTTCTATGGTAATGTCACTTTGTGTGATGAGATCTTGACTGAATCATTGGTCTGTTTGACTCCTAAGCTCCTGTAGCTCTATTACCTGATGCAAATTCCGTGTTACTTTCACATCATGCCATTCATTGTCATTAAATTTCCCATTGACCAACTCCACCAGAGCTTCAAACGGCCCGGAACCCAAATTTATGACGAGAGACACCGCCCCGTTTATCAGCGCCAGGTTGACATAGTTAGCGGATTTTCCTGTGTGCAGCAACAGTCCATTTCTCTGAAGTGTTTTGAACGACAGTGTGATTTCTTCGCTGCTGCCTTGGATCGGGTTCAGAGAAAGGTTGTAGCAGAAGTATTCTGAACCTTTGAATGTCGCCACAAATTCTTCTTCTATTCCTGAAAACAAAGAAGAAAATGTTGAGTTAAAACCTGACAAGTGCGGAGACGAGCTGTGATAATGAGGTCACGTTCAGATGACTAACCCCTGTCTTAACACCTGTCTCTATTCCTAGTGATTAGCGGAGAGACCGCTATAAGCAAACCAAGCACCTGGGGCGGGAGAGAGAGCTACATTGTTTGACTTTTCATTTTTTATGTACAAGGCAGAGTGCCCGACTGAGTTTATTTTCTGCTTGATTTTGAGTTAATACTCAATACTCAACTTGGATAACCTGCCATGCCCCGGACGCAGCCCCCACCGTCGCCCCCGTCCCACTGGTGAAAATGGGTCCGCTAGACAACCCAGAGGCGTTTGATTACCAGCGGAGGCGTGTGGTTGGGTGTGCATGATCCCGCTGCTGTCCGGGGAAGCACAGTGGCAGCACAACAGCTGCCTGTGGAGAACAATAGCTGTCCTGGCTCATGATTATCTGAAGCAGGCCATTCTTCAATGCGTTAGCCACTCACCTGGCTAGGTGACAGCAGCCGACCATTCGTGATGGCCAAAGAGCTCCAGGACGCTTACCAAAAGTGGCTGATGGCCCAGACACACGACGTTAAGGAAGTGGTCGATCTGGTGGTACTGGAGTTCGGCTACCTTGAGGAACACCCTGCCCGGTGTCGCTGGATCAGGCCATCCAGCTGGCTGAGGAGAATCTGGTGGTGTGTTCCGGGGTCGGCAAGCCCCTTGTTAATCTCTTTATCTCTCTGTCCTCTTCTTCACTCTCTCGCCCCACCTCCGTTACCAGTTTGATCTGGGACATAGGGGGTGTGGTGGAGAGCGTTGGAGCCGACGCTTCCATCTCCACCTTTTCCTACTCTCTGCCAGTCTCTTTGCCATTCTTCTACTACTAGTGCGGTGGGAAGGCCTGGGCAGGTCTGCGGGGACCCATGTTATTTCCAGGATAAGTGTCCAGTGATGGAAGTGGGAACATTGATCCGGGTCCCCGACTCCTTGTGGGCTGCCTCCGATCTGTAACCAAACCTCCTTTCATCAAAACCTGATGCAACAGAGGGCATTGGATATGAGCCGCAAGGTTAAGGTGAGGTGTGTACACGGGGATGTGGTGGTTTATCCTTTAGTAACTGTAAATATTAAATTTAGGGGAGGAAGGCATAGATTAATCCCGGTTAATCCCCACCTTAGGCATCCACTAATTTTGGGTACAGATTGGCCAGCATTTACACAATTATTGGGAATTTTGTGTGCAGATGCCTCTTGGAGGACAGGGCTAGGGACGGGAGATGCCGTGGCTCAGGCTGGGGAAGCTGTTACTGGACCATCACAGAGTATGTGAAAGTGTAAATTTTCACTGGGAGATAAAGTGCTAGTATTACTTCCAATGTCTAGTTCTAAATTACTCGCAAAGTGCCAAGGACATTTTGTGGTTACACGGCGGACAGGGGCGATTTATGTCAAATCTCTCAATCTTTTAAAATGCTGGAATGAGGGGACATCGATTGAGTTAGCAGCAGCCGTTTTGTCAGAGGAAGATCTCGGACCAGAAGCAGCTGTCAAAACCAATCTGCTCACTCTGGTCCCGGGGGGAGATCACCGATTTAGCCAAGTTGCAAGCAGATTTTGCAGATGTGTTTTTACCCTAACGGTCGCATAGACCTCATACAGCACCATATCAAAACGTTCCTCAAGGAAATAGTGCACAGCCGTCCCTATCATTTACCTGAACATGGAAAAAAAGTAGTACAGGATGATTTAAAGGCAATGCTAGAGTTATAGAAGATAGGCGTAATAGAAGAATCACACAGCGACAGGGCAAGCCAGATAGTTTTGGTACCCAAAACGGATGTGTCTGTCCATTTTTGTGTTGGTATCGAGTGAATGATATGTCGAAATTCGAAGCTTATCAAATGCCCTGAGTTGATGAGCTGCTTGATCGGTTAGGTTCAGCTTGCTTTTTATCTAAACTGAATTTAACAAAAGGATATTGGCAGATCCCCTTATCACCATTATCCAAAGATAGAACAGGCTTTACTATGTCATTCGGATTACACCAATTTATTACTCTTCCATTCGGGTTCTTCGTGGCTCCCGCTACCTTTCAGCTTCTTATGGACAAAATCCTTCAGCCACATAGCGTGTGTCAGGGTTGCTGCAGGTAGCTGAAGACGAGGACACGGGAGTTTCAATATAATAGATTTAATTAACAAAATGAAACTTCCAAAATCAAACAGAAACAAAATAACAGACTCCAGGAATTCAGGGTTAACATACAACCATACATTGACGACGATCGACAAACACTGAGGGAAAACACAGGGTTTAAATGAACTGAACCAAATGAGATAATTAACTGAAAACAGGTGCAGAAAATTGGACACAAACGAGGAGCGGGAAAACTAACAGGACTAAACCAAAAATCACACAAGACAGGGGAAAACAAGATCACAAAAGATAACTAAACACATAGAATCGTGACAGTACCTCCCCCCTCCCCGAAGGCGCGTCCTCGCGCCGTATAACATCCAAAGGGGTGGGCGCCCTGGAGGCTGACGAGGGCATGGTGCAGGTCCAGGAAGCCTCCAGGCGGGCAGTGTGGGCGGCCAGGCGTGAGTGTGGGCGTGGCCACGACGGTGCAGGCTGTGGCGTGGCCAGACTGTGCAGGCTGTGGGCGTGGCCACGACGGTGCAGGCTGTGGGCGTGGTCACGATTGTGCAGGCTGTGGGCGTGGCCACGACGGTGCAGGCTGTGGGCGTGGCCACGACGGTGCAGGCTGTGGGCGTGGCCAAGGTGGAGCAGGCTGTGGGCGTGGCCAAGGCGGAGCAGGCTGTGGGCGTGGCCACGACGGTGCAGGCTGTGGGCGTGGCCACGACGGTGCAGGCTGTGGGCGTGGCCACGACGGTGCAGGCTGTGGGCGTGGCCAGGGCGGAGCAGTCCCTTCGGATGGCCACGGCGGTGAGGACCCTTCGGGTGGCCACGGCGGTGAGGACCCTTCGGGTGGCCACGGCGGTGAAGACCCTTCGGTGGCCGTGGGTGAAGACCTCTGGTGGCCGTGGCGGTGCAGGCTCTTCAGGTGGCCACGGCGGTGAAGACCCTTCAGGCGGCCGTGGTGGTGAAGACCCTTCGGGTGGCCACGGCGGTGAAGACCCTTCAGGCGGCCGTGGTGGTGTTATTTTTTCAGGCCTCCATGGATCTTTGCCGGCCACGGCGAAGGGTATAGCCCCCCCCAAAATTTTCTTGGGGAGAAGGACAGGTTCAGGAACGGAAACAGACTTGACATCCACGGGCGCTGGGTCAACGGGGTCTGGGTCAACGGGCTCTGGGTCTGGGCCAACGGGCTCTGGGTCTGGGCCAACGGGCTCTGGGTCTGGGCCAACGGGCTCTGGGTCTGGGCCAACGGGCTCTGGCGCTGGCGCTGGGTCAACGGGCTCTGGCTCTGGCGCTGGGTCAACGGGCTCTGGCTCTGGCGCTGGGTCAACGGGCTCTGGCTCTGGGCTGGGTCAACGGGCTCTGGCTCTGGCGCTGGGTCAACGGGCTCTGGCTCTGGCGCTGGGTCAACGGGCTCTGGCTCTGGCGCTGGGTCAACGGGCTCTGGCGCTGGGTCAACGGGCTCTGGCTCTGGCGCTGGGTCAACGGGCTCTGGCTCTGGCGCTGGGTCAACGGGCTCTGGCTCTGGCGCATCATGGGACTCGGAACTGGACGGGGCCAGCACATCAGGGGACTCGGAACTGGACGGGGCCAGCACATCATGGGACTCGGAACTGGACGGGACCAGCACATCAGGGACTGGAACTGGACGGGCCAGCACATCAGGGATCGGAACTGGACGGGGCCAGCACATCAGGGGACTCGGAACTGGACGGGGCCAGCACATCAGGGGACTCGGAACTGGACGGGGCCAGCACATCAGGGGACTCGGAACTGGACGGGGCCAGCACATCAGGGGACTCGGAACTGGATTCATGCTCTGGCGGACAGGCGACGGTCTCTGGTTGGACGGTCTCTGGTTGGACGGTCTCTGGCTGGACGGTCTCTGGCTGGACGGTCTCTGGCTGGACGGTCTCTGGCTGGACGGTCTCTGGCTGGATGTGGCTGACGTGAACCCCAGCCTCGGCAGCCATCTTTTTGGCTAATCGTACTGATATCAGCGGGGGATCAGTCATACAGGATATCAGCCGGGGAAGTCCAGGGACCGATCTGGCGGCAGGGCTGATGCGGTGTGCAGGCTCTGGCGGGCGGCGATGGGCTCAGGCTCTGGCGGGCAGACGATGGGCTCTGGCGTTAGCGTGCAGGTGATGGGCTCAGGCGCTGGCGTGCAGGTGATGGGCTCAGGGGTTGGCGTGCAGGTGATGGGCTCAGGGGCTGGTGGGCTTGGCACTGGCTGGAGTGGGAGATCTTCGACGAGGTATGTGGATCCACACGCCCACAGTGTGTGATCCACAAACTCCAAAAATGACAAATTGAGATCCTTAACAAGAATTATTTGGGCTAGTGGGTCTTTCAGTCCACCCCAGAAACTCCTTGTTAGTTCCTCTTCCTCCAACGACACATCATCATAGAGCTCAAGGTATAGACCAGCGTATTCCTCGAGTGAGCGCTCCTCTTGGAAGAGGATTGGGTTTTCGAAGGGGCTCACCTCTTTGTTTTTCCTCCTTCGGCCCATTTTTCGATTTTTAAGGTCGATCGTTCTGTCAGGGTTGCTGCAGGTAGCTGAAGACGAGGACACGGGAGTTTCAATATAATAGATTTAATTAACAAAATGAAACTTCCAAAATCAAACAGAAACAAAATAACAGACTCCAGGAATTCAGGGTTAACATACAACCATACATTGACGACGATCGACAAACACTGAGGGAAAACACAGGGTTTAAATGAACTGAACCAAATGAGATAATTAACTGAAAACAGGTGCAGAAAATTGGACACAAACGAGGAGCGGGAAAACTAACAGGACTAAACCAAAAATCACACAAGACAGGGGAAAACAAGATCACAAAAGATAACTAAACACATAGAATCGTGACAGCGTGTATGCCGCGTATCCTGAAACATTTATGCGCTGTCCTAAGTTCGCTGAGGCTGGCTGGCTTCACGGCAAACCAACGGAAGTGTGCAATGTGTGGAGATACGGTATCTGGGTTTTCACTTGGCACATGGGCAGGTGCGTCCCCAAAATAACAAGACTGCTGCGATTGCAGCCTGGCCTAGTCCCAGGACCAAAAAGGAGGTGAGACAGTTCTGGAGCTGACGGTGGTATTATAGGAGGTTTATTACTAACTATACGGAGCTCGCCAGCCTGCTGACTGATCTCACTAAAAAGGAAGCACCAGATCTGGTCCAGTGGACTGAGCTGCGCCAACAGGCCCTAACCAAATTAAAGGCTGCCCTGTGCAGCGGGCCGCTCTTACAGTCTCCTAACTTTGATCTCCATTTTTCTCGGTGGAGAGTCCTGTCCCAGGTGGTCGGAAGAGAGGAGCAGTCGGTGCTGGATCCAAGTCAAAAACTCTTAAATAGAGAGACTAGATACCATTTAAAAGAGGTGTTTGGCCATTCGTTGGGCCGTCCTCACCCTCCATTATTACCTCATGGGACAGGAATTCACTCTCTGTTCGGACCACGCGGCGCCATATACTGGGGGCGCAGATGGCTGTAGCTGACTTTATCTCTAGAAATGAGGAACAGTGGGGCAGTGGGGGTATGTGGCGAGGGGGGTGAACAGTGCGGAGATGAGCGGGGATGAGGTCAAGTGAATGATGGCTAACACAGCTGCAGCCTGTGTTACAGCAGCCATGTCACCCTGTAGCCCAAGACTGGTTGCCCACTGAAGCTAAGCAGGGCTGAGCCTGGTTAGTACCTGGATGGGAGACCTCCTGAGAAAACCAGGTTGCTGCTGGAAGAGGTGTTAGAGAGGCCAGCAGGGGTGCTCACCCTGTGGTCTGTGTGGGTCCTAACGCCCCAGTATAGTGACGGGGACACTATACTGTTAAAAGCACTGTCCTTCGGATGAGACGTTAAACCGAGGTCCTGACTCTCTGTGGTCATAAAAAATCCCAGGATGTCCTTCGATAAAGAGTAGGGGTGTAACCCCGGCATCCTGGCCAAATTTGCCCAGTGGCCTCTGTCCATCATGACCTCCTAATAATTCCTATATACTGATTGGCTTCATCACTGTCTCCTCTCCACCAGTAAGCTGGTGTGTGGTTGGCGTTCCGGCGCAATATGGCTGCCGTCGCATCATCCAGGTGGATGCTGCACATTGGTGGTGGTTGAGGAGATTCCCCCCCTTCCATGTAAAGCGCTTTGAGGTCCCAGAAAAAGAGCTATATAAATGTAACAAATTATTATTATTATAATTATAACACCCGTCTTAACACCTGTCTCTATTCCTAGTGAGTGGCGGAGAGACCGATGTAAGCTGCCCAGACACCTGGAATGGGAGAGAGAAAGAGATCTGTGCTACACTATTGGACTGTTAATGTTTTGATGTACAAGGCAGAGTGCCTGACTGAGTTTATTTTCTGCGTTTATTTGGTTTATTTTGAGTTCATAAAAAACTTGGATTACTTGCCACCCCGACTTCTTCGTCATTGCTATCTTTGAACCTTTTAGAGATGGATTCATTCATAGGATCTCTGAGCTGGTTTTTTTTCCCCAACAAAGAAAAGGAATAACATTCATAAATGACAAAGCCTTTTATTGTACAACCCTGTTTCAAACTACAATTTCAAGATTTGATAATGCTGTTTTAAACTTTGGATTGCAGGCATATTCTTTTTATATATATATTATATATATATATATATATATGATATATATATATATATATATATATATATATATATATATATATATATATATAATATATTTATTTATTTATTTTTGGTGCTTTTGCACAATCACACTACCTGTTGGAGCACTGCCCATTAGGCTATTGGCTCCGACTCCAAGCAACATTCAAAATTTGCTTTGCCTACATTTCCTGATTCCATAACATTTTTTCCAGTGTATCATGATTCTCATCCATCATCTATTACACAAGCACACAACAGTACAGTAATGAGACATTTTGAAAATATAAAGCATAGCATCAATCTTAGCTTCCACGTTGGGTTACTGAACTGTTTTTAAACAATAGGAAGCATGTGTTGCACCCAATACATGCTAAATTTGGATCTTTAGGTGAAGTCCACCACTCAAAGAAGTTGCTCTTACCACAGTGCTGTATGTTTGCAGTCATTCCCATGTCCTTGGTAACGATAATTAGGATTGTAGGTATTGTAATTTATATTTTTCACAAAATTTAAATCAGACTTTCTAATGGCTGCTATACAGACACGTTACCTTTTAAAACCTTCGAGAACAGGATAGTTCTATCTTTAATATGTTATTGCAAAAAAAAATCTATTTCTCTAGGAAGAATAAACGAAAGTTCCTCACTGAACTGCTTGTTAAGAGTGGCCAAGATAGCAAATTAAGGTATGTTTTAAAAAAAATTGTGTTTTGTTTGTGCAAAACCCACTGCCATTAAATTGGAGTTGGATTGAGTATTTTAAAAAAAAAATCACCTGGAAAATACAGTATATTCTTTTGTATGCACATAAATGTTGACTTTACAAGGTTGAGCAAAAGCCCCTGTGATAGCAATCCAGCTAAATTCTCATGTTTGTTGCTTCTTCTTCATGTGTGAGTGTGATTTGAACTTGAATAACATCCCGTAGTCCAGTAACTTATTTTAGGTAAAGTTTAATAACAAAATTAACTAGAAAAAATGTTACACAGTCAAAAAACTGTATCGCTCCAATATTGCATCACACAAAAAACGAACTGTCATTCCCGGAAATTACATCATCATCAATATGAAATATGATACATATTAAATAATTTACTTATTGTAATGCTTAACAAACACACAATTATTTATTCCACCTCTACATAAGAAACAAATAACATATACCTCTTACAGCCCCTAATAAATGCTCTTTTGTTGTTAAATAATGTTAGTAAAGAGCCTACAAACATTAACAGATTGAGTAATGATGTAATGATGCACTTACTGTTCACAGTCGTGTTCACAGCTAAACAGAGAATTTTGAATCGGACATGATACACACAAATACTCAAAAGAAATGAAAAGTAAATGAACTGAATAAAAAATTGGTCTTTTCCAGTGTCAAAATAATGTATTAGTGCCCATCCAGTTTTTCAGCAGCACTGGTTTCAGGAGTATTTAAGAAAACGTCTAGTTTACTAATGTAAACCCCGTTCCCTGACGGAGGGAACAGTGACGTTACGTCGGACTGACGTCATGGGAGCCCAATCAGCTCCAGTGGTAACAGAGCAAGCCAATTAACATTGGCAATTGAGATTTGCATGCAGAGTCACACCCACCAGGACATACAGGTATAAATAGAACCGTTTTTACTCATTTAATATAGGACTCCACTTCAAAGCATAAGCGTGCCTTATAGAGGGGGCTCTAACTGAAGTGAAAGTGTCGACTACCGCTGGAGGTAGGTCACTAAAGTCCTCTGCATCCCATCCAGAGACCACACATGGAAGTTCCATAGGTCTGGACACAGGTGCCATATGGTGCCCCGTCCCTGAGAAAGCAGGTCCTTCTTTAGAGGAATGGGCCAGGGAGCGGCTGTCGTGAGGTGCATCAGTTCTGGGAACCAGGTCTGGTTGGGCCAGTACGACACAACTAACAAGACTTTCTCCTCATCCTCCATTACCTTGCACAGTGGTACGAGAAGGCTCACTAGGGGAAATGCAAATTTGTGTAGGCCCCGAGGCCAGCTGTGTGCCAGCGTATCCGTGCCAAGGGTCTCGCCGGTCAGGGAATAGAACAACAGTGGGCGGACTCCTGGGAGGCAAACAGGTCTACCTGTGTGTCCCCGAATTGGCTCCAAATCAGCTGGACCGTATAGGGATGGAGTCTCCGACTGAGCACGTTTGCGCTTGTTCTTTTAGCGAAAACACCCAGAGCGAATGCACCCAGAGCGGATGCAGACACCGCTGGAATGCGCCTTCTCACCAGAAGAGAGATCCACAACAAGTTGCAGGCAAAATAGCAATTAAAATTGCTGTTTTCGGAATGTTTCTCCTTATAGTAATTCAAATTGCTCTTTGCTCTTTGTAGAAATGTACTCCTCTTTAGAAGGTGAATGGAATGAGCGATCGCTGTCACAACCACTCGGCTCCGAAGCAAAATATGAATGAAGTGAGTAATGCCAGTCCTATTTATACCGTATGTCCGGGTGGGTGTGACTTGGCATGCAAATCTCACTGGACAATGTTCATTGGCTTGTTCTGTTACCACTTTGGAGGTGATCGGGCTCCCAGGCGAGACCCCATGACGTCACTCTGACGTAACGTTGAACGTGACTGACTGAATGGGAACTGAGGGCAAAAATACACGGGTGAGTAATCAACGTATAACAGAACAGGTGCATAAATTAAATTAACAACTATGGATACTAACTAGGAACACAGGCAAACAGAAACATGTAAAACCAAACTTAAACACATTGAAGCTAAACAGAACTAAACACAAATGTTACAAATACAGACTTGACTCGCATTGCACGTTCATACTATTTCTATGAATATTCCAACCTCAAAAGATATTTGCCCCTTATAGAAAAGAAACAGCTAATGATTCAGCAACAGTCTGTTTCAGCTAATGATTATTGGCATATTTCTGTTAATCTAAAATGAAGCCTATGTTTGCTACTGGCGCACAACAACAGTCTGTCAACATCTTTATGACCAAATCATGAAGAACTCCCATGACAACCCCTACAATTAATTCATTAAGTAGCTGAAGGTACTGAGGGGCAAAGACAGGACAGGACTAAGGTAGACAAATGTGGAAAAGAAATAGAGGCCCTACCTTGGTCGCCCATCATGAGGTGTGCCAGTCCTTAAAGGAAAACAAGAGCATAGTTAGCAAAGCATTTGGCCAGGAGTAAACTGAGACTAAGTCACCATCATGATGCTTGAGGATGTGATTGAGATAATGCATGAATTAAACACGAGACACAGTTATAGTGGGCACGAATGTGGCTTAGAAATGTTGGCAAGAGCAATATGCGAACACAATGCTCTTTTTCTGTAATAATAATAGAAAGAATTACTTCTAACAACTCATGGTAACACTTTATTTTACAGTGTCCGTGATACAGAGTAATTACTTAATTAACTAATTAGTAGTAGACATTGCAATAACATGTAACAAAATGTAATTAACATGTAACTAAGTTATGGAACAGCCTGTACTTACAGATTGTAATTACACTCATGTATTAGGCAGCTACTGTTACACATGAGACAGGCCGAGTCGGTTACATACGTGTTACCGACTTGGTACAATGTAACAAGTACTTAAATATGTTACTAAGGTAAAAAGCCTGCACATGGTCATTTTGTACCTTCTAAAATAAAGTGTATCAAGGTTGTACTTAAGTGGACTTCATGTGTATCTACATACCGTATCCATCTGAATTAACCCTCTAGTTTACAGCTTAAATGCATGCAGTAGCTTCTTAATTACATTAAATTTACAGAATATTACACAGGTATAAACTACGTAAAATAAAGTGTATCAAGATTGTACTTAAGTGTACTTCATGTGTATCTACAAACCTTATCCATATGTACTTTAAATTAGGAATTTGAATTAGGCCTAACTCCCTCGTTCACAGCATAAATGCATGCGGTAGCTTCCTAATTACATTGCAATTACATAATATTACACAGGGATAAGCTACGTAAAATAAAGTGTATCAAGATTGTACTTAAGTGTACTTCATGTCTATCTACATACCTTATACACATGAAGTACACTTAAGTACAATCTTGATACACTATTTTAGAAGGTACAAAATGACCATGTGGAACTGCAGGCTTTTTTCACACCTTAGTAACATATTTAAATACTTGTTGTTACATTGTGTAGTACAAAGTACTTTCTTATATAATTACATTGTACACTGTAAAAAATTTGGAGTAGGATTTACTTGAAAAAAGCTTGCTAACTTTTTTCACTCAGAAAATGCTAGTAAATTTACAACGATTTGCCAAGTAAAAATTAAACATATTTCTCAGTAACTTTAATTAGAAATATTTAAGTTAAATTTACTTGGAATATGGAATTAAGTAAACTTTACTTAACCTAGTCAAGTGAAAGTAACAAAGTAAATAAGAAATTTTAACTTGGCTAGTAAAAGGTTGAGTAATATCAATTTAGTTGAAAATTCCTTTGCTTTACATTTCACCTAAACAATAATAATATTGAAATACCAGTATGTGCTTTACTTAGAACTACTAAGTAATTTATACTACATCATATCAGATGTTAAATATCATGTGAATGCAAAGACCTCAATACTTGGTAGAAAATACACAATGACGGTAACATTTGATGGATCGTTTTTGTGTTTGAATGTGTCATTTTGAGCAGAAAATTTCCCCGAAATGTCACAAAATGGCAAGTTACTATAATCCTAACAACAAAAGCAATGATAAAACAGTGTAAATACAGCTGGAAACCAGTGAAAAATCAACCTCATTAATTATTCAAGGTCCAGTGCATGATGGGAACCCCAGTATCAGAAAAGTTGAGTAATATTTACTTAATTTTATTAAGTTGATATTTACGCTTTCATTTCTACTCGCTTGAATTAAGTACTGATCTGGATTTTACTTAGTTTTTTTAATTCTTGCCTGAACTAACCTTTTCATGTAAATTACATCGTTTTTTTTTCAGTAGTATTTACTTCACCACAAAATCATTTTTTACAGTGTACCAACTCGGCCTGTTACACATGTGTAACAGTAGCTGCCTATTACATGTGTGTAATTGCAATCTGTAAGTACAGGCTGTTCCATAACTTAGTTACATGTTAATTACATTTTGTTACATGTTATTACAATGTCTACTACTAAGTAATTAATTAAGTAATTACTCTGTATCACGGACACCGTAAAATAAAGTGTTACCCAAGTCATTCAGTTAATCTAACTATGGGCTGTTTATGGCACCAAAGCAACTCACACATTTATATAGAATATATAAAGGCTATGTCCACACTAGTGCGTTTTCAATTTAACAGCATTTTAAAAAGATCTCCGTCCACACTACACGACCATAAACGCACGTCACATGACCATTCGTGCAAACTGGGCATGTGCAAAGTGTAAACAGTTGCAGATTGCAGCTGCAGTATTATAAAATGCAGAGTTTAACTGCACAACGGCTGCTAAAAAGGACAACAAAGTCAGCAAAGCTTGCAGTTTCGTCTCCATGTTATTCTTTACACGGTCGTCAAGGCTGGTCTGTTATTGTTATGTTCCAGTACCGTAATGGTCATGTGATAGGGATCGATTGACGGATCAGGAAAGGATACACAATAATCCAGAAGACCCAACCAGGGAGTGAATGTGGGCAGCCACGCCTTCGTTTTTTAAAAGTCTACATTGAAACGCAAGTCTGGAGTTTTTAAACTAAAACGGGGTCTGAAGTGTTTCCAAAAGTCTTCGTTTTCAAGGGTCGAAAACTCCAGTATACTGTGGACGCCAGGCGTAACTTTAGCAAAAGTTATGCGTTTAAAAAACGAAAATCCAGTAGTGAAAACGTAGCCATAGCAGCTTCTATCAGCAGTCTCTTCTCAGTGATAGACGGTGGGCCGAGGGGAGATTTCGTGTTTTCAGACGATCTGTGGTGAGGGATAACCCAGTTTTTTATATGTAACCGCTAAGCTTTTCAACAAAGCAAATAAAAATTGTTGCCACTCACTCTTGTTGCACATTATTATAATATCGGTAACTTTCTCCGGGTTATTTTCCCGGCGAATAGAGCAGGCAGCTACGTGTGGGGTCCGGAATGTGTGACGTATTTGTTGCCTTCATCCAATAGCGTGCGTGGGAAGGTGTCGGTGTTGGTGACGCATTTGTCAACACGCTGGTGCGTTCCGCGCTGATATGAAGCTGGTGTCAGTGCACATCTTTTCGATAAGGGATTTTAGTAGGGCTGCACAATTTATCGAAATTTTCGCAAATGTATATATCGCAATATGCATATCGCAACAGCTTGCAATAAGTGTGGTCATGAACAAAAGAGAAAATCACTCACTGCTCTTGGCTGAATAACTTTTGTAGCGTTAATAAGAACAGTATATATATATATTTTTTTTTATTTCATACAGGGAAAACTAAGCAGTGTTTTATTTTTTACATTTGATTATTCCGTTTCTGTTAAAAAAAATCTAATGTAGTCCTACCTGAAGCCCTGTTCACTTTCAGAAGTTGTAGGGATATTTTCGTGTCACAAAAAGAATAAGAAACGCATATTTAGGTTATAGAATTTTAAAGATAATTTTAGTTTATTTTACACACTTTAATCATTATCGTATCGCATTATTTAATGAGTTAACACATTTTTATTCAAGATCATGCAGCCCTAGGTTCTAGCCCAGGAAAGATTGAACTTAACTCATTTTACCACTTATGCTACATACAAATGTGAAAGTAGAGGTAACATTGTCCATTCTTACCGTTTTTATTTTATGTAACTTTTTTTTTTATATACGATGTCCTGTCATTTCTTAGTAATCTTTAGTTAATTCACCATTCTGATTTCACACATTTGATCCATGGTATTGCTTGGAAACACAACGTCATAAAAACGAGCCAGACAATACTATTTCTTCCTGCATGTTTACTGGGAAGAAATGGCAAAACATGAAGTACTGCATGCATATATTTGAGGGAAGTATAGCAGAAGAGACAGCACAGCCATACAAGTTACAAAGCCAGCCTACAAACCAGTTAGTCAAACCAGCTAACACAGGGGGTGCAACAGCCATTTCATGAAGATAAAACGAGCACAAAGGAGGAGAGAACGCAGTATTAGCTGAAGAAACAGCAAAGGAAGTTTGGTATTATATTGTACAGACAAGCGGTGCAGTATAAGACAGTGCAGACAGTAGTATACAGTTAATTAAGTAGTATGTAATAGTAGTTATAAATGTTTAATGTATTAGCAGTAGCCTTATGCAGTGTAGTAGCAGAAACAGTATGAGAGTAGTACAAATAATATATACAGTGTATTAACAGTAATATATTAAAAATACCCTGCAAAAAATTACCCTTACAATTATGGCATCTTTAACATCAACAAGGCCGGACACCTGAACGCTGTCAAACTGGTCTACCCATTACCCATGTTAAGGGAACAGGTGGAACCTATACATGAAAGTTACAAACCATTTCTTTTTAATCCGTGATGTGGGGAAGGGTGCAGAACCTAAGTGGTAGAGGCAGAGAATGGAGAGGCAGCTCCAGTAATAACCCAGGCTCTGAGGCCTTACGCCTGTGATCGCTACACTTCTAAGCGGGCAGCTATCAGGCTGCAGTACACCGGTGCAGGACATTCCTCCTCTGTAAATCATGGCTGGAAGATGGTAGGAGATTTCTACGGAGTGGACTGGAAACACTTCTGCCAGCTCCAGAGGCCATACTGGAACTTGTGCACTGCTTGTGTAAAAAAACAAATTGTGTTAAGGGTAGATGCTAGGGATGCTCTGATCAGGATTTTTTGCAGCTGATACCGATTGCCGATTTCTTGTCATGGTGATCGGCCGATACCGATGCTTAATCTAAGACAAAGATAAATACAAACAAAATGGAGCAGTCTGATGCAGCCCACCAGGTTTAATTAAACATGGTCCAATAGTAAACTTGAGGACAAAATAAACATTTAAATACCTAAAATAGAGAAGTTTGATGTAACTTAAACCTTGCACAAGTCTGAGCAGGACAACATTAATAATTATGTTTTAATTATTAGAGTTTAAAAATTTAAACTCCTAAAAGAACAAATTGGAGTAGTTTGAGTGCTTGTCAGATACTGTCCCCACAAAGGCAAAAGACCTTAACTCGCTAGAGTGTGGAACTGAGAAAAATGACTTTAAAGATTTTTAGTTGTCCCGCCAAATTAATTATAGGTAGGACACTGGAAATCTGGCAATTAGATGTTTAAGTAATTAAAATTATCTACATATAAAAATCTTGAGCTCAAACTTAATTTTTGACCACTATTTTAAAGTTACTGTACTCTGCCTTTGTATTTTCAGCAAAAAGTGAGAAGTCATGCCAAGGCAAAAGGCAGTAACTTCCACATTATCAATATTTGGTTGCTGATCACTCATTATGCGAAGATGGCGTCAACAGCGCCAATGTATCTTTGCAGCCAGAAACACTAGTTTATTTATAAACAATTAAAATGTATAATGCTGGCATAAACATTACTTTTGCCGGTTCTTTGTGGTAACGTTAAGCTTTATGCTTGCGCTTGATATGCGGAATATGGGCAATATCGCCGCTACTGCTAGTTAAACGACACTAACGAGACGTTTCCATACGTTTGAACAAAGTGTACAAAACAAACATTTTATAGATATCATATATTACATTTAATGAATACTTACAATAACACAAAAATGTCCTTGGCGATGGTCAATGTGATGCCGGAGACGCTGCTCGTTGTTGTGTCTGATAGTTGATCATCCGCGGAACAGCTGCTGTACATCTGATTGGTTAATAATAATCCTTTGTCAGTATCTTGCCGCGCTATTGGCTCCACTCATATAGTAGGCAACCGCGTTTGCCTGCATATTTACGGTTCGTGTATTATGATTTCGGGGGAAAATGTGCAATAAATGGGAGTGGCAACAGTTTTCATATCGTTAAGAATAAAACAACCGTCCCAACTTTACAAATCCAGGTTCTCCCTCCATGGGGATCATCCATTTCGAAAAGTAAAGCAGATACGGACCCTCGGCCCACCGTCTATGAGGTGTCTGGTAATCTATAGCTATGTTTCCATCCAAAGTTGTGAATTTAAATTATGCGCAAAATTGGAATCCATCCATCCATCCATACATCCATCCATACATCCATTCATACATCCATCCATACAACCATACATCCATCCATCCATCCTATCCTCAGTAGGATCCTCCGCAGATATGCGGGAGTTAATTCTTCCAAATGTTGCTAAACTACATTGTTTGGTGGAAGAATAATGATTTGTTATCAATAAATTAATACATTGCTTTTGAAATTGAAAATGTACTCAGAAATATGTGCGGAAATAGCTGTGCCAGTACAGTTGCCCTGAACTAAATTCATTTAAATGAATAACAACATATCAAATAACATTTCGTCAGCATAGAGTAAAAGATAAAAAATAGAAATCATTGATGCATAACATTAATCAGAAAGATAGATGTTGGGTTAAAGTTGTCCATTATGATATCTAGAATTAGGATACAGCAGAACAGTGCATCAGAGTAATTATTTTAGCAAAGCAAAGTGATTTGTGTGTGAGAGACAGAGGCTCAAATCCTGTAATCCTTCCGTCTGATCAAAGTAATGAAAAAAGCTTTTTAAATAATTTAATGGAAAGTTCGAATTTCAAATAATAAGCAGCATTCTGAGCTTTATATATATATATATATATATATATATATATATATATATATATATATATATATATATATATATATATATATATATATATATATATATATAATATATATATTAGATACAGCAGTGTGATAAACAGACAAGCGGTTCATTTCATCAGCTCACTGATTTCTGGTGAAAGGTGTAGCTATTGATCTAACTTTATAATGTGTCGTTAAGTAAAATACCACCTCAGATTTTCACAACATGAAAAGCACACATAATCCCAGTATTATTTCATATGAGTTTGAACCAAATGCTTTGAAGAAAAGATACTGTTATATAATGCATGTTGTGACGTGATAAGGCAACAAGCAAAACAAAGGTTATTTTCCATGTAAATCAGACATGAGATGTTGTCGGTCGCTTGGTTTGCTTCTGCAATGCTATAATGGTAGGCACATCAAAACTGTCTTATTGTCACATTTGTGTTGCATGTATTATATCACTTGAGGTAAACAAAGATATTAGTGGCTTTCTAGGCTATTTTTTAATTTCTATTCTAGTGAATAAGTTCATTAGGACGGTTCTTGCAAATGAATAAAATTTCATGGCATTTTGGGTATTTTTGTATCAAGTTTAATACAACCCTGTTATTCATTCATTGAGGAAAATAATAAGTAAAATAGTTTATAATTATATCAATGATGTTTTTTCATTGATATAATTATAAATTATTTTACTGGATAGCTATATATTTCAAAAGATATTGATCCATAGTTATACATAAAGGAATATTACGCATCTACTCCTCAGTCACCAGTAGTAACTAATGATTAAGAGTAATGAACTAGTTTGTAGATAATGGCAAATAGATGAATGGAGTACTTCACTATTATACAGCTAGTAATTACTGAATCTTTTATACTCACTGATCAATTAAAATAACTACTAAGTGGTTACGTAGCACAAAATGAGCACATCAAAATAATGCAGTGTTAGTAGTGTTTACAAGACAACTGGCAATGGCAGATCTGTGACTTAGACTAGACTAACCTAATGGCCCAACGAACTCACAACCCAACTAAACTGCTTTTAATGATTGAAATCACCATAACATCTTAAAATCATAAAAAAGTCACAAGAGAAAAATAACAATGACATGAAACGTGGCCAAGACAAGACCAAATCGTGACAGCACTTCGAAACCCGTTTTCAAAAGTTTGCATTTTAATGAACGGCTAAAATGCATAAAAAGTTTCCAGTTTTAGTTGGGAACAGTGTCATGTAAACGGTCCCTTATATGCTAAAATAATACAAATTTAGATTTAGCCCAGATATAATTCACCGGCCTGTATCTTTAGTGATCTTGATGAGCTTGTTCGGGTGTGTTTGATTAGTTGTATAGCTAAAATCTCCAGGACTGTGACACTAGAGCACCAGAGTTGAGGTTTTTATGTATTTAATCAATACAACAATGTCTAATGCAGTTAGTTTAATTTGATTAAAGTGAAGATTAGCAGAGTACATTTGCACATATTGCCTGAACTACATATTAATATGTTTTCTATTCTTAAAATGTAAACGAGGCAGGGTTGTGTTTTATATTATGTTCTGTTATAAACATACATGCAGTAGTGAAGATAATCACTGTAAGTGTTGCCAGAACCACATTTGTGTGCCTATTTAAAATGAAAACAAAAACAGGCATAGTGGTTTTTAATAACGGATTTTGTTTTATTGTTGCGTAATATTTATCAGGTGTAAATAAATTTAGCCCCCCCCCCCCCCCCCCCCCCATCCCGAATGTATTTTACGCTGATCAACTGATAGGCAACTACTAGGCACTGAAATGTAATGAATGTTTTCATCTGATATTTCATGATGAATACTTTTGTGTAATATAATGCTTGCAAAGCCATCTCGAATGGCAGGCAGATGTAAATGTAATAATCATATGACTGCATTCCCAGAAAAATACAGAAGAGGATCAAAATGGCATGTATTACCACATACTACTCATCTAAAGATACTAAGCCGAGCATCTTATTGAAACACAACTGTTATATGTATATGTAACCTGTGTAAATCTCTTCTCCAGTGCTGTGCTATTCTCAGCCTGAACGGGAACTAAAATCATATTCTGGAACGGCTACTTCTGTTTTATTAAGTTCATTAAAGGTCAAACTTATAATAAGGCTGTTTTCATTAACACTACATTATGCATTAGTTAAAAAGATGTCTCTACAGCTTTGATTCATCTTTCTTAATGTTAATTTACACATATACTTCTCTTTTAACATTAAATAGTGCATATGTTAGCATTATCTGATGCATTATTTAACATGTATAGGTGATGATCAACACCTCTTTATAACATTTATTAACTAAAATACAAATATATTAGTCATTTCTTCCACCTGAGAAATATTATTTTGAGGTGAGATTGGTTGTTATATTATATGTTATAAGTTTGAGGTGAGTCTTATTTTCCTCATTTTTTGTAATGCCTTTGAATAACACGGGGGACATGAATCGCAATATATTGCAGAACCGAATCGTCCCACCCCTACACATGACTTGCACCTTTATCAGTGTTTCTGAATGAGATGTCTTACCTTCACTGCAGTCCGTCCCCTGATAGCCGGTGTCCGAGCAGTCGCATGTAGGCTGGTCGTTCACAACACTGCACACGCCTCCATTCAAGCACATGTTGTCTGAGCCGCAGAGCCCGGCGCTGGTTACGAGGACGGGCTCAGGACCGTTCACTTCCAGCTCTGTTATCCAGCCCATAAAGCCAGCGTGATCCATCACAGTGTCCGATGTCAGCTGTGCCGTTTCGGGAGGAATCCCGCCTAAAAACAAGGGGCTGAAGACGGTCATGTCCCGGCGTTTGGACTTAACCTCCACACACTTCACTTCCTCATCAACGACGAGGCTGGTGTTTCTGAAGCTCCTCCGGATCGCCACCGAATGCCACTGGTTGTCGCTGATGAGAACGTCTGAAAGCACGCAAGCCGGCTCGGCACAGAAGATGGAAAAGCAGAGTTTGAGTTTCCCCGTGTGTATGTGCAGCTCGAGGAAATCGCAGAAGCCTTCGTCGTCAAAGTACACCAGGAGGCCCTTCACACTCTTGGTCTTCAGGCTGAAGCTCATGTGACTCTCACAGCAAGCGTTCCACACGGGAAACGAGGCCCACTGTCCGTCTGAACCCGAGAAGCTGAGGCGGGCGCCGGCGTCCACCGCACACACCACCAGCCCGATCCAGAGCAGACCAGTCATGATGAGTGTATATCTGAGGGTGTGTTCACACTTGTGCTTGTATCTTCTAATCTTGACAACTAGCCAAATCGCTTTTATATATTTCAGTATCTGTATAAATCATCACGGATGAGATCATATTCCACACTATTGTCCGTATCAAGATTGATACTTATGTCTCAAAAATGATACTTAGCCTAAATCAATAACGCAATCTGGATAAGGGCGTAGGGTTTCGTTTGTTATGTTTGCATGTACAATCTTACATACTTCATTTAAAAAAAGAAAACGGTCTGGTTCACACTGTCATTTTTAACTCTGAAAACAAAAAACGTACCGAACATCCAAAGCAATGTTGTGTGCTGGGTTAAATGCGTACGGTATTGTTATCACCTGAGAACTGGTAAAGAAGATCTGCGGTTCGGTCCGCTTGTTCGGTTCGGATGGCAGCGTTCACATTTACTCAGATGAACCGCACTAACAGAACAAACGCACCAAAGTTCGCTTTAATTCAACCGAACCTGCCAAGTGTGAACACAGACTTAGAAAGTTTGTTTCTGGGACATATCCTGACCACGATCTCCAAATCCCAGAAGCCAAAGGTTGTTTAGAGACATGTTATGGTCCTCATGTTATCAACTTTCTTCATGTTCATGAGCCATCACTGTATTGTGTCGGATGTGTGTGTTAAATCCTGCTAGAGATGGAGCAGGCAGACGTCATCTCTGATCCCTCAACACAGGGCCGGAGACTCTGGAGAGAAACACAACAGTTCAGCTGATAATCAGTGTTTCCCAGACGCAGTGTTAGCCTATGGTCACAAGTTCTGTCGGTATCAGCAGTTTAACGAGTCGTGTTTCCCGAAACCATCGTTCTAACGAACATTCGCAAACAGCGTCGCAGAGTTGTGTGTTTCAGCGACAGATCTCGACCTGTGGTTAGAAGCAGAGTTTCTTATTTTTATAACATGTGGACTCAATAAAATCCTGATCTTGAGCAAAATAAGCAAGCTGAAATTCAGTATAATCTGTATATTTTATTTTGGAATACATACAAATGTAATTTACGCCTTTTAGTTCATCAAGAGATTTAAAGCGTAGTTTCTGAAGAGTGTGCGTGTGAACGAGACTATGATTGAATCTGGAGATAAAGCAAAATAACTACGAAAAAATGAGAAATATTCCTCAGATGCATGTGTGTAATTTATAGCAAACGTTAGACATTAGCCAAGTTTCCATCCACTTGTCAATGGAATTATCTGAAGTTCGGTAAAAAACTCATGCGAATAAAGCTGGTGAAAGTGTGTTTCCATCCAACGCCTTTAAAGCGAATAAAAACCTGTGTGTAATGACATCACAAGCTGATTTGAGATCGAACTGGTATATCGAATTGATTTAAAACATTTGAAGGAGTTTTCATTCATTTTCACACTGAATTGCACAACATTTAAGTAAACATTTTCAACAAAGTTTTGCTAGACAAAATGTATCGCACCATAATAACGTTTCCATCAGCGTTTATCGCATAAGCCGTATATCCATCAAGATAAAATCCCATGCGAAAATCCCAGTCGATATTCATGAAATTCAATCGAAGTTTCCATAAGGCATTTTTCATTCTATATCACTTAATGCGGATAAAAACGTTTGGATGGAAACATAGTGGCTAGACATTTTAATGAATTTGGACATGATATTTGTACTTTGAAATTTCAAGGCATCGAGTTAGTTAAATCTCTTCAACGGGGTGGAGATAGGGAGCGCTATCTCCTTCAACGAGAGGCTTTTTGGATGTATACACTTCAAACGGTATAACCCAATGGTTTAAATGAAGATTTGGCTTTAAATTTTTTCTTGTGAAACAATTGAATCTGGAATTAATTTAATCAATTTAATTCTCATGTTTAAATTTGTGTTTATTTCTGCTTTATTTTATTATCTTTTTATTTATTTTTTTGTAATAGTTTATAAGGGTTACATGTGAGCATTTTCTATGGCTTGTTTTGTTGTGTGTTTTTACGATGTTGGTAACTTGATGCACCTGATTTGATGATGTAAATGGGGTTCTCCTGTGATGTTTAAAAGCAATCCCTTTAGTGTTTCACACCACACACTGATGATGGCTGAAACGCGTCTGTGTGGACATGGTATAAATAAATATATGAGATTTAACTAGAGAGTGCGGTTTTTCATCTCTATGTAATTTATAGCAAAACATCTAGCATTAATTCAATCTCAAACAGATTCATTAAAAGTAGTTATTACCCCACATCTCACGTGATTAAACAACAGGTTTGCGACAATACAGTTTCGGGAAACAGTCGTGACTCGCTAGTTGATTTCTTCGTACTATATTAGTGAAGCCGCGAGTTTCGGCGTTGTACGTGAAACACACACCAGACTGAGAGATCTTCAGCTGTGCTTGAGTGTTGAGTGACAGATCCAGCTAATTAGTGGAGTAGGGAAAGTTAACGGATCATATCCCGGATTTCAGGATGATCAGACTCATAGCAAGCTTTTAAAAGTGAAGTCTGAAGATTATTCCAGTTATGAATCATTTATTCAGTTATATACTTCTTTATTATTATTTTATATTCCTAATAAATTCAAGAAGTTTCTTCTGCAAATGTTTTTGCAGTTAATGTGCATTTCTTTTTGTATAATAAAAGAGAAATAAAAAAGAATGTTATTCACATACAGCTTTGTATCCCAAAATGCACACATATTTTTTCATAAAACAACCAAAGATGAAAAACCAATGCAACCCATTTAAAATACTGTTATACTTATTATTATGCATAAGTTTCAGAAAATCGCATCAAATTACAAAGTTGATATGTGTTGGAAATACAAATAACGGTCAAATCCAAAAGATCATCATCATAAGGCATGGAGCCCTTTGCATTTCTTCTGCTTCTTCATCATTTTTTTATCGCCTAAATTTAACAAGTTATGATAACACTAATAATACTGTTAATACTAAAAAACTGTTCCTTTATTAATGAATAACTACACAGGAACAAATGAGTAACGCAATATTAACACTAGTAACTGCTATAAACTAACAAGAAACTCTGATTAATGAGTTAGTAAGTAATAGCGCTCAGATGAATGTGGTAGTTCACTATTAGATAATCACTATTAGATAATCAATAACTACTAGGCTATTTTTCATACTTCCCAAATAACTACTATATACAGGTTCATAATTAACATGAATAATGCATAATGTCTCATTAATTCTGAAGTGCAGATCACGGTAACCCACTATTAATGAATCAAGTGTTACCATATCCATCGGAAGGTATTATTATCTAAAACCTTACCAAAAAACACAAAAACTTTTAATGATTTAAGTAATTACTAGATATGTATCATGCTTTTAAGTTTAGATACTGATCCAAATAATGAGTAGTTCCTTTAGACGGATGTATAACACTTGAGTCATTACTAGTGTGTTACCGTGATCTTCACTTCAGAATTAATTATAGCCGACATTATGCATTATTCATGTTAATTATTATGAACATACAGTAGTTCTTATAGTCCTCTGGGAAATATGAAAAAATAGTAGGCCTAGTTATTGATTAGCTAATAGTGAACTACCACATTCAACTAAGCACTATTACTAATTAATTCATTAATCAGGGATTCTGGCTAGTACTCATATGTTCCTGTGCAGTTATTCATTAATGAAGTTACCCAAATTATTCACAACATTATTGTTATTAATTTTCCTGAACATATGTACAAATGTCTTAACATAAATAACTTTCAGTGGTGTATGAGATGAGAGATGCTCAACATCTGGCTTGTTCCGGCACAAATTAAGCCCTGATCTTTAGTAAGAACTAGTTTCTTACAGCAGTGTTTCCCAGAGACACACCGACACATCATAGATGTCTCTTATCAAATAAAAATAACCAAATAATAAGCTTTTATGTTATTTAGGCTTATTTTCATGCTTGTTTTGTCTTATTTATAGTAATTGTGAGTCCCTGGTTGAGAACCACCGCTCTGTCTCAGGTATTGGAGTCTCTATTAACCCACTGACGAGTTTACACTGACGACACACACGAGTTTAGTATGTTTACATCCCTGCCGTCACTAAAGCTTGAGTGATTGCCACACAAATATGGTAAAATTCAATGCATGAATGCATTACAGGACATTAACTAACAATGCGCAATATGTTTGACACAATATTTACTCATCTTTGTTTACATTAGGTAATAGAAATGCAGCTGTTCATTTTAAGTTCATAAAAGTGCAGGTCTATTAAATAGGCTAATATTAACAGATAAAACGTCTCAGGTTACTATTGTAACCATAGTTCCCTGAGAACAGGGAACGAGACGATGCGTCGAAACGCTGCGGGGAACGCCTTCTGCGTGATTGCGTCTGAAGCATCTATGCCAACTAGTCCAATGGAAAAAGGGAATGAGCGTCACGGGCGGGTGACGTCATGACCAGGAAAGGATAAGAGCACTTCCGCTGCTCGCCGGCATTTAGCTTCGACAGTGCCGAAGCAAGCCGATCGCAGGGACGCCAGAAGTATGGCAGGGGGACGCATCGTCTCGTTCCCTGTTCTCAGGGAACTATGGTTACAATAGTAACCTGAGACGTTCCCTTATCGAAAAGGGAACTTCGAGATGCGTCGAAACGCTGCGGGAACGAGAATACCCAATGCGCCATAATTCAAGTACCTGAGTGTCAGACTGTTCAGCTAAGCACTAAGCACCTGAGAACCTGGGGCAGCATCCAGGTCCAAACTGTAAAATCTCACGAATGTGAGCGGAGAGGACCAGCCCGCCGCATCACAAACATCTTGGAGAGAAACCCCATGCAACAAGGCTTTAGAAGCCGCCATACTCCTGGTGGAATGAGCTCGGACCGCCAAAGGACAAGGCTGGCCCGAGTACTCATAAGCAAGTGAAATAGCCTCGACTATCCACTTACTGACTGTCTGTTTTGAAGCAGGAAGACCTTTTTTAGGTGATCCAAAGCAAATAAATAGTTGATCAGACTTCCTGATTGAGGATGTCCGATGTACATATGTGTCCAATGCTCGCACTGGACACGACAAGTGCAGTCTTTCCTGGTCCGCAGTTGCAAACGGAGGAGGACAGAAAGCCTGCAGCACAATAGGCCTCGGAGTCAAGGTCGGCACCTTAGGGACGTATCCCTGTTTTGGATAAAGGAACGCCTTGACCATCCCCGGAGCAAATTCAAGGCAGGTGGGGGAGACCGAAAGAGCCTGAAGGTCACCAACTCTCTTGAGGGACGAAATAGCTAGGAGAAAGATGGTCTTAAGAGTAAGGAACTTCTCTGAGACCGATTCTAAGGGCTCGAATGGAGCCCTAGACAGGCCTTCTAGAACTACAGTCAAATCCCAAGCTGGCACCTTAGTGCGAGTTGCAGGCCTCAGCCTCAAAGTGCCACGAAGGAAACGTGTAATCAGGGGGTCTCGACCCAGAGATATACCTCCCACCATGGTATGATAAGCCGCAATGGCTGCCACGTAAACTTTTAGTGTGGAAGGACATAAACCTGACACAAAGCGCTCCTGCAGGAACTCGATTACTGTGTTGACAGAACAATTAACCGGATCCCACTGATGTCGGTGACACCATAAGGAGAAAACTCTCCATTTAAGCGCATAGAGTTTCCTCGTAGCTGGAGCTCTGGAGCTTAGGATGGTCTCAACAGCCTCAGCTGAAAGACCACTATCTACAAGTTGGGCCCCCTCAGAGGCCAAACCCAAAGATTCCATATCTCTGGCCGAGGGTGAAATATTGTGCCCCCGGCCTGAGACAGAAGGTCCCTCCTCAAAGGGATCTCCAATGGAGGCCCGTCTAGCAGAAGGATCAGGTCCGCAAACCAGATCCGACTTGGCCAGCGTGGTGCTACTAGCAGTAGGCTTATCCCACACTGACGGACCCGCTCCAGAACTCCTGGGAGCAGAGCAACAGGGGGAAAGGCGTACAGACGTAGCCTCGGCCACGTCTGCACCATGGCATCCAGCCCCAGGGGGGCCGGGTGAGTAAGTGAATACCAGAGGGGACAGTGCGTCGTGTTGTGAGACGCGAACAGGTCCACCTCTGCTCTGCCATATGCCTCCCAGATTTTCTCCACCGCCTCGGGGTGGAGTCTCCAATCCCCTGGCCTCAGCTCCTGCCTCGACAGGATGTCTGCTCCTATATTCTGGTCCCCAGGAATATACACTGCCCTCAGGGAGAGTACCTTCCCCAGGGACCACAGGAGGATCCGGTGCGCCAGTTTGCAAAGCGGACGCGACCTCAGACCCCCCTGGCGGTTCAGATAAGAGACCACAGATGTGTTGTCTGTTCGAACGAGCACATGATGGCCTCTTAGGTCCGGAAGGAAATGTCTCAACGCATTGAAGACAGCCATCATCTCCAGGCAATTGATGTGCCACGAAAGATGATGGCTTTTCCACAGACCCTGAACCGAGCGGCCTTCCATTACCGCTCCCCAGCCGGTGAGGGAAGCATCTGTCGAGATAGTAGCTCGATGGCAAAGAGCTCCCAACACCGGGCCCTGGGTTAAGAACCAGTGTTTTTTCCATATCTCTAAGGCCCGAAGGCATCGCCGCGTAACCTTGATCATACGGAACGGGTTTCCCCTCGGGGAGAACCCTCTGGTCCTGAGCCACCACTGTAAAGGCCTCATGTACAGCAGGCCAAAAGGTATCACGTTGGACGCTGCTGCCAGTAGACCCAACAGTTTCTCGAACTGTTTTACAGTGCGTGACTGACCTAGCTTTAGCTCTTTGGTGGCTGCCAGGATAACAGCTACACGAACGGGCGATAGGCTGGCCCTCATCGTCACTGAATCCCATACCACACCAAGGAAAATGGTTCTCTGTACTGGAGAAAGAACACTCTTCTTGGCATTGAGCCTCAACCCCAACATCTGCATATGGGCGAGAACGACACCTCGGTGCCGAACCGCCAACTGCTCTGATTCCGCTAGAATCAGCCAGTCGTCGATATAATTCAGAATGCGAATGCCCTGAAGCCTGAGAGGGGCTAAAGCTGCATCCATGCATTTCGTGAATGTGCGGGGTGACAAAGCTAGGCCGAAAGGAAGAACCCGATACTGGTATTCTTTGCCCCTGAAAGAAAACCTTAGGAACTTCCTGTGCTGAGGGAGGATGGAGATATGGAAGTATGCATCCTTCAGATCTATCGTGACAAACCAGTCCTCGGATCTGATTTGAGTCACGATCTGCTTGAGGGTCAGCATCTTGAACTTGAGTTTCTGAACTGACCGATTCAACAGGCGAAAATCTAAAATGGGACGCAAACCTCCATCCTTTTTTGGAACAATGAAGTAACGGCTGTAAAAACCCGACTCTCTGTCGGGTGAGTTCACCTGTTCTATAGCCTCTTTTGCTAACAGGGCCCTTACTTCTTGCTCCATTACCAGAGCCTGCTCGGGACGTACCACTGTGGGTAACACCCCGCTGTAACGAGGAGGACGAGAGCCAAACTGGATTCTGTATCCTTTCTCTACAATCTGCAGGACCCAATGAGAAATATTCGGCAGAAGCTTCCACGCTGCCAGAAAATTTACTAAGGGAACCAGCCTCTCGAGGCTGGTCTCTGGTGTTACTGAGAGAGCCAAATCTGGAGCCTGAAACATACCGGCAGGAACTACCTGACCTGACTGCTCTAAAACCCCCCTCAGAGGGCGCGAAACCGATGCTGTGCCGCAGCACAGCACCAGCGACTCGCTGGAGACCCCTGCGCCCTGAAGCACCGGAGGTGGCAGGGTTGGCAGGAGGGTCTCGTGAGGACCCCGAAGTGGAACGGGCACCGTGTACTGAGGTGAACACCGCTCCACCTCGGTCGGGGCTGTCCTCACAGGTCTGATGCCTAAGCATCAGGACCTTTTTTTTTTTTGAACCGAAGCTTTCTTCGCCTGAAGAACGGTCCTCAGATCCGGCTTAGGCTTAGTCGACTTCGGTTGAGAGGGCTGCGTCTGTCTCCAGTATCTTCGTGGAGGAGCACGAGACGCAACACTCTCTTTCTGTTGCACATGATATGATGAGCTAGATGGCTGGGGCTGCTCACGCCCAGCAGCCCCAGGGGGCTGGACACGGCGAGGGATAAACTTTTTAAAAGCGTCCGACTGCTTTTTAGCATCCTGGAATCTTTCAACTACAGCGTGAACTGCGTCACCAAAGAGACCAGACGGTTCAAGCGGAGCATCTAACAAAAAAGTGCGATCTTTCTCTTTAATATCAGATAGATTGAGCCATAAATGTCTCTCAGTGGCTACCAAAGCTGCCATAGACCGCCCAATTGCTCTGGCGGTCTCTTTAGTAGCCCTGAGAGAAAGATCAGTCGCCCTACGAAGTTCTCGAACATCGTCATGACTTATTCCCTCACTATTATCCAGATCCCCCAGCAGATCAGCCTGATAAGCCTGAAGCAGTGCCATAGTGTGCAGGCACGCCCCGGCTTGACCTGCTGCCGAATAAGCTTTGCCCACTAAACTAGATGTATTTCTTAGTGGTCTAGTGGGCAAAACTGGGGCTTTAATAGAAGATGCGGGACCAGGCGCGAGATAACTCGCTAGATTTTGTTCAACCTGGGGCATCGAACTATAGCCGTAATCTTTAGACCCTCTTATTTTAGAATATATATTAGAATGAGGGACAAAGACACGAGATGAAAACGGCTTTTTCCATGATTTAGATAATTCATCGTGTAAATCAGGAAAAAAAGGAAGCCCTCGCGGTGGAGATAGTGTGGCTGAAGAAAGATAACGCTCGTCTAATCTGCTTTTGGGACGAGTGTTTTTAGTTTTAGATGGCCAGTCAATATTTAATCTTTCTACAGCTCGTGACATGACATCCACCAGCTCATCATACGCTGGGGAAATAAATTGTAATTCCCTTTCCCCCGTGTGTGCATTATCACTGTCCATACTGACAACATCAACTTCCTCAGAAGAAGAGCACAGTAATAAAGGGCTCTCTCCCCGGGCGGAAGAAACCGCAAAGCGTGCTTCCGACACCGGGGGAGGAGAGCTGGATCTCCCGGGTAAGGAAGGAGAAAGGGCCCTCGGACCCGTCTCGATCCCCTCCGAGAGATCCAATTGCGATCCCCAGGAATGCATTCTCCGCGTTGCCTCGGCAGACGCGGGTCCTGATCCCTGAGGATCGCGAGCCTGCCCACTCTGTTTGTCGAAGAGTGACAGGCGGGATCTGAGCATGCGAAGCGGTAGCTTCTCACAGTGCTGGCACTCAGCCCCCTCGAAGGCTGAGGCTGCATGCTCAAATCCCAAACAAATCACACAAAGCTCGTGTGTGTCCCCACCCGTTAAATAACGCGGGCAGGGAGGAACACACTGTTTGTAGACTTGTTTCGCCATCGATACCAACAATATTGACAGACAACAATAAATAGACGGGGACAGTTTAGACACAGATCGCTTGCTGAGGCACAGAAGCTAAATGCCGGCGAGCAGCGGAAGTGCTCTTATCCTTTCCTGGTCATGACGTCACCCGCCCGTGACGCTCATTCCCTTTTTCCATTGGACTAGTTGGCATAGATGCTTCAGACGCAATCACGCAGAAGGCGTTCCCCGCAGCGTTTCGACGCATCTCGAAGTTCCCTTTTCGATAAGGGAACTTTTGATTTTAATAATGCATTAAAATGAACACCAATATTAATATATACTTAGAAGTATTTTATTGTTAGTTCATGTTAACTAATGTAGTGGAACAAGTGGAACCTTATTGTAAAGTGTTACCAAAAATACTTTATTTTTACAGTGTCATTGTTACACATGCTACTTTACTGTAGTAATAACTATTATGCTTAATTACATGCAATTAACCCTGAACCAAACCAAACCATAATCCTGACCCTGTACTAAGTACATGTAGTTAGTCAGTACTTAAATTTATAATTACACTGTAATACTGACAGCTTGTGTAACAAAACATTTATCAGGTTTGTCACAAGTTGTCACATTTATATGAGAGAAAATGGTCACAGATTTGATTTGTTGTTCATTAAGTGTCAATTTTTCTGTCTCATTGATGGATTTATTCGTAAATTCTTTACTTTCTTTATATAATGATAATTAATGGATGTTGTAGAAGTTGGTTTTTCATGTTTCATACAAAGTTATTAGTCAATAGACAACAGATGACCATTGTGACAACATGCCCCACTACAGGAATATTTTGTTCTTGTCTATGTCTAATATCTAATAGTTTTGTAAACAAGTATTTAATGTGTCTATACAAAAAAAGAAAAATAAACCTTTCTAACCTGATATTTACTGGAGAAAAAACGTGACAACTAGCCAAATTGCTTTTACATATTTCAGCATCTGTATAAATCATCACGGATGAGAACATATTCCACATTATTGTCCATATCATGTCTCAAAGATTATATGTATAGCCTAAATCAATAACACAATATGAATAAGGGCGTAGGGTTTCGTTTGTTATGTTTGCGTGTACAATCTTACATACTTCATAAAGCTAAAACGCTCCAGCTCATCCTTTTATTTCCAGATGTATAATAATACAGATGCGCAGTGTTTATTAGTCATTAATGGAGATCCAGATGCGATAGAAACGCCCCATACGCAGCAAAACTCCCACAGAGCTCATATTCCTCAAGATAAGATCAGACTCAAATATATTAATATTGAATGTATGTTATAAAGCGTATGTCATCATCAGCATTCATCGAGCTAATCCGAATCCATTCACGACAGAAAGCTATTGATCATTTCGTACAAAACCGAAACTATATTAATCGTGGCACACGCGCATCTGTATCTGTGACTAAACATCTGATTTCTGCAGAATATAGACGCACAACATATACAAAAAGATCGTTCAAATGACATGAAAATTGGTTTACCCAGGCTCCCGTCGGGTGATGAAGACGATAGTTTTACAAAGTTCTTGTTGAGGTGAAGCTGTGAGGAGAAAATGTCTGCTAAATAAAGCCCTCGCTGATGTGGACCCTTTCCTCAGACTGTGATGATGACGCGTTTTAACCTGGTTTTCACGGTCATCAGCATCGTAAATCGTAAAGTTTTTTAAATATTTTTTTTTAAATATATGAACATTTATAACACCACACTTTGTATTAGGCCTATATTACCTGTGCATCTAAAAAAATAAATAAAAGAAAGTTAACTGCTATGACCTGTGTGTATGTAATGTGATGATATGCGTTTGGTTTTAACGGTCATCAGCATCGTAAATCCTGTAAAGTTTATAGCACTATACCTTGTTTTATATTATCTTTGCATCAAATGATACAAAATAAACTACTTAACGATGCAGTAAGGGTGTTTCTAACACAGCGGCTAGTGACGGTAAAATTAAACATCTTTCTTCAGTTCCAACTGCCGTTATACATTTTTTCTCTTGAAGAAAGTTGTGGGTACACTATTTGTGGTTGTTTTTCTTTTGATATTTGAGCAAATTGGAACACACACACAAAAAAAATATATCATAATCTTATACACACTCCGGGTCACGTGACGCGAGTCTGGCTCTGCAGCACCTCGGACAGCGCGCGCGCTTGAAGCTTCTCCGCGTCCGCAGGAGCGCGAAGGTGCGCGCGGCAAAAATGACGTCATCGCGGTGCAGGCGGTCGTATCATAGACATAATATAATACATAGACGCCCTATTGGCCGCTTTGGAACGTTGCTGCGATACGTCAACGGGTCCGCCATTTTGCGGAGGGCAAGACTGCACTGTAATCAAGGGTGAGCTGCGTTTTTTTCTGGATAAAAACAAAAACTGTTTTTATATTTATCAACCGATTTCAGTGGTTTGTATGTGTTGTACAAAAAGTTCCATCGCTAGTTATTTAAAATCTCAATAGTTAGACTTGTAAAATATTTGTTTTAATAAAGAATGGTCAAAGCTCAGACTTGTCATGTATCTGGCTTTTTATTCTTGGATAAGAATGATGAAGACCCCCATACTGAGATATAATTTAAGTTTTCTTAAAAAAAGCATTTTCTGTGATTGACCAGATTTGAGCAATAACAAAGATAACTGATGGATCCTTTATGTTAATACATATGTTATGTACAACTACTGTGCAATGCAGTAAATATAACATTTGTGAGAAGTAATAGTAAATAGTTTAGTCAATAAAATATAAAAAATAGTATACAGCAAATAAAATAGTAATGAATAGTGTATAATTATATAATATCATACAATAATACAATCATAAAAATATTGATAATAGCATATGGTTTATTAATAATACTATAATCATAGCAATAGAATAAGAAATATCAATTACAGAATATACACAATAAATTTATACTTATATTTAATATTTAACTCTTTTTGTTCAATTTCAGTTTTATTGATCAGTAATAGCCATTATAACAGAAGTAGCTTCAGTCAAACATACAGCAGGATACAACGTAAAAATAGCCTAAATATAAAGTTATGAAACTTCACTTTGCCCTCAGCCAAAACGATTTACCAGGGAACCATTTATAGATTAATGAGACCAAAAATCGCCCGTTAGATATACACAAGACGAATAATATCTCATGTTTAACCACAAGACTAGAGACATCCGAGCTGGCGGCAAACTTCAGACGCTCTGGCCGAGGTAACGGTGCGTGTCCACTACAGCGGCAAAACTCCGCTCAGTGCCGCTGGCAACGCTATAACGTCTCCGCTTTGGGGTGTGTCTGTTGCGAGTGTGTTTAATCTGTTTTTTTCAACATACACACAGTATAATCATCAGAGATGCACGCGATTAGATTCGGAAATAGACAAGCTTTGTTTACATTTTGCCCCAAGCAAGATATCCCGTCAATTTTATAAACTTTTATAAACCCAGCCAGTATAATCACAATGAACACATCCAAAATGAATTATTTAACATATATAACAACTACAAAGCGTCTAATTTGTAAACAAAATTATTTACGCACTAAATCCAGCATAAACTCCAGCACAATTTGCATATTTTTAAAATATCAAAACAGACGTCACATCCCAAACCGCACATCAATTGGCTGCCGACCGCGTTTTTCGCTTGATATTTGCATAAAGTCGAGAACTGCCCAACCTTTTGACGCTCTCAACGCTTTCTCCGGTCCGCTGTCAATCCCAAAATGCACTACGCGAGCGTGAAGCTCGACTTCCATAGGAATGAATTGAAAACGCTCGCTCCGCTCCGCTCGCTCCGTGCCAGTGGACACGCACCGTAACGGTGCGTGTCCACTGGCAGTGCGTAAATAATTTTGTTTACAAATTAGATGCTTTGTAGTTGTTATATATGTTAAAAATTCATTTTGGATGTGTTCATTGTGATTATACTGGCTGGGTTTATAAAAGTTTATAAAATTGACGGGATATCTTGCTTGGGGCAAAATGTAAACAAAGCTTGTCTATTTCCGAATCTAATCGCGTGCATCTCTGATGATTATACTGTGTGTATGTTGAAAAAAACATAGATTAAACACACTCGCAACAGACACACCCCAAAGCGGAGACGTTATAGCGTTGCCAGCGGCACTGAGCGGAGTTTTGCCGCTGTAGTGGACACGCACCGTAAGGCTGTCCTCTGCTGGGTTAATGAGCGCCGAGCGCCCGGTGATCGCATCTCACAACTCCGAAACCGTCAGATCAAATTTTTAAATAGGCGCTATCTTTATAAACAAACCACATATTTAAGCTTTAAACAACTACATTGTCGACTGAAAAACTATTAAAACTACATTTCGTGACACAATAACAGTAGTATTTTTTAATTTATCCTCTGAACGTTACTATTACTAATTAAATAATGACCAAATACAACCAAAAACAAACGTTCAGTCTTGCCTGTGAAAGATAATTCCTCGAAAGCTGTTTTCAATTGTGTGGTGATTTGTACAGCCCCAAGCAGCGCACAAAACAGGCATTTTTCTCAATTCCAAGTATGAGAGGTATGGGAAAGTTGCCATCCCCAATATGGCGGCGCCGTTGACGTGCGCTCCAGCGGCCAATAGGGCGTCTATGTATTATATTATGTCTATGGGTCGTATTCACCTTATTTTCCACCGCCCACACCGCGATGACGTAATTGTTGCTGTTTTTAACCCAAAATCAGCATATTGACAAAAAAATGATACCTGCAAATCCACCTTTCGCTGCCTGGAGTCCAGTTGTTTCTGTGAATTGCAGCGATAATTTGCTTTCTGCAGTCTGTAAAAATATACCTCAGATTTCTTGTCAAATCTAGTCAATCGCAAAGCTGTTTCCCTTTTATGTGTTTTATGATTTTTTCGCGGCATATTACGGTGGCCGAGAAGTGCAAAACAAACCACAATTCCGAAAACAAAACAACAAATTTATAAACGCAATGGAAATTACAAAAAAAAAAACAAATTAACAAGTCGGAAAACACCGAAAACTAAATAACAAACCACAAAACACGACAATTGGAAAAACAAAATAACATATCAGAAAATGTATTATGTATTAATGTCATAAAAAATGTCTGTATTAATGTAATATTGTCACAAAACATGCAATTTTATATTTTAGTGATATATAATCCTCCCCCATTGTGCACTGCAACATTATACGAAAACCTGGACGCGCTGTTTAAAAATGTTAAGCACAACAGCGGTGCTTTTCTTCTGAGATTTCAATATAAATTGGTTAGACAATGCAGGGGAAAAAAAATTGAATCTCATATCCAAACATAACCAGGAATACTCAAACACTGATAGATTTAACTTTCACAAACAAACCTGACAGAATCATAAAAACATAATTTAATCACTGGTCTATCAAACCATAATATAACTTTAATTGCAAGAAAATTGACAAAGAAAAGACTGACTAAGTTTATAAATCGAAATTGGAATTCATTTAAACTCAAAATCCCTTGTAAAAACGGACTGAATTTGAGACGAGCTTAAGGCTGTTAACTGGGATGAGCTCCAACAATATGTGATAAGCTGATGTCCACTATTGGGTGTATTGTGTATAACCACGAGACCACGTTCTGGAGTGATGAGTTAGGTGAAGTTAGGTCAGTGGTTGTTATGTAGAGAGGAGAGGAGTGTATGAACACACACTCGCTGCAGCATCTGGAGCAGTTGCAGAGGTTTGACAGATTCATCATAAACACCGCAATATTCCATAAAAAAAAAAATGTCTATTTTGATTTCATGGTAAATCTAAAACCCTAATGACCCAAAAATGACAAATCAGATTTAGAGTAACAACTTAATTGCAAGAGTAATCACTTTTTTTTATTATTATGATAATTGACATTTCATTTAAATCATCATAAATGTAATGCAAGTCAATACAACAAACCGAAATAGAGTTATTTTGTTTAATAATATATATTACATACAATCACTCCATGTGAGATGAATGTCCTCATAAAAGCAATGAAGAAAACAGATGATCATTTTATTTAATTGGAAAAAAAGCAGTCATACAGTACAATATTTTTTTTATAAATAAAACATGTACAAATATTTAAAAAGAAATTGAAACAGTTATGAATTTCACACTTACACCTTGAGTTTGGTCTATAAGCACTTCATATAAACCCATACAAAAGAAAAACATCAAGAAGCCACGGCAGCCCAAAG